>CM075856.1:42187995-42787995 GCA_037975125.1 Latrodectus hesperus | reverse complement strand
TTCTAAATTTTACATATACAGCAATAAACAAATTACTCAAAAATGTAATATACATTCTTGAAGAGTTAATTAATTAAGCTAATCTCTATAATTTTAAATGATACATTTTTTGTTAAAGAATTAATCAAATAATTAATAATACATTCAGAAATATTGAAGATAGCCCACCAGGAAGAGAGCCTGGGATTGAAATTAAATTTAATACACATGATGATACAGATGTAAGAGTCACTTGATCCCATCAAAAATTCAAGACAGTTAAATAGTGCATATAGTTAGACAAATACAGTGCAATCTCAATAGCATATAGGACTACTTCCTGCTGCAATACATGCCGCCACAAGGGTTGGCATCAAGCAGATTAGACATCTGATGTACTCCTGAGACAGATGTGGCCACAAATCTTGAGCTGTTACCTCCAAATCATGTTACAGAATGACACAGTGGCATGGCACTTCAGTTTGTTACAAACATGCTCTATCAGGGGCAAGTCTGGGGAGCAGGCCTGCCACGGGAGAATCTAAGCATGATGTAAGAGATCTTTAGCAACAAACTAGATGAGCATTATCTTACTAAAAAGTTGCCCTAGAAAGACCATTTAAAAGAGATCCCACGAAGGGATACCCCAACAAGAGTGGACCAGTTATCATAGACTATGGCCCCCTAGATCATTACACTTGCTGTTCAGGCAAGCAATGTGGCACACAACAGTGTGGGTGGAAATGTACTGTTCACCAGGGTCAAATGTACTGTTCACTCCACATCCATACATCGTTATTTTCTGTCCTCAAAACCAACTGGGATTTATCATTAAGCATTATGCTCTACCAGTCTATAGCATTTCACGATAGTTGGGCTTGGCCAATCGATAGATGAAGTTGTTGATGTTGTGGTGTTAAAGACAATACACAAAACAGGTGCTTGGATCACAGATTCGCTTTTGCAAGGAGTCTGTAAATAATTTACTGAACAGATGGCAATCCTAGACCTGTGTCTATGATTGAACGAGTATACAGGATTCTTGAACACTAGCCAAACGACACTCTTTCCTTGTCGTCTTCCTGGTATGCTGCAAGTGAGCACCATACCACATTCACTGTTTCCAACATGTTCTGACAGTACATTCCAAACAATTGAACAGGCAAGCAACACTGCAATGAACAGCCAGCGATTTTCAAGCTGATAAGCCTCCTTTCAAACTGGCTTAACGGTGTGTAATGTGTGTCTCCTTGACATTCTTTGCTTACTAAAGTCTTCCTAGCATTGGCATGTGATCATCACATTTCTGAATCTGGTACTCTGTGCCAGTTTATACAGGAAATCCTTCCGATTGCAGAGCCACTGTCAGGTGTGTGGTTATGTGCACTGGCAACAAAAATGCATCATTTGAATATAGGATCTCATTGTACTTATTTGCAAAATTCCCTGTTTGTATTTTTCTTCCTCCTTGGCATGTTATTTTTAATACTCCTGAGTGTATCAAAATTTTCAGAGAAAAATGCTTAATGTTTTAAAAAAAGCTTCGTTTTTTTTCTTTTTTTTTCAAAAGAAAAAATTATATTTTTTCTACATCATAGTAAATGCACAATAATCCTTTTCTGATGACAGTATATTTAATTAAATAGAAGCTAATCTAAAATGCTGCAATTAATTTTTTCTTGCACATGAAATTCTTCTGATGTAAAGAAATTAACCTTGAAAAATATTATAAAAAATTCTGATTAGATCCTCATAAAGCACATGTCTCTTTTTACTGTACCAAGAAACAACATTTAAAACTATTTGAAATTACTGGGATAAAAGATTAGGCAGCTTATATCTAAGTATATACTATATATCAGAATACATGTACAGATGTTTGCACATATACATATTTGCACACATTGTGTGTACATAAATTTAATTCCTAAATTGATGTATGGATGAATTTTTAGTTTATGTAACTTAATATTCTCTATACAGTAGATGTTTGTTTTTATTTAACTATTACTTACAAACTGTTAGTATTTTAAAAATTAATGGTTTCTAACATGATACCATTTACACAATGAAAAATTATTTATGAACTAAATGTTTGAAAAAAAAAACTTTTCCAAATTCAATTTCGATACTTTTTTCATTTGCATTTTCTCATTCAATAATTTTCTCACACATCTTAAAACTGAATGCATTTGTAAACAATGAAATGACATGTGCAAGCATTCTAGAAACAATGACCTAGCAGATAACAATATGTGATTACAATGTGAAAAATGTTTTTCCTCCTTGTGAAAATATTTAAATTATAGATTATTGAAAAAAAAAATACAAAAATTGCTTGTTGCAAAACATGCTAAAACCAAAGTATAACTAACTGGAATAATTTTAAAAAATTGCTGGCAGATTAGAATTGATTTTTTTAGTAGAAATTCATAGTCTTTTTAACTATGCATAACTCTACTGTTCAAATTTAATTTCTGCTTCTTGAAACAATGACTTTGGAAATCATTTTGCCTAACCAAACTTTTTTCTTATAGCTAAGAGCACAATCAATAGCATCAAGTGAAAATATCACAAGATACATTTGCAAAGAGCTTGCTGAGATCTAGTGGAATTGACATTTTAGGCAGAAAGCATTTATCAGTGTATGGTTGGAATAATGTAGAAGAAACTATCATATCTAGAGCACTTGGATATGTAGACTTTGTTAAAACAAATCGCCATTTTTAAATCCATGAAAATTTGTTTTATGATGCAAAGATAAATGATTTAAAAAACAAACTCTGATGAAGATAACTCCATATACCACCTAAAATTTCCTTACGGGACTTTTTACTGTAAACTAAGATGCGAGAGTGTGTGTAAATGAGGATAAAAATAATTTTCTAATAACAAAAAATTTATGTAGTTATAGCTATTACAACTTTTTGCAAAACAAATAACTGAATGATGAACAAAATGGGTATTTTTCTGAGAAAAACAGTAAAATCTCTTAAGATATTAAAAAATAATAATTTTAAGAACATATTTTTCAAACATAATGCTTTTGATAATGTATTTTATTTAAAGCTTTTGAAATATTTTTTTTAAGTATTTCTTTATAAAAAATGCAACAGCATAAAATAAAAACATTCTAATATAATACTTACATTTTTCTATTTTACAAACTTCAGATTTTAAAAACTATGTTTTTTTCAAGTTCACAAAAATAAATGCCTACAACAATTATTTTGAAAACTACCAGATATATACATTTGTAAGTATTTTGCTAATATAAGCAGGATAAAGCTGTAAAAATTTTTGAAACATAAAAATGAGCTAGTGTCTTTTAATCTGTTTATTTGAGAATAAAGATTATTGTAAGGGTTCAATTGCATTTACAATTAATGCATAAAAAATTAAAGTTTTAAATAAACATTAAAGTTTATAAAAAATGTCTTGATTTCGATGAAGTACTGTCAATCTTTGTCATATTTGTAGTCCATTGATGGCAATTTATTATATATATGCTATTCTAAGCTGTTTTAACCTGGAACCAGGGGGTATGCGTACCCCTCTGGGGCTTGAGCTAGCCACCAGGCGCGTCAGTAGTTGGTGGATAACTGAACGTCCTGTAGGAATGACAGGATAGCCTTGAATATTGAATAAGAGGCCCCGAACCAGCTCCCGTAAACCCTGGTGTTATGCGTTCCGTGCCTAGGGCTAATTGGCACCGCGGTATTGGTGTCTTAACGGAGCCTCTAGTTGCCTGGCGAACTTCTAGAGTAATTTGCCTTGCCCAGTATCTCAGGCAATGCTGGGTGGACTGTCATATTACCTGAGATTATTTACTGTTATTATATGGCTGAAAAGACATTGAAAATAACAAACATTTCTGCTTTTGCAGGAGAAACTTCTGAAGCAGACCTTTCTGAAAAAGACAAGGTAACTCAGAGACAATCTAATGAAGGGGTAGCAATGAAACCTTCACAGGAGGTAGAAATGACCTCCAAACCATCTTCTTCTGGTGAGAGTCAGGAAGCTATCTCTAGCATGACTGACTCTCAGACCAGAATCAAGCTTAAAAAGAGAATATCTGGTGCACAGAAAAAGAGGCTGGTGAAGGAGCGCAAAATCGCTGAGGGGACTTGGGTTGAAAAACCCAAGGCAACCAAAGGCGAGAAGCGTCCTGCCAATCGGATGAACCAGGGCAAGGTTGGAAAGGCTGCCAAGAGAGAAGGACCTGAGGGATTTACTTACAGGGCGGCTCTCACGGCGATCAAGATGGCCGTGCTCTTAGAAGGTCATCCGGAAAAACGGTTAACAGAGAAACAGGCCTATGACCTGGAACTCTTGTTAACCAGGAAAATAGGAAGGAATGAGGAGGGCTTTGCCCCAACCTTCCTATCCTGTAAACTTGAAAACGGGGCTCTTATTATCAATTGTGCAGATCTGGAGAGCTCAAAGTGGCTGGAACAAAATGTCAATGATATAAGCCCTTGGCAAGAACATAAACTCTTGGTGGGTGAGGCAAGGAAACTTGTCAGAACCACCAAGATAATTTCAAAACTGCCAAAAATCTGTAATGAACTGGAACCTAAAGAGCTCCTGAGAAAAATCGAGGCTCAGAACGGTGGGGTCACTCCATTGGAGTGGAACGTTCTTAACATTAAGAACGACCCATCTGGGCAGACCATCGTTCTTAGTGTACCTGAACTAGATGCTGCCACACTTGGTGTAAGGGGATATAGGTTTTATATTGGACTTCACCATGTGCAGGCTAAAGTACTTGATAAACCTGCTCCTGCTGATGGGGGTGAAGGTAGTTCAAGCCAACCTACACCACAGTAGAAGTGGTACTACTAACCTCAGTAAGAAGTTTCTTGCTGGGGATATACACCTGGCCCTGATTCAAGAACCCTGGTTGGTTAGGGGAAGAATCAGTGGTCTCAAAGGAACTAAAGGTAAGCTTATCTATTGTACTAATGGTAACGCTAGAACTTGTATACTCTTACATAAAAACATTGAGGTTCTTCCCCTCTCTGAATTTATTCTTAGGGACCTGACAGCTGTGAAAGTCAGACTCAACATAGAGGGTAGAAACAGGGAAATTGTTTTTGGCTCTGGATACCTGCCCTATGAAGAGAAGGCTCCACCTGACCATTCTCTGCACAAGCTCATGAACTTTTGCAGTAATAACAACTTACAGGTAGTCCTAGGACTAGACTGTAATGCTCATCATGTTGTCTGGGGAAGTACGGACACAAATAAAAGAGGTGAGTACCTTTTGGAATTTATTCTAAACTATGGGTTAGATATTCTAAATGTTGGCAACAAACCAACTTTTATTACTTCCAATCGATCTGAAGTAATTGACATTACTATAGCGACAACGCTGATTAGTAAAAATATCAAATACTGGAAAGTAGATGACAGACCTTCTGGTTCAGATCATCAAAACATCCATTTTGAAATTCACTCTAATGTGTGTCTGGATCGCATATTCAGAGACCCGGTTAGGACGGACTGGAAGAAATTCCAAGAAGAACTGACTGGGTTGATTGAGCTCGGTAACAGACCTATTAGAGACAACTACGATCTAGAAGTTACAGCAGATCTCCTACAGAGAAGTATTCTAGATTCTTATCATAACAATTGTCCCATTCGCACTAGAAGAGCTAAACTCCAATGCCCTTGGTGGAATGACTCTCTAGCTGCCGAAAGAGCAAATGTTAGAAAACTTTTTAACAAAGCTAAGAAAAATGGTGAATGGGAGAACTATAAAAGGGCCCTCACTATTTATAACAAACTTGTTAGAAAAAGCAAGATTAACTCCTGGAGAAAGTTCTGTGACGAGATAGATTCTATTTCTGAAGGAGCTAGACTCCAGAAACTCCTTAAAAGGGATGAACCTATTTTGGTTGGTACCCTAAAAGACGAGGAGGGTAATTTTGCTGCTTCCGGAAAAGGGGTTATGGAAATTATGACCAGGACGCACTTCCCGGGAGCTAGAGATATTTATAGCAACGAAGGGGAACATTGCATTGGCTCTTTGCAAAGAGTCAATAGCAATCAATGGACCATCGCTAAAAATATCATAAACTACAACATTGTTAAATGGGCAATTTTTGCCTTTAAACCTCTAAAATGCCCTGGGCCTGATGGAGTTATGCCCATCATGATCCAGAAGGCAGAAAAGGTTGTCATACCAATGCTAACTAGAATGTATAGAACTAGTTTGGCCCTGGGATATATACCAAAGACATGGCAAAAGACTAGGATAGTCTTCATTCCAAAACCTGGCAAGGACACTTATGACCAGGCCAAGTCATACAGACCAATCAGTCTTTCTTCATTCTTTCTTAAAATTATGGAGAAAATCATTGATCGGCATATTAGAGATTACTTGGGTAGAAATAGTCCCTTGCATGCTCTTCAATTTGCCTATCAACCCGGCAAATCTATAGAGACTGCTCTACATCAGCTAGTTTCCAAGATTGAAGCCACTCTGGATCAAAAGGATATTGCCTTGGCAACTTTCCTCGACATCCAGGGTGCTTTTGATAATACTTCCCATCCATCCATCCTCAATGCACTTAGAGGGGCAGGGATTAATCAAACCCTGAGTACTTGGATTGAGGCCTTAATTTCGGATAGATGTATACAAATGAACATCTTCGGTGAATCATTTGAAAAAAAGACTACTAGAGGTTGTCCTCAAGGAGGTGTTCTGTCACCATTACTTTGGAACCTAGTTGTAAATAGCCTTATAAAACATCTAAATGATAAGGGTTATTATACGCAGGGATATGCTGATGACATTGTCATCCTTATCCTTGGTAAAGATTTTGACATAACTTGTCCTCTCATGCAGGATGCTCTAAGTTATGTAGGTCAATGGTGCATGGATAGGGACCTGATGGTTAATCCTCAGAAAACCTACCTTGTACCTTTTACACGCAAAAAGAAACGGAAAGAAAGGTTTTTTCATACCAAGACTTTTTGATGTTGAAATCAATGTGGCTTCAGAGGTGAAGTATCTGGGCATCTATTTAGACCAGAAACTCACCTGGAATAAGCACACTGATGATAGGATCAACCGAGCAAAGAAAAGCATTGTGATTTGCAGGCGAATGCTTGGTAAGAACTGGGGTTTACATCCAAAACTGATGTTATGGATGTACACAGCTTTTGTCAGGCCCATTTTCACATATGCCTGTGTGATCTGGTGGCATAAGGTGGAACAGAAGACTGTGATTGACAGATTGAGGAGTCTACAAAGACTAGCCTGTCTCTGCATCACAGGAGCAATCTCCACCACGCCAACCAGAGCATTGGAGGTTGTGTTGGATCTGACTCCCTTGGACATCTTCATATGCAGCGTTGCAAGATTGAATGCATATAGAATGAAGCTGCAAAACCACTGGTATGACCAGCCTGTTGCCAAAGGGCACAAGGGCATCACCAGGAAATTTCAAGACCCTACTTTTCTGATGCCATCTGACATCATGGAAAAAACATACATGTTTGACAAGACATTTGATGTAGTTTTTCCAACTAGAGAGGAATGGGATAACAACATGTTTGGAACTAAAACAGGAGATCTAATCTGGTACACAGATGGATCACTGAAGAACAGCCTCTCAGGTCTGGGAGTTTGTGGCGTGTCACCAAGAATCAGCTTGTCTGTAAGCCTTGGGCGATACGCTTCGGTCTTCCAGGCAGAAGTTTTGGCCATTATCCACTGTCTGCAACTGAATATGAAGAAGGGCTACTACGATAAGCGGATTCTCATTTTCAGTGACAGTCAAGCCGCTTTAAAAGCGCTTAATTCCTTCGAAATAAAATCTAAAATGATTCTGGAGTGTAGAAACCTTCTTACAGAACTGGCAACTAGAAACAGGGTGATCCTTGTATGGGTGCCAGGGCATAAAGGTATCGAAGGCAATGAAAAGGCTGATGAGCTTGCTAAACAAGGATCGTCTTTTGTTCCCATTGGTCCAGAACCTTTTTGTGGGATCAATTTGAAGACCGCAAAAACCAATGTTCGCAGATGGGAAAAACGGAAGATGTATGAAGCTTGGCTCAAATCTCCTGGTCAAACCCACGCTAAAGGTATGATCTGTAGGTCATCAGCGAGGATTTCCTATGAAATTCTTAGATGCTCTAGGCAGAAGATACGTTTAATCGTAGGCTTCATAACTGGGCACTACTATTTCAGAAAACATCTCCATAAAATGGGAATGTTTCAGCAAGATCCTATCTGCAGGAAATGTCATATGCAAGAGGAAACGGCCAAGCATATCATTTATGAATGCGAGGCTCTTGCCCTCCCTAGATTAACCTCTTTAGGCATCATCCATACTAGAGAGTTACACCTAGATTCCATTAAAGGGTTATCAGACTTTATTAATAAAGTGGGTGATCCGAGCAAATGGAACTAAGAAACATTGGGTTTGGAGTTAACAGTACAAAATGCTGATAAAAGCAGAGGTGCTCAATGACATACAAACCCAACTCGAAGAAGAAGAAGAAGCTGTTTTAAACTGATAAGAATTACTCCTAATATCACAGAATCCTCCACAATCCACATTTTACATCAATTTTTAATGAAGCAAACTTTAAATTTCTCCCAAATAAATTTTAGCTTTAAAGTTAATCACAAATTTCCACATATTTCTGAATGAAGCAAAAGACAAAATTATTTGCATATTTTTAAATGGATATAAAATTTATAAAATACTTTATATCTATTTTAAACACACAATATATACATCAGAAAGAAAACTAAAACATACATCTTTAAGTAGAATAAAGAAAAGCACATATAAAATCTGTAACTATTTGAAAGTTTCTTACAAATATTTAAAACGATTTTAAGAATCTAATGAAAAACAGAATCAGTGATTAAAAAAGAGAACCTACATACCTCTTGTATCATACAATCTGAGACACTTGTAACTCATTCCACATACAAATATCTTAGGATTATTATGAAACCAGTGAATTGATTGAGTAGATTCAGAAAGACCTAGAAAAAAAATTCACAAAAATTTTCCAAATATAAAAATATAAGATTACTTAAATATTTCATTTACCTAGAAATTACAGTCAGTTTTTTGTCAAACAATACTTACCTAACTATTAATGTTGACAATAACTGCAAATAAATCAGAAAATCTATCAAGCAAAAATAAATTATCAAGAATTCTAAGATTTTAGAAGAATATTCTCTTTGTGAATAGCAGAAAACTATATAGAAACATTTCTCAAATGATTTTTTCAATAAGAAATTATAAAAATAATATACTCTTTCTATCTTCAATGCAGCAAGTAATTTAGGTTAATTCCTGGTACAAAATATATAAGTTTTTTATTAACTAACACAGAGGTAGTAATTTGGAATATGAATTAATTAATGAGGTCAACATTTAAGTAGATTTCCTATTTTCAATCTAATGCAGTTGGAGTTATAGGGTTACCTATAGTTATAGGTTAACCTATAATTTTGGGTTACTGAAGGAAGTTCAACTAGATTGATTCTTAACTGATTAGGCTCTTGCTCCATCAAAAACACTGCAGCACATAAAACACAATTTTCCATGTGAGAAAAATAAATACTAACAGCAATTAATTACTCCCTTTAATACTAATAACAACCATTTGTTTCATGTTTTCTGATGGAAAACTATATAATACTAATAGACACTTAAAGCTCGCATTGTAACTGTAAGAAATTAATATATCTCTTGCACAGATTTGTAAATATAAATGGCAAAATAAGACTTAAACATTATTAAGGATTTAATAGAGGAAAGATAATGAATCAAGAAATATATATACAAGAAATGATATTATTTCAATATAGAGATTTATTTAAAATATATATATTGTTATAAGAATATGCTAGAAAAAACTACCTAAATGCATTCTTCCATAGTAATTATTTGATGAAATATACATAAATTTTTAAAAAGTTATTGTTTACACCAGATTTTTTTAGTATCAGATATATATAAACAAAATAAACAATAATTCAAAGCCACATATCTTTGTTGTTGTTGCTTATCCCCGACTATCGTGACAGGACCATCACACCAGCCCCGTGAATCCAAAAATAGTCAGTCTCTCAAGCACCACCTTCGGTCTCAAATCCATGTCTCCTCTCTCACACCCAATGCACTGAAAAATATGAGATGGGGAGGCCTGAACCATCCGACATTTGGGACAGAGAGGTTAGATCTTGGTACCCGAGACGTGTCTCTGAGCAAGTAGGTGGCCACTTCATAGTCTTGTCAGAGCCGTTTGGCTGCATCTCTTGTGTTTACCCACTAGTGCGGAACCAGGATGTTTGCATGTGTACCATTCATGGGTAGGAATGGTATCCCTAAAAGTAGCATTGATAGCCATCCTAACTCCAGAGGTCAGCTCTGAGGATGACAAGCAGTCTCCAATGATGTTATTCTGTAGGCTTCCACCCTTGGCCTACTGATCCGCAACTTCGTTCCCATACACATTAACATGAGATGGCACCCACTGGATGACTATGGTACTGGCTTTCAAATTAGTAAGATGTTGTACTATTTTAATTGTTGTTATGTCACCATGCCGCCACCACTGGGACAGATGTTGTATGGAGCTTCGGCTATCACTGAGGATCTAAATATCAGAGACTATACCCTCAGTAACACAGAAATTTAAAGCTTTTTCAATTGCCAAAAGCTCAGCTCAGAAAACAGAACAGTAATTTGGATTTCTTCTACATATCTTTTTGCCATCTCCTTGTTTAATAAACACTCCACTACCCGACTCAGCACCTTCACACCTACTGCCACCTGTGTAAATCTGCAGTGCATTAAGAGGAATCTGGTGGATTACTTCCAAAGCTAGTTGTCTGAGATATTCTGGGTGTTGAGTTCTCTTGTTAGAGTGAGAGCATAATTCGGTCATAAAAAAGGCTTGATCATGAAAGGTCAACTTTGCCCTGTGCGGCAAGCCAAGGAAACAGGCTCCACGTTCTCCAGCAAACAACCTTCTCTCTGCACCTTACACAGTGGGCTATCATGCTATCAACATATCAGACACCTACAAAACTAGATGTTCGGTTCTGGTCACCGTAACTGGCAAGTCTGGCAAAGTAGTTTGTTAATAAACATTTTCTTTGTAGTCCAAGGGGGAGTAGATTAGCTTCATAAAGAACAATGTCTCTTGGACAGCTATTTCGGAGGCCGGTGATGATTCTGGCAGCAGACAACTGTACTTTATCGAGATTACTGGCAGAGGTAGATTAGTACACCTGAACACCATATTCAAGTATTGGACGGATAAGGGCTATGTAGGTGTTTCTTAAAGTTTGAGCGTCCACTCTCCAACTCCTACCTGATATGTACTTCAAAATTTTTAACCTTTGCTTATCTCTTAAAACTAAGTTGTCAATATGAGCCCGGCCAACATATTTATGAGACTCTCATACTATTTAACTTCAGTAAGAATATTTGATCATGTTACTTATTGACACAATTTTTCAACATTAATGCACATACACAAATAATATAGATTATTATTATATACTGTCTATTTTTAGTGTGTGATAACTATTTTTTTAATATAATTTAAGAAAAGTTTTTAATAAAGAAATATTTTATAACTTAAAAAATAATTTTAATTGTGTTGCAATTCATCCATTAATTTGATAGAATAAAAATTTCATCAACTATAAATGTTTTAGCTACCTATTAATGCATACAAATTGTAAATTTACTTTACATTGTAATAATACTATAAATTATATATTTATTATTGTAATTTATCTTTAATACAAGGAACAGTATTAATTTTATCAATAAAAGATGACTAGTCATGTATCGAACTTCATTATCATAAATAATTTTACCCTCGCCAAGTCTAAAACTGTCTCTAAAATATGTTAAATGAAACAATATAAAACATACAAATAAACTGCTTGAAATGTGAAACAAAATGCATTAATTCAGGATATAATAAAGATAATTTTACTATAAAATAGAAATATTTGCACAACTATTCCTGAAAGCATAATTTAATAATGAGAAAAAAATGTAATTTATGAAAAATTGTACCTATTTCTAAAAAAGGTTTTGAAGCATTAGGAGAATCATAAGAAAACACTGGACGTCTTTCATAACTAGTAACTGATTCAATAGTACTTGGAATATAGCAAGATCTTGTGATATCCCACACCAAAATACTATTATCTCCACGATACTTGTCTAATCCAGATATTAACTAAAATAGAAGTATAATCTGTGAAGTAATTCAATGAAGTATAATAAACAAGTTTATGAAAGCAATTTATTTAAACAAGATTTTTAACATAAATTTGAATATGAAAAATTTTAATATTGTGATTTATAATATATTTTCTAAAAGAAATATCATAATTTCTAATAATTAAAATTAAATCATTTTGAAATAAGAAAATTATAAGTAAATTAACAAATGATTTAACAAAAGAATAAAAAAATAATTTAAAAGAGTACATGATTTCCAGACAACTAGAAAACAAAACATACAAACATAATGAATTTAAAATACATAAAAGGAATAAAAATTATTGTTTAATTTTAATTACTGTTATTAACAAATAATATTGTAAGAAACTGAATATGGGAAGAACTGTTAAAAATAAAAATAACAAAATTTGAATCAAAATATGAATATACTTGACTTTTATAAAATTACATGCATTATTTGTTCACTTCTTTTTTTTTTGGAATGGGAAAAAAAATTAATTTCAGTTTTCATCATTAAATTACAATGCATTTATTAAAAATATAGTTAAAAATTATACACTTCCTCTAACTAAAACCAATGTATTTGCTTTTAAATATAACATTCATTATATATATATATATATATATATATATATATATATATATATATATATATATATATATATATATACTGGAGTAACATATTTCAATAAATTTTTATATTTAAAATATATCATCTCTCATTCTGTCATGGATGCAAATTTATCTCATATTATCTTCATTAAAATTAAATGCAAATTAATTTTATGATTAGTTTACTTTTAAAGACAAAAGAAATATTGAAGAATGCCATATGTTTTTGGAGATCAGTTGCAGGTAAATCAATTTTAGTGACAAATACGATTTTTTATTTTCAAAAGACATTCTCTGAAAGAAAAATATCTCAAATATTATTATTATTATAACCTTGTATCAATAATATTACTTAAGTAAAATCTTGGTTTTCATTTCTGACATGATCACTTCATTTAATAGAAAGGGATTTTCATTTAAAAAAAATGAAATATTCCCTGAGAAAAAGGGGGAAATTATTCTTGCCACAAGTTAAAATGTTACTATTTTAATAAATCAATCATTTTAAATCCAATAAGGAGTCCTTTGAGTTTAATTCTCTCCTGAGATGAGAATTGAACTTGTGAATTATTGAATCAAAGGGCATAGCTTTGATCATTCAATTCCTTGGACAATTAATAATTTGGTTGGCTTGTTCATCGTTTAATGGCCATTTTCTTTGACTATAGTTTAAATCTATAGTTTAAAGTGGATCCTGAAACATAACAAATATCAATGGTTAATGTGGGATTTAAAACCATGAAGTGCTGAACCAAAGGACAGACTATTAATCATTCAACAGCTAGCTTGCCAAAATATCTACTAATATAGAAAAATGTGTGTATGCATATACATATGTAAAAATATATATTTGTTTGAAATTCAAAATGTGTGTATATATAAGTATATACCCATAGGATAACTGTAGAAATTTGTCAATGATTTCAGAGTTTTAAAACTTTTTAATCATTGTTGTGTTAAAAGCTATGTATGTATGATAAAGATGCAGAAAAATTATATCTTAGAATAATAATAAATTCCTTCTTATCAGAATGACCTGTGCTATAATGCATGTTAAATTAAACAGGATCAAAAAAGAAAAACCACAAAGACATTTTTTGCATCTTTAAAACAAATATTTATAAATGACATAAAAAAATGAAGCTATATTTTAATCTGAATCTAATAACTTGTCAAAGCTGAAGCATGAGAAATCATGTAAGCATTTTATGGTATCTTTAATAACAATCCTTGTGATTTGAGTAATACTGGTAAATTATCTTCACATTTACAAATACTTAAATGCATTTAAATTTCATGATTTTTATGTTAGTATAAAAGAATGCTACAGTTAGAATTCCAAAATATTGGTGTGTGTGTGTGTATGTGTGTTTTTTTAGGATTATTTTTTGCACACAGGAGCCATTTAGACTAGAACCTATAATTATTACTAATCATTACAAATTTTAATAGATTATTACAAAGGTTCAAACATAAAGT
Organism: Latrodectus hesperus; assembly: GCA_037975125.1. Classification (NCBI taxonomy): domain Eukaryota; kingdom Metazoa; phylum Arthropoda; class Arachnida; order Araneae; family Theridiidae; genus Latrodectus; species Latrodectus hesperus. The sequence goes on along the minus strand of CM075856.1, from coordinate 42,773,674 downwards.
GGGATTCAAATCCAAGAGCAGCTGAATTGATTAGCTGAAAGCTGAAAGGTTAGCACACTGGTTAGTGTGCTAACCTTTCAGGTGCCAACTCAGCTTGGATTTCAAAAATCCTTAATTTCAGCACATATTCTGATAGCAATCATTTTAGTCTTAAGGATAAATTAAATTATCAAATATTTTAGGTTTAAAACATAAAATGAAAAACATGTATAAAAAAGTTTTACTTACAATATTAGATTCTATAGGATTCCAGCAAACACAATTACAGGATCTACTTTGTTTGGGTACTAAGAGAAGAGCAAAGAAGTAATTTATCATTTTGATTTTTTTTAGTAAATTTCAATAAATTATCAGTATTTTATAATCATAATTGCCAACGAATATAAATAACTGTTGATCAGTTTTGTAAACATAAGAATTTGGTGTTAAAAACATTACAAAAATCATATTAATATAATCAATAATTTAAAAATTTAAAAAGATTATCATCAAATTTATTATATTTCTAGCTCAAATTTATAAGTGATGCCAGATTATATTTTGTTTAAGATACTTACATCTGATCAAGCAATTCTTTTATGATATAATAAAGAAAATATAGAATTGTTAAAGTAAATTAATCACAATACAGTTATAAAAAAATTTACACAAGAATCTTAAAAGCCTAATGAAGTGATTTTATAAATGAATAACATTTACAATTTATTTTTTTATGGAATGTGATATGACATATATTTAACACAGTTCATAAAACAGGTTCCAATAAGATTTGATTTTTTCTAAGATAAAATTGATTGTTTTTTTATTTTGTTAATCCAGAAGTTTTTTATTAATAATTTATCAATGAAAATGATAAAATATGTATTATTTATTGACGAAATGATGTGAATTATCATTAAAGAGAAGAACATGAAGGATGCATTTTATATCTTAAAATTTATTACTTGGGATAATTTGTCTTGGACATTTGTTTTGCATACATTGTTTCTCAGTTAAACATAATACATGGAATAAGAATTAATTATCTAAATTTAGACTATATTTTATTTTTGAAGCATTGAGAAAAATAATTTTTTTCAGAATTTGAAGAAAGTGAAAATTTTGAACACTTACAGTATAATTAAATAAACAAATACTTATAAATGTTACTGTGCAAAACTTATTATTATTTGTTATCTTAATCAAAAATTGTCCTAGAATAGTTTTTAAATATCATCTCATCTTACCAGTGTTTTGAGTCGCAAAAAATTATATAATTTAATTTATATAAATTGTGATTTTTCAAAATAATTGGAAATCATGAATTTTTTAAAACTTTTAGATAAAACATTTGAAAATTTAAGAAAATTTTTATTCAATAAAAAATTGGCATGACTATACTCTTGATATAGTTATTGCTTTAAAAAGAATAAACAATACTAGTAACTGTGCAATTTGTCAACAATTAAAACAGTAAGTTTAATTAAAACAATGAAAGTTTGAACTCTTTTTCTAAAAACTTTCTGGCTTTATTAATTATGGATTATCGTAAATTTTTTGCTATAGAAATATTTATAACACATAATTGTTTTTAATTTATTATATTTAAAAAAGATTTATTTGAGTAGGAAATTTAATATTGATTACTTACTAAATTCACGTCCAACAATTTCAACATCCCTAGACGTGTTAGGATCCAAACTAAAAAAGAAAAGACAATAATTTAATTTTCATTCTAAGAGTAATTCTCATTTGCTATTTTCACTCAGTATTTAGGTGTTAGAATAGTTGATAAAAATAATTAGGATTTAATTCAATGCTTTATTAGATCATTCAGTTATCAGTCAGGTAATAAAATGTGCAAAATAATTATATATATATATTTATATATATATATATATATATATATATATATATATATATATATATATATATATATATATATATATATATATATATATATATATGCAAATATATATAATTAAAAATACATATATATTGAGCATCTGATTAATTGTTATTTATTTTTAAGGATATGTAGACAGTGATTTAATGTGAGGGAGACAAAAGGTGTTATGGGCCAGGACAACATATAAGTGTTTATGGCAAAGCTTGATAATTCTATTTTCAGGCCATGATTAATAAATTAGAAAACTGCATTATTATCAAAACTACAATGATATTTATTCAGAATTTTATAATATAACAAACAGAATTAATAATTACAAAAACAGTATGACATTGTAAGCTAATATAAAATTTCTTTAACTTTTGTTTGGGCTAAAGTAGGACTACATAAATATTTTTACAACATGAATTTTATATTCATGTTTTCTACTTAAAACATCCAACATGACTTTATCTCTTTAACTAAATTATTAATTTTGCTTTCTTGAAATATTTGGTTAATGGAAAAGACAAAAAAATATCTATTAAAATGTAAAAACACGTGATATACCAACTCTTCATATTAACCAGTTCATTCTGTCAGTCAGACTGATTTAAAAATCAACAGTTGAAATAACTTGATAGTTAGACTCAAATAGCATAACATTTGCTCTGCTTTTTACAGTAATTTTTTTTCTAAGAAATCATAGCACTTACAATCAAAAGAACTATTTCTTTTTCATTCATTACAAGGAACTGATTGCAGATTTTTTTTTATCATAAATCACAAAATTTAAAAAATCGTTAGTCAATAAACCTTTAAAAAATAAGTGAATGAAAGGAAAATGCTTAAATATGCATCCAAAATAGATAATAATTAAAGAATTCAGTGCATTATGTGCTTAAAAAAAGAGCAGCATAAAGGATAAAGAAAGGAGTTCATGGGTTGTTTTCTAAAAATAAAAATAATTTTTTTTTTAAATTTTTAAACACTTTTTAATCAGATCAATCTTGAATTTTTATATCATTTGAAGTTAGAAATATTAATCATGTGTGTTCTTTAGAACTTTCAAATAACAGAAAAAGATGTTCAAATAAATGTCCAAAACAATTAAGGTATAAGCAACAATAAGATATAAGATTATAAAGAAGTTTGGTTTCCAATTTCTGCTTATGGACACACTAAAATTATTTTAATTAGAAACTACAGATATCTACGCACTTAGTTTTAAAAAATATGTATACTAACTTAATGCTAAATTGTAGAGTTTTTAATAAATTTTAATTGAAAAGAAATTTTTACAAAATTTAGAACATCCCAAGAAAAGTAAAACTAAATAATTATCTGGATGATTTGATTGTTTTTTGCTTGATACTTAAGAGAAAATCATTTGTAAAAAATCAATTTTAATTAATATAAAAACTTTAAAAGCTGCATTCAGTTTTCTCATTTTCAGGCAATTAAAATAATTATTTATTCTAACGTCATTATAGTTTCCTAAAATATTGAATATTATCAGTATATAAAGTATGCATAAAGCAGAAAGTTTAATTTGCATATTCAATTTAGTTTAAAATTAATTAAATTGAATATGCAAAATAAAATTAATTTCCATTAAAATTAAAAAATTTATATTGCATCAAAAATAAAATAATCTTTAAATATTATCTTTAAGTATAATTAATATTTTGGATTCATTTGGATTATCAGATATATTTCAAACATAAACAACCCTTATTACACTTAAAATAGTTAAAAGTAGTGACAATAATAGTTTCCTCACCATCCTTAGCTGAACACCACTGATTATATTATACTGATTTGATAGCTATTTATTCTATTTAAACAATGTTTCAAAAATTGGTTACATATAAGCTTAATTTTTTGATACTCCTGTTTGTACAGTACTAGCAAAAGATAGTTTATGGGTACTAGCAAGGATTGTGCCAGCAACCCAAATATAACATAGCACTGAAATTGTTGTTATCTGAAACTATTTGTCTTTGAATTTAAGAAATAACACAAGCATTATGCTATTTTTATTGTCAGGAATTTTCTCCTTTAACAAATATGAACCCTTAACCAATATATAAAAGAATAAAATACCAGTGGATAAATTTTTTTTATCAATTTTTAATACTGAATTGCTTTACTTTACGCATTTTTCATTACAATTCATAATAAAATGACTATAGAAACATCTTTTTTCAAGTCAAACATTATTTTTTTAACACATATGATAACATTTGTTTAAAATTAACATTGATTAAAATTAACGAAAGTTGGCTTCAAATAAATAAAACTAACTAATTATGCATCATTGTTATATATTCTAATTTTATATATCTATGCATTCAAATTAAACAATTTTATTGTGATTATATAAAATTCAAATATGTTACAGTAGAAAAAATACATGAGAAATAATTGTTACATCTTGTACATTTTTAAAAAAAATAGATGCTTTGTAATATATATTTTTCAATGAAATAAATTGCATTGCTAATAAACTTTAATTTTTTTTTGTGCAATCAAGAACAAGATAGTGAGTACATGAAAATCTTAAGTAACTATGAAAGACATTTGTTTACATGTGCTTAGGTAATTTTTGCATAAACTTGATCTATATTACTAAATTGACCCTTTTTTTTTTCCTGGCATTGATTTTCTTGGCATCCTAAATTGACCCTTTTTTATGTAAATTCACAAAACAATGCTGCATGCTACTGTGTATGGCAACTCTATAGTATGTATAGCAAATGGTGCTGCATTAATGATGGTCAAATCATTTGCAAATGGAGTACCTTAATGTACATCAGTATACTCAGAAAATAAATGCCTTGCAGATGGTATTAAAAGAGAAATCACAGGAATTCTCAAAGCCAGAAATAACAAAGAAAGTTTATGTAAAGGAGTAGGAATTTTTAATGAACAATCAAGACAAATTAAAAAGAATTTTTGGGGCGACCAACTTATCACACAAAAAGAAAAGTGCTTTCTTTATTAGCTAGAATAGCTGCTGAAATTCAAGAAAGGTGAGTAGCTCAAAACTTTGACCAAAAAATATATCTTTCAAAATTTGCAATAATACTTAGAAGATATATATGATGAACATAACCTCAATAAAACTCAGGAAATGCAATAAAATAAAAGATTAAATTTGAGTTTGTGTCTCTATTAGTATTTGTTACAATTTACTTTAAGAAAGAATTTATTGATTCGATTCTATTGAGTTTAATAAAACTAAGTATTGAGTTCAAATTTGATAAAATTATACCAAATATAGTCAAAGCTTAGCAACACAATTTATGGGAAAAAAAAGTCCCATTGCCACAAATGTCACACATGAGGAAAATGATATTAACAATTTCAAAACTGCACAAAAAATGGTGACTAAGTTAAATTGAGAGTGACTTTCCTGTGAGTATGTAAACATAACAGAGCAAAATCTGGAATGTCTTATGGCATATCAATTAAGAAACATACAGACAATGAAAACAACCTAAAATAAGTTATTGATGATAAATATTGAAAACATATGCTTAAGAGTATAATTATACTTATCATTAAAAAAGTCCTAAAGAATAATATTTATTCTATATTTTTAAGAACATTGCAACAAAGAAATATTAAATTGAATGATAATGAAAATTTCAGATTTAACAAAAATACTACAGCATAAAATACATCATATATGAAGCTTTCAAAATCTGATTCTTTACAACTGAATTAAAAAGATTTAGCAACTCTTGAATTAAATTAGAAATTAAATTCATTAGGAAATTACAATGATGCTTGTTGTAAAAAAAAAAAATTTCACTAAATTGGAACTGATTAACTGATGTTCAAGTTGAAATCAACAGATCTAACTGTTTTAGCAATCAAAAAAGGTGGAAATTAATATTGAATGAATTTATGAATTTTCATTATAAAAAATAGGAATAAAATTTTATTCTGGAAAAATCTTTTTTCTATGAACCATACTAAAATAATGACACACATTACAAATTTTTTATTAGGTTGTGAAAGAAGGGGATAGCAAATTTTATTTACCCATATTGATAGAAATCCATGATACACCATAGCACATAGAGCAAAAACAAACTCCAAAAAAATTCTAAAATACTGCACTTTGATTCAATATGAATTCCGAATTTCTTTAATTGAGTTGATGTATATTAAATCTACAAATAATGTGCAGGTTAAAATAAAACAAAATTTTGATTAATCATTATATGGTAAACATGGTTTCTCATCATTAAAAACCTTGGGAAAATATAAAAAAGTTCATAAATATGCTCATTCTATACACTTTTATAAATAAGAACAAAGTTTGATTTTTATGTGTACTCTACTCAAAACATATTATTATATATATATATATATATATATATATATATATATATATATATATATATATATATATATATATATATATTAATAAATGTGCTTGAATTATTTTGTGATAAGTTTGTAAGTATTTTGAGTTACACAGCAGAGCATCTAAAATTATAAGAAAAACTAAACAAGGAAAGTTTTGTTGGTTTCTTATATAAACATTGATTTAAAAAAATCTCTCACTTTTTGCTATTTTATTGAGTAATTCACAGTAAATTTTCCTAAGAGAAATATTTCAAATAAAGAAATCATAATAGATTATTTTAATTAAATCAGAATTTGGAAATAAAACATTATAACATACAACCAATTTTAAAATATTTTGATTAATTAAAAGCAAATGTCAAAATAGATTTACTCTCATACTGTACTGTAATATGGTCATCAGCTTTTAATGAGGAGTTTCTATCTCCTAACACAATATTCCAACAAAAAAAAAATCAAAAACACTTTGAATTAAGAAATGAAACTTTACTTCTTGACTTAATTTTTTTATAAAAATACTAGAACATTTGCAGATATGTAATTTGAGAAAACAAAATAAATGTAACTGCTTTGTCATAAAATAAATTCAGTTTTAAAATAAAACTTTAATTACTGGTTTACAATCTTGAGAAGAGAGTATTTAGTAACTTACAGCAAATAAAAATGTATGCAATTGATATCATAGGAAAGTAGAGACTGAAATTTTTTTATGTGAGCGCATTTGCACGGTATATTAAAATTCGAGTTTTAAAAATTTAGTTTCTAGTTATTAGAATTTTAAAACTTCTATAGTACTTAATTATAATGAAATATTAAAATTTTTGATACTTGGAATTTGAAAAAACGTGCAATTTCTAAGTTGAAATTCGAATGCGATCAGTATGGGTAACCGGATATTGCGCGCAATGACATAATTTAGGTTGGCAATATAGCTGTAGAGCTCTTGGCTCTAAATTGCACCAAACTGTACAGCTCTGTAAACTTTTCCCAAACATTTTAATCTCATGAAAGTAAATAATATATCATATATATTCACATACATAATTTTATTTGCTAGTGACAAATATATAATAAGCAATTCATAATATATATTATGACAATGAAAATTTAAGATGTGATTTTAGTGAAAAATATCAAAGAAATTGAAATTTTAAGAGTTTTCATTTTACCAATCAAAATACATTATTGTACTAAGATTAGTAAATCAAAAGCACAATCTTACTTTATTAATTACTATTTTACAGAACATATTTTTGTTGCATTTGATTTTTATGACATTTAAGTTTTATTGCTAAATTATATATGATTTAATATTTTAACTTTGACAACATAAAAAATAATTATATTGCTTTTTAATGATATTTTTATTTATTTATAATTATAAATTTTTATTTTTTATCAGATAATAAAATAAGCACAACTGTATAACAATTTTCTACAAAAGTAATACCTTTCCATTAAAACATGGCCATTTGCCATTCCAACTGCTAACAAAAGAGGATGATCAAGCTTTGGATACCAAGAGAAGCACTGAAAAAAATAATAAATTAAATTATACAAACATAAATAAAAATGTATTTCTTAACATCTTATTTTAAAAATCAAAAATTATCCAAAGATTTTTTTTATTTATTTGTATGTTATTATTTCATTTTCTATAACAATTTATAATTTTAAATATTGGATACTCATATAATTTTAAAATCATAATATTAATGCTAAAATATGAGGCATAAAAATTAGTAAAATAATGTTCTGGATAAAATTTGGAGATGGAAGATGCTAATTAAAATTTATCATTTTTCTAAGTTGTTTAACAGTGTAATATTTAAAGATTTTGATGTTAAGAGATTTTATAATATGAATTATCGTGTGAACTATTAACTGTTGTCAGCTTAAATAAAACTTACTTTTAAATATTGATGATCCGAACTTGTTGAAACAAGATTTGCACAGGAGAATTCAGAAATTGCAAAAGCTAGGTGTAAAATTTGTAAGATATTATTTAACTTTAAATATAGTAAATAAATAAGTTATAAGAACAAGAAAACAAGATTCTATATAAAGATTAATAATACTTCCTTTTTTAACCTTTTTTAAAATGAATTGACATTATAAATCAGATTTAAGATATATAAATAGAAATCATTGTTTATACTTTGCATTTAAAAAAGGAGTAAATACAACCCAACAGCAGAGATAAAATTATATGATAACTTAAAAGTTGGAAAAAGGACTTGTCATTCATACTGAATAAAAGAAAATGAGTTACAGGAATTTCAAATTTATTTTTAAAATTACCATATATGCTAGCAAATAAGATGTAACTCTTTTCATAAACCTCTTTGAAAAATATAACTTTATTAAAGATCATTATAATGAATTAAATTTGTATGACCTTTGTAATAGGAATAAACTTTCAAAGATTATTTTCCAAGCAGCCATAACAGCGCAAATGTTGCCCACTCTAACAGTTCTTATAACTTAATCTACATACATTAGAGAACTGTGCATTTCATACCATTTGTATAACTCGGTAAGGTGCATTTACCCTGAAATTTGTATAATTTTCTGGCCACTCCTTCTTGGTGTTGCATTTTCAATGCCGTGCAATATATGTTAAACTTTCTGACAACCAATTACAAATAACACTAAACTCAGTGGTATGAAATGCCAAAAGTGGCCAAGGCCTACAGTGCCTATATCTATTTCTATGACCAAGGACCTTGGGGTGTGAAGAAATTCCCAGTTAGGTGGACAGCGTAGCATAAAATTCTGAATGTTAGTTCTCAATCATGATTGGTATACAGTATTATCAATCCACAGAAGGGATGGAAAGCTGAATCAACCTAAATATCATTAAAAAAATTTCTATTTATAAAAGAAATGAGAGAGTTCCACTAATCTTTACAAACTTTCTGTTTGTTGATTGGTCAAAAAATACCCAAATCATTAGCTAATCAATAGTATTAGAATTCGATATTTTTTCTTTCACTTGACCATTTTCAATCTCGGTAGAAGATGTTTGAGGATATATGATTCATTATGATATAAGCAGTATTTGATCACAGTTCTTAGATAATTATTGAATCTAATGAGATTTAACTAATATTAGTGTCAAAATGAAGTCTGACAAAATCTACCATTTTAATTCTGTAAATTATAAGTAACAATATATAATTTTGCATGTCATAACATTTCTTTTAGCATGTAGGTGAGTAGGAGTATGTTTATTTTTTCTTCTATGTTATATGGGCATAAAATATTTTTGCCATATATTTTATGTATTTATTTTTTGTATATTGAGTGAGTTATGTTCACATATGTTAAATGTTTCACATTGACCTTTTACTCTAATATTTTAATATTTAAATAAAATGCAAGATTATTCACAATAATGACTTATAATTATTAAATGACATCCAACCATTAGAACTACATAATTTTTTTACGCCTATATTTTATGGATGAAATGATTAAAATTGGAATATTATAAAAACGATTTCAATCACATTACTGATTTTATAGAAAATGGAATTCAAAATTACAAACTTCCAATAATGAATAAAACAATGAGGCCACAGCCATGAAACAAAAATCCAATAGCCTAACAATAAACCTAGTTGAATAACAGGTGTGAAACAAGTCATAAATTTCATAATAAAAAATTACAACTTTCACAAAAAAGATGTATGCCAACACATTACTTTTGCATATAAAAATTTTTAAATAAAAAAATGGTAATAAACATAAGCTATTTTTCATTTTAAGGAACATCATTCCATAAACATATAAGAGATTAGTAAATACTCATAAAATACATCAAGCTTATTTTTTAACTTTTTATAAGAAATAACAAAACTAACTAATGTTTAATTATCATAATATTTTTGGTTTTAAATTTTAATTAAACTAGAGCATTGCTTTAACTGATCTCGATCTTATGGTCAATGTACCTGGTGGTCGAATGCCCTCTTTAATATCTTCTACTTCATATAGTTGAATATCAGTTCCCACAGTGATAAACCTAGAAACATAACATTAAAGAATAAAATTTTAATAAAGAAAAATATTCAATCATGTTAAAGCAATTTTGAATATTGTTCATAATATGAAATTTGTTTATCACTTAACAGTGTGATAAATTTTTGCATTGACATAGGAATAATAATTCTAATATGCAAATATATACCAGTTTTCAAAAAAATTTACTAGTATATATTTGTTCCTAAATAATAATCTAGAGACATCATGATAAACTATTAATTTTTTTGAGAACACTTGGATTTGTATACAACTTTTTAAATTACATTAAGAACTAATCTATAGCAAATGTTACAACCATATTGACCATCATATTAGCTCTAAAATTATCATTTTCTCTAAAGAACAAAAACAATGGATCTGAATTAAAATGATGTCACAAAATAACTATAAAGATAACAGTTATGTAAACTATAAATGAAGGCTCTTAACATGGGATACAAAATGAAAGTTGCCTTTTTCCCCAAATGGCTTCAGAAACAAATTTACATTGAAATATTTGAAGTGACTTTATTGAATAAATTCATTAGCCTTAAGAAAAAGATCAAACTGATCTTCATGAATACATATTTTCATTCAGATTTTTAATCTAATGTTCAATAATACAAGGAAACTTCTTAAGACTTAAATTTCTTAGTAGTAATTTTTTTTCCCTTTTAAACATACAACTTATTAACTCTAAAATTTGATAAATCCTCATTTTTACTTCAATATCTCTTAGCAGCAAAACTTTAAACATTTAAAAATCTATTAAAACATATATTCTATATAATAGGGATAAAATGTTAAAATTTATAAGGTTATAGATAGATATTCCATCTCAATATATGTTTATAAATTATATACATTATGAAGTTCTTTTTTTAATTTAATCCTTTAATGAAAACTTTTGAAGCTATTTGAATATATGTAGCATAATAAATTTTCTAATTAATGCATATTCATTAGCCACAAGGGGAAGAATCTAAAAAGCTCAAAACTACCACCTGAGAGAGGCAAATAGCAGAAATGCAACATTTTGTGAGATCTTGCTCCACAGCGAATAAGACACAGTCCAAGTTTGGTTTGAATTATTTGTTGCTCTATAGATAATTTATTTGAGTATAAGGGATAATGTGACTAAAACCATTGTTTAAAGTGAATTCTAAATCACTACTGACATCTATGCCTAAAAGTGGCAGTAAAACAATTTTTTGACTTGAAAACCCAAGTAATAAAAAATGGTTTATTTTGATTCCCTCCAATCAATTCCTAAAGAGACTTTAAATTAGAGCAATGCAATTCAACATTCTGTACTTTTATAGTTTCAAACAAGAACAATAATTCCAAGTAATTTTTATAAATTAAATAGAGAATTAAAAAATTTATAGAAGTCTGAAAATATTAAAATATGTAAAAAAAAAGCATTTTATATAAATGATATTACTTATTTGTTTCTGTAGGAGACCATGCTACATCAACTTTCATTGCAGACATACTGATTTTTCTTTATTTTTGTCCTGATTCCAGTTACAAAACCATCAGCTGTAAAAAAGTAAATATCAATAAATTCATACAATATACTAATTCTATATGAAAATAATGCAATGGTTAATAGGTAGCATTTTTTTTAAAATATAAGAACTTTATCTTCAATATTTTTTCTTTCTAGGGTTCTATTTTTTGGGAGGCGATTTTATATTGGATAGCTGATCACATGATCTTTCTCACTGGGTTGCTGGAGCACCAGGGGTTAAAGACATGTGCACATTAATTAGTGATGTCCAAAGTACTTCCACTGGTGTGGCATGGATGTGGAAAGAGGGGTGCCAGTTCATATGTGACTTCATCAGTTGACCACAATTCAAAATTACAAGGTACTTGGTGACAAGAGATTATTCCAAACCCATTAATCTAAAAGTATAGTCCAGGGCTCACCTGCACTGCTATGCATGTATACATAGAGATGTTATATATTCTGGCAATATACAGTAGAGCTTTATTAAAGTTATATAAATCTTAATTTTTTTTCGAAAGCATCAAACCTCAGATTTTCAGAGTCCAAATTGAAGGAGCTCATTTAGTTGGGACATATGTGAGCAAAACATCCTAACTTTTAGGTGTTTCGAGAGTTATTATTTCTAAATTCACAATAGCATACATACAGCATAGCAATACAAGTTTCAAAAAGCAAAATAGTGAATGTAAATAGAAAAATGGATATTGAAGTAGATTGTCTGAAAAGTAAACAGCTGCAATAAAAGTGACCATAAAGCATAATCAGCATCCAGATTCTCTAGTGTCAATGATTACAATTCCAGGGCCCTTCCATAAACAGAACATTTACAACAGGTAGCAATTTTTAAGTCACTTGTCACACATATTAATCCAAATATTCTTTTACAATGGTGTCGCATTCACAAAATATAGTTGACAGATATATGGAAGTAATATGATTTGACTTATCATCTTTCTTTTTTAATCCAGTAACAAGATGAATGCACATTTAGAGGACACATGCACAAGTATATGATTTCCTTCCAATTGTCAAGTATGATAGTAGATCTATCATGGTATAAGCGGCCATGTTGTGGTTTTCTGTGGGAGAAATTGTAACTCTGAAAAGAAAAATCACTTAGAAGAATAAAAAAAATTAGCTGGTCAGGTATATCTTATAATGTAACCTTTGTTTTCTACAGGTGATGGAATTTTTCAGGATAATATACCTAACCCTGCAGTCCAAACATTGTTTGATGAGTATTTTGGATCACACAGTAATCCAACCTCAATATAACTAAACCATTATGATCTATTTTAGAGCATTCAATATGGAATCAATATTTCTATTAATGCATAGTCACCAACCAACCAAATTCACCAACATCTCAACCAGAACTTTTACAATTCGACAATACCTCTATGATGAATGGTACAAGATTCCTCTAAGCACTATTCAGCATGAATCTATGTATGAATTGATTCCTAGATGAATCCAAGCTGAATTGTGTGCTAAAGATGATCCAACACCATAATAATAAAGGATTATTTGTATTGATTGTATAAGATGTTTCCATTATCTTCTGATAATCAACTGAGTATATATGTGTAAACACACATATATTTTTCAGCTAAGAATAATAATTTTTTATGAATTTTTTATTTAGCACATTTAAGTTTTAAATGAATTATATATAATATTTAAATAATTTTTATGGAAAGGAAATATTTAAAATATATTGAAATCATTTTGTGCAAATACACATTTATATTTACACTAAAAATAGCACTCACATACTTTAATATATAAAGAAAATATTTAATTAGTCAAAAAGTGTAAGAATATGTTATTGTTATCATTAATATATTCATAAAAATAACAAAATTAAGGGAGAAAAAGATGCAGAGATATATGAATGTTTTGAAAAATTACAAAGTATTAGAAATATTTTGATTAAAACATTGATTCAAAATTATTTAAATTTTTTCATATTTCTATTATCTGAATTTGTTTAATCAATGGATAACTGATGCATTCTGTGTTTCAATTTAAATCTTCAAGTGTACTATTGAGTTAAATGTATAAAAATTAGCACGAAATTTCTTTCTTCTGTAATCAGTCAATTAAACTCTATTATATTGAAATAAAATTGAAAAAAATATTTTTGGAATATTAAAAAAATCTCATGCAAAAAATAAAAAACTTCATATAAGATATAACATTACAGACAGGTAGCACAAAAAAGAATAGAATCTAAATTCTCCTTTAAAATATTTCAGACAGTAATTTATTACTAGCACCAGCATAAAATAACCTGAAATATTAAGTTTTCTAGTTAAATGAGTCATTATTTATGGTAGATATAAAGTCTATTTTGACATCAAATTTTATAATGATGAAATATAACAAAGTGATGCATTCAAAACAGTACCTTATCCATAATAAAATACAAAACATTTTTAAGGAATTAAGATTTTATTGATGTCAATATTCATAGATTTTTTTTAATCCAATGATCTATACCATTCAATTTCAAATTGTTCTTAACAATTCATCTATTAAACAACTGTTGCAGAAAAAGTGAAAATCGTATTTTATTCTGAAAGGATTTTTGGTATTTATATATTATCCCATTGACCATTTTAGCCAAATACATATATTTAACGAATGTAAACTTTAATCCCTCTTCAAAATATGCTGGAAAAAAAGCAGAGCAATTAATTAATGGTTTTATTGAAACAATAAGATAGAATATGGATTTAAAAAATAAAATTTTTAACTTTTACAACATGCGTATAAAAAAAGGAATTATAAATTTAATATCTCCATATGTTAAAAATAAAAAACATAAGCTTAAGACATAACAGTCAAAGTAATCACTAAATTGAAATATTTTAGAGCACAGTTATAAAACCCAGCATACCAAATTCTGAGTTTGAGGATTATTTTGGGAAATTTTCTTGTTTATTTGGCAACCTTGTTTTTATTACATCATAAAGATGGAGACCTGTAAGAATTACATAGAAAATTCTGTTTCAGCAACCATAGTATTTATTTCATTGCAAGACGTTAACTTGAGAAAATTTCGTCACCAAAAAAAATCAGAATTTGGCATGCTGGATTTTATGGCAGCTGTGCAATTTTTTGCCGTACAAGTTAACAGGATAAATATTTTTTCTCACTAAGTAAAGAAAACACAAATTTTCCTAAAATGGTAATGTGGTTGAGAAATAAAAAAAAAATTATTATCCTTCATTATATTTATCTCAAACTTTTTTGTTCAGCTGCAGTGAATAAATTTTAATGCTAACTTTAGTGATTATTTCTCATAAACACAATAATTCATAGTTTTGGTTAAAAAAATGTCAACAGATATAAATAGTTAAGTGGTTATAATACATTAGCTATTTTTTGTTGAATCAATCTAATGATAGTAACTAATGGATAGTTCTACTTGTACTAATTAGATATAAAATAAAATCATGATTATTGCTGTTCAGTCACAAGGAGAAAATAAGTCACTCGTCATAAAAAAAATTAATCAGAAACTGAAACTACAACTGAAAGAAATAATATATATTTCATTCGGTCTGTATTTTCATTCGATTTAATGATATTTAAATTTATTATTTAAATAATAAATTTATTTAAGTCATAAACTATGCAACCTATAATAAAATAAAGAAAATGAAATCACAAAATTATTAGTTTGAACGTCTTATGACGATAAATAAATATTGATAAGACGACGTATGAAAAAAACTAAGATAAATGTAATGAGAAATATTAATAATACTTCAGTAATGTTCCTGGGGAAAAATTAAGTTTACATGAATTAATTTCAACTACACAGTAAAATTCTTTCAGATAAGCAGCAAAATTGGGAAACAGCTTCAAACACCAAGGATTTTAAATTTATTTATAGTTAGTGTTGACCAACTCGTTCAAAGTGTTGTGCTGAATAAATCAAGCCAACTTTATTCTTTTTATTTATGATAAATAGAGAGCTCCTTTCCAATGAGACTCACAACACACCGGAATAAAAGTACCATCTGATTATTGATTAGAAACTCTTATAGGACTTGTGAAAATGAAATCATGGAAAAAGATTTATGCAGACCACAAATTCATAGATTATAGCTCAAGAAGTATCATGTGCGACATATATTAAACATGCATGTAGAAATTATCCGACAAAATGATGTCATTAATGTCCCCTTTACGTTAGAAAATGGGAGGAGCCATCCCCACCTATCTCATCAGTGGTGAAGGCTCTATTCATTTTTGTGTACGACGATTTAGGATTCCAAAATAATTCTAAATACCTGGCAATATTGCGGAAGACAGCATGATTTGAGTTTTCGCTTTCCAACGAATAAATTTTAAATTATTATACTTAATGCTAATAGTTTGATTTTCTTATAAAATGGAGGGCTCATTTAACATCAGATTTTTATTTGAAAAAAAGAATTTATAATAAATTGTTATAGGGATAACTATAATTTTTAAAATATAGTTTAAATTTAATTTTAATTGTTCACTAATTTTAATTAATCTATATTGGTCGCCGATGCTTTAGAAATCCCAAAAACGATCTTTATTTTGACAAAGAAAGAGAAATCAAATTTTTTAAAAAATAACTGGTATATTAGCTTAAATTTTTAAGAAAACTTACAAATCTATAAGGCAAAATATATATTGTCTACTAAATAAAACATCCTATTTTTCGTATTACTAAATATTCCCTTTAAATATAATAAGTAGCAAAATAGATTGATCTAATAATGGCAGTCTTGCCAAGGTAATCCCAATAATGGGCGCCAAGTTTTTCCCAATCCACAGTCTCGATAGGCCACTATCCTTCTTCTGTCGAACTCAGATACTTGATCAAAAAATGGTCACTGTTTTTTACGAGACATAATTGATCTTTTTTTTTTTTTGTAAAAACCACAAGAAAAACACAAATGCAGAACTTGAAATTGTCGAAATCTCCAAGCCTTAAATAGCGCTTTGAAGTGGAGCCACAGGCGTGCGTGATGTGTATCTTCGCTGAAATTCTAATCATTTGCATATCTCACCTCCACTAATACATGTTGTAAATTTCATGTTATTTACATGCTTCATTCAGGGCATGAACATTTATGGTGGCCACCAGCAAAATCTATATTCTTTTATTATTACTTTAAGACAACCTAAACCCCTATATATATATATATATATATATATATATATATATATATATATATATATATATATATATATATATATATATATATATATATATAGGGGTTCAGTTGTCTTAAAGTAATAATACTATATATATATATATATATATATATATATATATATATATATATATATATATATATATAAATTTCGTGTCACGATGTATGTTCCCGATAAACTCCGAAACTACTGAACGGATTTTGATAAAATTTTGTAACCATTTATAATATGGTCCAACTTGAAAGATAGAATAGTTTTTATCTCTTAATTATTGATCTCAATATTTATTATACGACATTAGTGTTTATTTATTGGTTAGTTCTGTAAGTTCCTAATAGATGGCGGTTTAGCATCTAAATTGCACAGGTATTCGGCAGATGGCGAAGTGTTTATTTTTCTAGATTATACCATCTTCGAGAAAATTAACGTGCGCGCGCAAGCGCGTGGTTAAATATAGAATTTACATATATTTTCATGATGTATAATCATACTATAACAATTTTTCGTGAATCATTTTCATAATTATACTTTGTATAGTGTTATTATTGTGCAGTGTTCAGTTTGAATATTTTTAATATTATAAATAGTAAAATAAAATTTTATTTATTACTGTTTTTCTCTACTAATTTTCCTGCCACCTCGAAAACATGTAAGTATTTCTTGATAGCGTTTTATTATTTTTATTTTATTATTTGATAATTATTAATTTATTTAGCAGTACATTTTGATCTAATTTATTTATTCAAATGATAAATTCTTTTATTTTTTTATTTCAGTATAATGCCGCGGAAAGACTTTTTAGTTTTAATATAATTTAAAATTGAAAAAAATAATAGTTCGATGTCAATGTTATCTACCTCATTTATAACAATTTATTTTTAGATGTTTTTAATTTATATAGTATATTTTGTAACTAAGTCACTGATTACAAACTATAATTTAATATAAGATGAATAAAATGTAAATTCAGAAAGTATATGTTGGTTTGTGCTTAATTTCAAAACTTCGATACTTTACCTATTACTTTTAAATTTTTGCGAAATGTTTTATTTTTAATCTCATATGAATGAACCTATTTTAAATTTTTTAGAAAATATTAATTTGATTGTACCCAAGAATTGGTAAAAAATTGATTCAATGTATTATAAAAACTCAGCCACTGCAACGCGTGGCTGAGTCAGCTTGTATATTATATATATATATTGTACCGAGCTCCACGGGTTCGTGTTGATTGAGAGTTGAATAAAGCGACCACTTAATGAACACAAGACTTTTATTCGTAAAAAAAACTTCACTAAATAAACGAAATTCCCGCTGTAACAGTCACAATTATACAGCTACAATTCGTCAGATATAATAAGAAACAGCTTCCAATCACAGGTCTCAAATACCTCAGACAGAGAACAACTAGCAGTCACAACCAATCGCGCGTATTCACTCACTGACTGTCTTCACAAAACTCTCTCTTCCATGTCGGGCTGCGGTATTTATACCTGACTTGGCGGAGAAATCTACCAATTTCGCCAAGGTTCTGGAAGCTTCTAGGCTATCTCGAAAAATATTGGTCCTAGAGCTTAGGTGATGGATGTTTCCAGAAGTATCGATTTCTCGCCAAGTCGCCAAAAATCTCGCCAACTGTCGCCAAGTCGCCAAGAATCTCGCCAACTGTCGCCAAGTCGCCAAATCATTAGGAAATCCGCTTTTAAACTACAGCACGTCTAAATACCGCAATTTTTGCCCAAAATGTGAGAATTTCTGATCTGTCTGAGATATTTTAAGACAAATATAATCATTATTTATAAATTTGTAACATTGCCCCCTCTCAAGGACTGCACGTCCCGGGCAGTACAATCCCCTGATAGGAGGCCAAATTTAATATAAGAGAATTTACATTTCAAGAGGATACATTACATACACAAGCAACTAAAAATACAAAAAAATAGAAAAGATAAAAAAAATTATCTATACTATTTACAAAGAGACCATGGTCTACTAATTTTTACTTTACATTACGATAAGGAGCTAATCTATCATAATGTACTACCTTTGGTTTTGAGGAAGATGATTTCCTTATACGAACCACGACGTCGTTCAGTCTTTTTAGGACTGTGTAGGGACCTTCCCAGTTGGCTTGCAACTTTGGAGAAAGTCCTTTACGTCGAATCGGGTTCCACAACCAAACTTTGTCACCTTCTTGAAATTCATGTCCTGTCGCTCTTGTGTCATACCTTGTCTTCATTCTTTCGGTCGTCAGGTTGATTCGGTCTCGAGCGAAGTTATGGACATCTTCAAGACGTGCCTGAAGTTCTCGAAGGTATTCCTCTGGCGATGAAGATGTATCCGGTGGACGACCAAACTGAAGATCACAAGGGAGACGAAGTTCGCGACCAAAGAGCATCTGTGAAGGAGTATATCCGGTAGTCTCATGGACAGCACTGCGATATGCAAGCAGAAACAGCGGTAGCTTCAAATCCCAATCTTGCTGATTTCTGGAAACCATAAGTGAGAGATTATTCAAGATGGTTCTGTTAAATCTCTCTACCATGCCGTCCGATTGTGGGTGTAGTGGCGTGGTCTGCGTCTTGTCTATTCCGAGAATTTGACACATTCCTTTAAACACAACAGATGTGAAATTTGTCCCTTGATCAGAATGGATTTGTAAGGGTGTGCCGAATCTGGAAACCCATTGCTGCAATAGAACCTCGGCTACTGTAGTCGCCTCTTGATCGGGGATTGCAAACGCTTCAGGCCACTTAGTAAAGTAGTCCATGACAACTAGTATGTATTTGTTGCCATTTGAAGATCGTGGTAAAGGACCCAAAATGTCTAATGCTATTCGCTCAAAAGGTGCTCCTACGTTGTACCGCTGCAACCTTCCTCGGCTACGTTTCTTCGGTCCTTTACGTGCCGCACAGTCATCACAAGATTGGCACCATTTCTCTACATCTTGTCTCGTTTTGCTCCAATAGAAGCGTTCTCGAACCTTCTGTAGAGTTTTCATTACTCCAAAGTGGCCTCCAGTTGAACTACTATGCAATTCTTTCAAAACATCTGAAATTCTTGATTTTGGAAGAACAAGCTGCCATTTGAAATTACGTCCATCATCGGACTCCCATTTCCTGTATAAGACACCATTTCTTATATGGAGTGAGTCCCAAAGAGCCCAATATTGCTTAGTAGCAGGACTGTAGGTGGAGATATCCTGCCAACTTGGTTTCATACTGGAAGATTCTTTTAATTCTAAAATTGGATTTATATCTGGGTCTTCTTTTTGAGCTTCTCTAAGTCCTTTATCACTCCATGGGTCTGGTTTCGGTGGAGGTGAAACAGTAACTTGGCGTACCGAAGGATTTACTAACTGATAGTTCTTCTCTACTCTCGAACAATATCGGCAGCTTTCATTGCACGGTTTCCTTGATAGTGCATCAGCATTTCCATGAAGAGTTCCTTTGCGATGACGTATTTCAAAGTCAAACTCCTGGAGTCGTTGAATCCATCTGGCTACCTGTCCTTCCGGATTTTTAAAATTTAAAAGCCAGGTTAAGGATGCGTGATCTGTCCGGAGCAAGAACTTTCTTCCATAGAGATAATGGTGGAAATGTTCTATGGCTTTAACGATTGCCAGCAATTCCTTCCTGGTTGTACAGTAATTCCGCTCTGGTTTCGATAGACATTTACTCCAATAAGCAATGACATATTCTTTATCATCAATTTCTTGCGACAAAACAGCTCCGATATTTTCGTTGCTGGCATCCGTATCTAAAATGAATAATTTTTCGGGCTGGGGATATGCAAGAACGGGCGAAGATGTCAACGCCTCCTTCAGTTGTTTAAAAGCTTTCTCACATTCATCTGTCCATAGAAATCTCTGTTTAACTTCTGTCAACTTGTGAAGAGGTCTGGCAATACTTGAAAAACCCTTAACAAATTTCCTGTAATATGTGCATAGTCCAAGAAAACTTCTTAATTGGTGGACATCTTTTGGACGACTCCAGTCCTTAACTGCGGAGATCTTTTCAGGATCTGTTCTTACACCTTCAGCAGAGATAATGTGTCCCAGATAGCTTACTTCACGTCGGAATAAATTACATTTGCAAGGATTCAGCTTCAGGTTGGCCATTTTTAATTTTTCCAGCACCTTTCGGATGTTTCTTAAATGGTCTTCAAATGTGCGCCCTACAATAATGATATCGTCCAAATATACCAAACAGGCTTCGTAGGAAAGTCCTCGTAATACTGTCTCCATCAGGCGCTCAAACGTTGCAGGTGCATTGCAAAGCCCAAATGGCATAACCTTGAACTGCCAAAGTCCTTGTCCTGTGGTGAATGCAGTCTTTTCTCGATCTTCAGGATGTATCTCTACTTGCCAATAACCACTCTTGAGATCCAAAGTCGAAAACCATTGTTTTCCAGATAAAGCATCAAGTGTATCGTCAATCCTAGGAAGAGGGTAACTATCTTTTTTAGTGATGTTGTTTAACCGACGATAGTCAACGCAGAATCGGGTAGAACCATCTTTCTTCCGAACTAAAACAATAGGCGAAGCCCAAGGACTCTCTGATGGCTCAATAATGTCATTCTGCTGCATTTCCATCAGAAGATTATCCACCTCTTCCTGCTTAGCGAATGGCAATCTTCTCGGATGTTGTTTAATGGGTGGATGATTTCCTGTATTGATTCGGTGCTGCGTCAATTTGGTTCGCCCAACATCATCTGATTTCTTGGAAAAGAGATCTCCGAATTCTAATAATAGATTTCTTGCAGCATTCCTTTGTTTATCATCTAACTCTGCATTCTGAAGGAGTTCATTAATTAGAGTGTCAGGAGGCTCAGATAGTGTGGTTTGACAATTTCGGTTAATACAGGTCACTGGAGTGCAAGTCGCCAGCACTTCTCCTTCTTTTATTAGTTTTACCTTATTGCTTAGATTAGCAACTCTTACCGGGATTACATTTCGTGAAAGGTCGACGAGGGAAGAAGCCACTAGTACTCCTTTAACGCTATTGTCGGAATCTGGATATTCAGTCAATCCATAATGAAAATTATTATCTTCTGAAAGAGCTCCGGAAACTATTGTCTCAGTTCTTGGTGGTAATGTTATTTCACTCTTTGCAGTTATATGATGGACTGTTTTAATATCTGAATATTTCGTCTTAAAAATCGCTATGTCTTCAGAACATGAATGTAGTTCATTATTTTTAAAGTCTAACTTGAAATTGTTTTCTTTGAGGAAATCCAATCCGAGAATAAATTCGTCATTTATATCAGCGACATATGCCATATGATGGTACACGGCATTACCAAATGCAATGTTTAGATTGACTTTTCCATGCACTTTAATCTTATCACCTGTCACAGTTTGGAGGGTAATGCAGGGCGGCGTCCAGATGAGTTTCTCACCAAGTTTGCGAGCCAAATCTGTCCTAATGATAGTTACGTTGGCTCCAGTATCGATTATCATTCTGCAGGGAACTTCGTTGACATGTCCCATAACGAAAAGTCCGTTGTCGCCGCTACTTACGGAAGAAATATGAAACAATTTGAAATGGGGCTTCTGACTCTCTGGACATCTCCGCCCCGCGAGATGGCCACATATTAGTTTCCCTGCTGTGGTGGAAGATCATTTCCACCATCTTTTCGTTTCGGGCAGTCTCTCTGAACGTGTCCGACTGCACTGCAAGTCCAACACTGAATTTTCGTGTTTCTGCCACCTTTACTCATTTCTAAGTTACGGAATTTTCGCCGCAGATCTTCGATTTGCTTTCTGAGATCATAGTCCGTATCAGTAGTAGAGACGGCTCTGATTGAGTGCCGGTCTTTACGCGCGGCCTGCTGGGCAGCCTCTATCTTATGTGCGTAGACTAGGGCAGATCCAATATCTTTGACATCGGCGAGTCTAAGTGTTTTCTGTATTTCCGGATCCCTCACACTATCGATGAAGTGATGGAGAGCCAGATCTTGACGTGTCTCAGCTGGGCAGTCCGAAAATGCTAGATGGGAAAGTCGCTGAATATCGGCAGCCAATTCTTGCAGACTTTCACCCGCTTTTTGATAGCGGGACTTTAACTGTAGTCTGCTATATTCTTTAGTGCACTTATCTCCAAACCGCAGCTCAAGCGCACTCGATAGGGCTTGGAAATCGTGCCTCTGCTCCTCCGGAAGCGTCTCGAGGATGTCAGCCGCGTCTCCTCTTAAAGAAGCCGCCAGGTGAAAAGCTTGGGCTCGGGGATTCCATCCATTAGCTTCCGCTACCATCATAAACTGGGTCTTGTATACTTGCCAGGATGATTTCCCATCAAATGTTGAGAGTTTAATATTGGCTAGGGAAGGCACAAATGCCACGTTGGGTTCCTCATGTTTGTTTGACATTTGCTTCTCCAAGCTTTCAATCTTCTTATTCATATTGTCTAATGCTTCTTCAACGTTTTCTTCTATCTCCAGAACTTTAGTTTCAACTGAAGTTACCTTATCTTCCATTGCATTCATCTTCTCCTGAATGATGTTGGAGAATTCTTCTTTAACACTTACAATGTCCTTCTTAAGTTCCTTTTTAAGTTCCTCCTGTCCAGATTTTATCTCTTTCATCATCTCGGTTTTAATCTCTTCTTGTCCAGCTTTCATCTCTTCTTGTCCAGCTTTCATCTCTTCTTGTCTAGCTTTCATCTCCTCTTGTCCAGCTTTCATCTCCTCCTGTCCAGATTTTATCTCTTTCATCATCTCGGTTTTAATCGCTTCTTGTCCAGCTTTCATCTCTTCTTGTCTAGCTTTCATCTCTTCTTGTCCAGCTTTCATCTCAGCTATCTGCTCCGCTAATTTTTCGAGAAGACTTTTCATTAAATCCATATCCATTTTTCTTGTGACACGCTGCATCAACTCTTCAACCCCGATTCTGACACCAGTTGTACCGAGCTCCACGGGTTCGTGTTGATTGAGAGTTGAATAAAGCGACCACTTAATGAACACAAGACTTTTATTCGTAAAAAAAAACTTCACTAAATAAACGAAATTCCCGCTGTAACAGTCACAATTATACAGCTACAATTCGTCAGATATAATAAGAAACAGCTTCCAATCACAGGTCTCAAATACCTCAGACAGAGAACAACTAGCAGTCACAACCAATCGCGCGTATTCACTCACTGACTGTCTTCACAAAACTCTCTCTTCCATGTCGGGCTGCGGTATTTATACCTGACTTGGCGGAGAAATCTACCAATTTCGCCAAGGTTCTGGAAGCTTCTAGGCTATCTCGAAAAATATTGGTCCTAGAGCTTAGGTGATGGATGTTTCCAGAAGTATCGATTTCTCGCCAAGTCGCCAAAAATCTCGCCAACCGTCGCCAAGTCGCCAAGAATCTCGCCAACTGTCGCCAAGTCGCCAAATCATTAGGAAATCCGCTTTTAAACTACAGCACGTCTAAATACCGCAATTTTTGCCCAAAATGTGAGAATTTCTGATCTGTCTGAGATATTTTAAGACAAATATAATCATTATTTATAAATTTGTAACAATATATATATATATATATATATATATATATATATATATATATATATATATATATATATATATATATATATATATATATATATATATATATATATATATATATATATACAGGGTGATTATAAAAAAACTTTGCCAACATCTGCACTTCTAGCGTCCATTCTATTTAACCGATCAAGATGATATTTCAAATATAGTTCTTTTGAGATATGCGCTCGAGATTCTGTGAATGGCAACACAGTGGCCCTCGCGGTTACAGTTATAGTGACAGAAACCCGAAATTTTCGAATGGCAACGTCTACTTTTTACCATCGCAAAATGTTCAGCACATGCGAAAACCCTAAATAGCGTTGAAACGGTACCGATATGTCTAAAAACGGACGTGTTCTGCAAACACAAAAAAGAGTTCTGAAAACCGGCCAATAAAACACGATCTGGGCGCACGCAATAAATTTGCATGTGACAGAGTCAAGAAATCAATCACAGAACGCCGGTCGCCAGATATCCAGCGTAGGAAACCTATAAAATACCAAGCGGGTATGCGAAGTCGTCATTCGGAAACTCGCACATGCCGACGATATGAGTCTTCCTAGGAAAGTTCGCGGTGAATTGATCAAACTCTATTACCAAAATGGGATGAACGCTGCGGAAGCCTTGCGTGTGTATCGCCGCAATCATCGACAACGACGCGGCCCATGTACTCTGCAAGCTCTGCGTGATTTAGTGCGGAAATTCGAAGATACAGGCTGCACCTGTGACAAACAGCGCTCCGGACGGCCAACTGTTTCTGAGGACGTTGTCATGGAAGTGCACCATACAGTGACTGCAGGACACACAGAAACCGCAAGAGGCATAGCGCGCGTGTTGGATATTCCGAACTCAACGGTCCGCAAGCTCTTGCGCTCGGTACTTCACATGTTTCCTTATCGGTTCCAGCGCGTCCAGATGTTGGAGCCGGGTGACCCACAACAACGTCTGGACTTCGCAAATGCATTTTTGTTACGATATGATGCGGATAACGACTGGCCACTTCACATACTATGGACGGACGAGACGCATTTCACCTAAAATGGCAGCATTAACACAAAGAATTGTGTGCACTGGGGAGAGACGAATCCTCATGCTGTGGCGCCAGTACCATTATTTGACGCCAAAGTGACTGCGTGGTGCGGCATTACAGCTACATTTGGAACGACCCCGACTGGCCCTGCAACATGTTCTGTAACGGGCCCTCGGTATGCAGCCATGCTGAAAAATTATGTCTTACCGGAGTTGCGTCGGCTGAATGCACTCAATGATATTGTTTGGATGCAAGATGGCGCACCTCCACATATAGCGAGGTCAGTTAAAAGGCTCCTGGATCAGCATTTTGGTGATCGCATCATCTCACGCTATTATCCTTTTCCGTGGCCTGCGTGATCCCCAGATCTGACGCCTATGGATTTCTGGTTTTGGGGCTATCTCAAATCCAGAGTTTATCTGTGCAATCCTCAAACATTGTCGGACTTAAAGGATTCTATACGGCCTGAGATTGGAAACATCCCTCGTGCCATGTTGCGTGCAGCGACATTGTCCACCGTCTCCCGTATGCAATGCGTAATTGCCTGTGATGGCACTCATGTGGAAAATGTTTGAAATTAATAAAGATTTTTTTCTCTATGTGTTCTCATCATTGAGCAGTGTCTTGTCTCTGTCGTATGCATTATTCCTCCGTGCGCCTTGAAGAACTGTTTGTATGTGTATAGCACGTCGGTTTTTCGGACATATCGGTACCGTTTCAACGCTATTTAGGATTTTCGCATGTGCTGAACATTTTGCGATGGTAAAAAGTAGGCGTTGCCATTCGAAAATTTCGAGTTTCTGTCACTATAACTGTAACCGCGAGGGCCACTGTGTTGCCATTCACAGAATCTCGAGCGCATATCTCAAAAGAACTATATTTGAAGTATCATCTTGATTGGTTAAATAGAATGGACGCTAGAAGTGCAGATGTTGGCAAAGTTTTTTTATAATCACCCTGTATATATACATATATATATATATATATATATATATATATATATATATATATATATATATATATATATATATATATATATATATATATATATATATATTCAAACTGATATTCTTACAGAAAAAACACCTGTGTGTGAATAAATAGTATACAATATTATGTGCGATACACTTATTAACTTTAGTTTTTTTTCTGTCGGGAGCATCTTTATTTAATGTGTGTATAAATGTATCTACCATTTGTATTATATAAATAATTTTATTCTTGATATCAAAAATGTTAAGCAAAATTTGAACATTTCAGTTTTCCCTCCTAAAATATAATGAAATATTTTAATTAATATTATTTTTTTGGTACCCAGATTTAGTTTAGTGTGTATATATAAATATAGATAAATGTTAATTATATTTCACGATATTTCAATATTAAAAAATATTTTGCAAGTAACATCAGAGAATAAGTGTGCTCCTTTCTTTTTTAGAGATAATAAACAACTACCTAACAATGAAAATATAACAATATACATAAATTATGAGTACTGAAAATAGATGTTTGAAAAATTTATATGTAGCACTGGGTTACATGTTTTAATAATCAAATATCATCATACTTTGTGTTTGTTAGGAGAAATGTTTCAGTTGACTTTGTTATATTCTTTATAAGATATTTTAATCTATTTTATGTAGTCATAAAATATTCTGGTCAACAAACTATATGACTATATTTCACAGAGAAGTTCTAAATTCAAAATTAATCTAAATATACAAAAAAGGATATTTTATGACAAAATTTTTAAGAAGTTGTGAGCTATATTTCATACAATACACAACGTATTTTTATATTAACGTAATTTATTCCTAATAGTTCATTTTTCATTTTTTTAGGGTTGACACCTTATTTGTCCTAAGAAACCAAATACAATAACATCTGATGTTTATTTACATAATATTTATAGCAGCAGTTTATGGAGAATTGATGATTTATCTCTCACACATGTAGCTTGTGTATTAATACTTACAAAATATAAAATAAATATGTTAATTATATTTCATAGTGTGTGAATGTAATAAAAATTAAATCATTAATAGATGTTTTTGATATCTTAATTTTAAAGATTATGATATATAGTTTGAGACATTGTGAAAACTTTAATTTCTTTTAAAAAGTTAAAGAAAATGATTAAATATTTAAGATTTTTAATTTGATTTACCGAATAAATCGAACTATAAAATATTATAAGACAATGACATGTTTAATGCTCAGTGTTGAATGTTATTAAAGAAATGACGTTAAATCTGATTTTTTGTCGCGTGCACAAAAAAGATTTATTATCATAATTAAAGAATAACTATTTATTGATTTATGCTTATAATTTCTTAAAGTGATTATATACTGCAATGACTAATAGAAATAAATTGTTATACAATTCACATTTTACTTCGATGAAGAAATGTGAAATTTATTTACACATGAATTAAATGTTATTATTCTTAGTTTACAGAATTATATTTACAAACTCTTAACTATGCTTTTTATTTTTCTTAAAATTATTCATGATGGAATTCTAATTATGGTGAAGTTTGTGAATACTTTGCCATAAGGCGAATTGTGATAAATGTTTTCTGTATTTCACTAAAATTTACTTTAATAATATCTTTTAATCCACAATTTATCTGAACCTTTTGTGCGCTTATTTCTCTGCATGTTTTTTTTTTTTTTTATCATTATCTGGGTTCAGCAAGTAATTTGAAGCACATATTACAACGGTAATTGCAGATATAATTTATTTTCCCTTATTATGAAGAAACATTTTAAAAATTTGTTAACAATGAAAAATATTGCTAAATAAATTTTAAAATTCGATGTGAAAATCGGAAAGGGAATCAGAATTAAAGAAATTTTATGTTTAAAATACCCATGACGTCAGATGACAACGTTTCATCTGCATCACAAATAATTGACTACAACATCGTAGTAAATTTCAAGAACGATATTAAATGCAACTTGTCCGACGAATATTACGCCTGCCTAAGAAGTAATAGGAGAAAATACAATACTAATTTAACGTCTAATATTCTAAATTACATCAAGGGGATATTTATGCAATGGAATGACATATTAAACTGCCCAAAATAATTTGACCAAAAAATACTCGAATTAGTTATCACAATATTTCTTCATTTCAGTATTATACATGAAAAATAAATTTATTCGTATATGAAAAAATATATTTATTTAAAAACCCCATGGAAATAATATAAATATTGAACGCTAAAACTTCAATTTTAATAACAATCATGACTGAAATCTTAAGAATTGAAACATAAATTAACATTCCAATATCAAACTTAAAATTTCACTCTTAATAGCAAATGAAAACTTATGATACTAAATTAAATTAGTACCTCGTTTTGGATGTGGTATTAGAACAATTATTTGCTTACAATTTTGGCGTAAGATAATATAAAACATTTGTAAAATAATATTGAATCTTTAATTAATAGTTCTTCTTCTTCTTAGAGTTGGGTTTGTATGTCATTGAGCACCTCTGCTTTTATCAGCATTTTGTACTATTTACTCCAAATCCAACGTTTCCTTGTTCCAGTTGCTCGGGTCACCCACTTTATTAATAAAGTCCGATAACCTTTTAATGGAATCTAGGTGTAACTCTCTAGTATGGATGATGCCTAAAGAAGTTAATCTAGGGAGGGCAAGAGCCTCACATTCGTAAATGATATGCTCTGCCGTTTCCTCTTGCGTAGGACATTTCCAGTAGATAGGGTCTTGCTGAAACAGTCTCATCTGGTCAGAAAGTCAGTCATGCTAGGGATAGCTTCCTGACTTTCACCAGAAGAAGATGGTTTGGAAGTCATTTCTACCTCAAGTGAAGGATTCATTGCTGCCCCTCTCCAAGATTGCCTCTGAGTTCCTTCGTCTTTTTCAGCAAGGTCTACTTCAGAGGCTTCACCTGCAAATGCAGAAAGGTTTGTTACTTCTTGTGTCTTTTCAGCCACAAGATAACAACTAAAAAGCTCAGGTAATATAAGTCCACCCAGCATTGCCTGAGTTACTGGGCAAGGCAAATTACTCTAGAAGTTCACCAGGCAACTAGAGGCTCTGTTAAGACACGAATACCGCGGTGCCAATTAGCCCTAGGCACGGATCGCATAACACCAGGGTTTACGGGAGCTGGTTCGGGGCCTCTGATTCTATATTCAAGGCTATCCTGTCATTCCTACAGGACATTCGGCGATCCACCACCTGCCGACGCGCCTGATGGCTGCTCAAGCCCCAGGAAGGTACACGTACCCCCTTGTTCCAGGAAAAACAGTCATGGTTCAAGCTTTAGAAAATTGTGTAGTGAAAGTGAAATCTCCACCTTTCATCCCTTACGTTGGTCTATAAAATTGAGTATCTCTTACAGCTGCCTCTTACAGCACTTATTGTGGAAAGAGATTTGCTGCATCAGGAAATTTCTTCTTCGGGTAATGTTGCTGACAAAATTAAACTTAGAAAACTGAATGCCGAGATTAAAAGACTTTATACTGTTCAAAAGAGGGAACCGTGGAAAAATCTCTGTAATAACATTGATGATAGGGTCCCTAATACAAAATTATGGCGACTTGACAAATCTTTTAGTAGTGCCCAGCCCCAAAATGGAGGAGTGCAATATCGTGCTTGACACTGATGGTCAGATCCCTCGGGATAACAAATTGGCGGCGAATATTTTTGGCAAATTTTACAACAGTGTTAGTAACTTGTCTTTTGATAGAGAGGATGTGGAGATTAAAAGCACCGCCAGAAAATTGGCCCATAATTGTCGCTCCTCCTCTTCGAAAAACCCAGTTTTTGGGGATGGCTTTACTTTACATGAGTTGAGTGTCGCTCTAGAGGCTATGGATTGTAGTGGATCGCCAGGCCCAGATAATATCCATGACCAAATGGTTAAACATCTTGGCACTCATGGCAAGAGAAGAATACTGGCGATTTTTAATCTTTCTTGGCAACTTGGACGACTACCTCGAGAATGGAAGAGGGCCATAGTTATACCTATCGAAAAATCTGGGAGGAATGCTATCTCCGTGGAGAGCTATCGGCCCATTTCATTGACTTCCTTCGTTTGTAAGATCATGGAGAGACTTATCCTAGCTAGATTGGACTTTTGTTTGTCCTCATTTGACCTGCTCCCTAGGGAACAATTTGGATTTAGAAGGGGTCATAGTACTATCGATCAGATCCTGTTTTTCTGTCAGAGGGTCAGGGATTCCCAGAACCTAAGGCCAACTAATCATACTGCTGCAGTCCTTTTGGACATGTCCAGAGCTTTCGACAGAGTTTGGAGTCAAAAGTTAATTATTAAACTTCATGACAGTTTTGGTATTAAAGGAAAAATGCTGTCTTGGATATCTGACTTTCTGCAGTGTAGGTCGATTAGGGTAAAGTACAAAAATACCTTGTCTGATCCAATTGGACTGAGACACGGCTTGCCACAGGGCTCAGTTTTGAGTCCTGTTTTATTCTCCTTATATATAGCTGGCCCTCAAAAAGGTTCCACAAAATAGATCCCTTAAAAAGGTTCTGCCCCAGTGGGAGCAAAAGACGATTATTGTTTAGCAAGTTCATCAGCCCTTTCATTACTTTCGATACCTTTGTGTCCTGGCACCCATACAAGGATCGCCTTGTTTCTAGTTGCCAGTTCTGTAAGAAGGTTTCTACATTCCAAAATCATTTTAGATTTGATTTCGAAAGAACTGAGCGCTTTTAAAGTGGCTTGACTGTCACTAAAAATGAGAATCCGCTTACCGTGGTAGCCCTTCCTCATATTTAATCGCAGACAGTGAATAATGGCCAAAACTTCTGCCTGGAAGACCGTAGCGTATCGCCCAAGGCTTACAGATAGGCTGGTTCTTGGTGACACGCCACATACTCCCAGTTCTGAGAGGCTGTTTTTCAGTGATACATTTGTGTACCAGATTAGTTCTCCTGTTTTAGTTACGAACATGTTGTTATCTCATTCGCCTCTAGTTGGAAAAACTATTTCAAATGTCCTTTCAAACATGTATGACTTTTCCATGATGTCCGAAGGCATCAGGAAAGTAGGATCTTCAATTTTCCTGGTAATACCCCTGTGCCCTTTGGCAACATGCTGGTCTTACTATTGGTTTTGTAACTTCATTCTGTATGCAGTCATTCTGGCAGTGCTGCAGATGAAGATGTCTAAGGGAGTCAGATCCAATATAACTCCCAATACTCTGGTTGGTGCGGTGGACATTGCTCCTGTGTTGCAGAGATAGGCCAGACTTTGTAGACCTCCTAATCTGTCAGTCACAGTCTTCTATTCCACCTTACGCCACCAGAACACACAGGCGTACGTGAGAATGGGCCTGACAATAGCTGTGTATATCCAAAACATCAGTTTTGAATGTGGACCCCAGTTTTTACCAAGCATTCGCTTGCAAATCATAATGCCTTTCTTTGCTCGGTTAATTTTACCATCAATATGCTTATTCCAGGTGAGTTTTTGATCTAAATAAATGCCCAAATACTTCACCTCTGAAGCCACATTGATTTCAGCATCAAAAAGTCTTGGTATGAAAAAAACCCTTCCATTTCCTTTTGTGTGTAAAAGGTACAAGATAGTTTTTTGAGGATTAACCATCAGGTCCCTATCCATGCACCATTGACCTATATAACTTAGAGCATCCTTTATGAGATGACAAGTTATGTCGAAATCTTTACCAAGGATTAGGATGGCAATGTCATCAGCATATCCTTGCGTATAGTAGCCCTTATGATTTAGATTTTTATAAGGCTATTTACAACTAGGTTCCAAAGTAATGGTGGGAGAACACCTTGAGGACCTCTAGTAGTCTTTTTTTTCAAATGATTCACCGAAGATGCTCATTTGTATACATCTATCCAAAATCCAAGTATACAGGGTCTGATTAATCCCTGCTTCTCTAAGTTGCATTGAGGATGGATAGATGAGAAGTCTTATCAAAGGCACCTTGTATGTCGAGGAAAGTTTCCCAGGTAATTTCTTTTTGATCCAGAGTGGTTTCAATCTTAGAAACTAGCTGATGTAAAGCAGTTTGAGTAGATTTGCCGGGTTGATAGGCAAATTGAAGAGCATGCAAGGGACTATTACTACCCAAGTAATCTCTAATATGCCGATCAATGATTTTTTCCATAATTTTAAGAAAGAATGAAGAAAGACAGATAGGTCTATAAGACTTTGCCTGGTCATAGGTGTCCTTGCCAGGTTTAGGAATGAAAACAATCCTAGTCTTCTGCCATATCTTTTGGTATGTAACGCAGTGCTAAGATAGCTCTGTAAGTTCTAGTTAGCACTGGTATGATAAACTTCTCTGCCTTCTGGATCATGATGGGCATAATTCCATCAGGCCCTGGGCTTTTTAGAAGTTTAAAAGCAGAGACTGCCCATTTAACATTGTTGTAGTTACAGATTTTTTCAGCGATGGTCCATTGATCGCTATTGACTCGTGTAATTAATAGTTAAATAAGAAGCCATATCTTCCTTAATGTAAGGCTGGAGTTCACAAATTTTAAATGTATTTTAGAGTAGAATATTTGCAGGTGATTAAGGTTTTCGACAGCTTGAATCATGAGTGTGTACAAACAGGATTAATTATTAAAATCAAAATAAATATTACATAACAAATAATAAAACAAAAAATAAAAGGAAATGCCAGTAACAATATAACAAAATTGCTTTTTATGTAATGAAAACATGTTATACATAGTTTGTGAACCATGCTGGACATAACACAAGCATACAGAATGTGAACGAGGGAATAATCTCTATTCGCTCATCAGATTGCATGGTTACATAAGAAAGGCTCTGAAACTAGAGTAATACAATTCATAACTTAAGTTCATTTACTGCTAGGTTAACGAAATGATCAGCTGTAAAGTGATAAAAAATCCCTCGGGTAAATTGAATTTCAAAAAGGCTAATGGATTCATATATGTTGATCACTGACTCGCAGAAAGAAATTCGATAAACTGCAGATGGACCCCTCTCAGTGGACGTTATTGATGTCTTCGGTGTCGTTATCGATTATTTGTGAAGTCTGTGTAACGTTGTGATGGGTATCATAGCTAAAATGAAAATTTGCCCAAATTTTGAGTTCTATTCCTGGTTTCGTCACCTATTTTTTACCGGGCATTTATTTTTTCCATTTTTGTCACCATCATCTATTTATTAAAATATTTCCAATATTAATTAAAATATTTTTATCTGTTACTTTTAAGAAGGAGGAAACAGTTTTAAGTTTTTACGTTTAATTTCATAATTTTTATTCGACAAGGAATGAAACTACTTATTCAGACAATAAATCTATTTTACATGCATAGACAACTATGCCTCAATTGGTGTGTTTAATTTCAAGCATTCAGACTTAAAATTTTAAATTCTGAATGTCTGAATCTAAAATTTTTTAACCAATAGTAGCTTGCATGAAAGGATGAATAACCAAGCTTCTGACTTTAGGCCTTCGCTTTTTCACAAAGAATGGGACTTGAAATGGGGCTTTTCATAGAACAACTAGAATATTGCAAAAACCTCTTGAAAACGACACCTTTGCTGCTACCTTCATTGATTTTATTGAAGAACTTCCATTTTCAATTTCAAGCACTAGCTTGAAGTTTTAAAGTGAAGTTTTTCTTTTTAATGTCTGAAATCGTTGAATATCTAACATTGTACATCTCAGTCAACTATTTACCCGTAACTATTTTATCTGATTGCTGCATAATTTTTAGTTGACGATAACACAACATGTTTTCTTTCAGAAACCATGGTGAAAGACTAAATGCATTAACAAACAAAACAACGAAACGTTGGAAATTTGACGCAAAATAGCAAGACAACACATTGACTGATTAATCAAAACAAACTTTGACAAGTGGGCTCTGTACTGGAAGAGGTGATTTATTATCCTAATAATGTTCTCTGTACGCTTACTTTTCTGAGGAAAGGACAATAGAGCCGGTAAACAGAATCACTATTTTGCGAATCACAATTGTTTCGTATCCATGAAGCGTTGTGACAGCAGCGCCATCTTTGTATGTGAGAAAAACAAAACAAAAACTGTGAGAGAGGAGGCCTTTACTTACTGCCTTTGAGGAGAGCAGTTGTAAAATAAGTGAGATGAATCAGCTAGGAAAAATAAAGAGTTTTTAATACTTATAAAATCATACAGTCCATTCTTTTAACCCAAGCTATTACCCACAACCAACAATACATTTCCATCTAATTTATTTTTCTGAAATTCTCAAAGCGATTCTCTCTCTCTCTCACACACACACGTATATATACATACATACACACATATAGTACTATTATCCCCATAAAATAAGTATTCTATCACTTTTGCTATACTTGTTTCGTTTTTTCGTTCACTTCATTAGTAGATACATAATTTATTTTTATAATTATAGTTATTAACTGTTTTAAAGAAGCCCTCTTGTTTTCTCAACAATTATTATTGTCAAATATTTTCAAGAATCATAAGTAAGTTAAAGAACTTACAATGAAGGAGATAGAAACGCTGAAATCAATGAAAAGTATTAACTTCAGTATCTGGGACGGTTACAAAATCGAAAAGTACATGGTTGAAATTATATATATATATATATATATATATATATATATATATATATATATATATATATATATATATATATATATATATATATATATATATATATATATATATATATATATATATATATATATATATATATATATATATATATATATATATATATATATATATATATATATATATATATATATATATATATATATATATATATATATATATATATATATATATATATATTATCGTGTACAACTATTGTGGTATTGTGGTTGAAAGATTATTATAACTTTAATTGTTTCAAATGTTTTTAAATCTTAAATTTCGCCAGAAAATTTTGGCGAAAATTTGGCGTCTTGTTAAAGTAAAAAATGAAAAATAATATTCATTACAAAATAAAAATGTACTTATTTGAATGTTATAATTAAACATCACTTATTTCGCATAAATATTCAAAAACTGATAAATATTTCTGAGATTGATGAGGTGAATTTTAGTTTTTAATTTGCTTACATAAATTTAAATATGAGAAAAAAGTATTATTTCCTATTTGAAATAAATATTTTTCTGATGTATAAATTCCGATACTGCGTCAGACTCATTTCCTTTTTTAAGAATATTATTTCATAAGAATATTCGATTTATGTGCAAAAATATAAATTTATTTTACAAATATTTTTCTCTAACTAATCTGTTTTTGATTTTTAAACAAATGTTTCATACTTTATTTAAAAATAATTTTTCCTTATTTTTAATACTAATATTTTAAATTCCCCATTTAAGAAAAGTAATATTTAATGAAATCTTAGCATTAGTTCTGTCTTTCATCTCCCATTCTTAAGTTAATTAGTTTAGAAAATTAGAGTAAAAAAAATCATTTTATTTTGGTATTAAAAATTTTATGGATTATTTTTCGTTATCATCCTGTTTTTTATTTTCTGCAGCATTTACTAATTACAAAATTATTAGTTTTACAAGCCTTAAGAATAGTATACAATACAGAAAATGTTGACATATTTTAAGATTATATCATAACGATTACACTTACAAAGTTGGCATTATCAAGTACAATGTTCTTTGATTTTTTGACAAACTCTTAAAAATACATTTACAATTACATGAATACTTACAATTACTTTTGACACTACATAAATAATGTGATAAGTAATGATCTCAGAACTTAAATAATATAATAATAAATATACTATTTTATATAATACATTTTCTAAGTCATTACAAGTATTTTAAAATAATAAGTAATTACTTTCAACAAGTTATATAAATTTCAATAATTATAGCGCAAGACAAATATTATTGAAAACCCATCATTTTACTGGCAAAAATGTATCCTTTTTATTGGAAATTAATTGATACTCTTTTACGAAATTTAAGAATTTATTCTAGTCATAATTTCTAACATATCATTAAAAATATGAAAAAAATAGAAATTAATGAGAATAAAAAAGAAAATTGATTTAATTAAAAGCAAGTTAACTGAATAAAATTTGAAATTATAATTGAAATTTAAAATTTTTCTGGTGATGATAGTCATTTCCTTTAATTATTTATGAGTCAATGAAACAAAAAATAAATTTTATGATGTAAAGCTGCCTTTTTTTCCCGAAATTGGAAATTAAAAAGATTATTAAACTTTACTTTAAAAATATTAAATTTAATATATGTAAATTATTTTTAATACATATAAATTGATGTAAAGGTTGAGTATTTTATTAAATCTACGAGACTGATTTGAATTTTTTTCCCACAAACAACTTTTATACTCTGCCAATTTTGCTTTCTTTTCTGTAGAAATAAATTACTTTCCCAATAGCTAAATTGTTGTTTTGGAGAGTAACAGCCAAATCTTATCCTATCCTAAAAGATGTCATTGGAAAAAAGGAAATCGGTAATTCTTCAAGCACGATAATTGTGGCGTACCTTTCGCCCGCGACGCCCACCTTCATTTTTTTTTAAATTTAAAGTTAAATAAAAATTAAAGAACCAGTTAAATATCAAGAAAACAAAAATATGACTAGTCTAATTTGGAATTTGATCGCATTTCTTGAAATTATGGGGGAATGAAAAAGTCATTATGCTTAATTTGTAAATCACTCTTGATTACAGAAAGCAGAGAACCGACTAACTTTAAGTAAGATCTCAATATAAATCCTACTGATCACTGCTAAAGAGCTACTGAATATTTTGAACCACTTTTAAAATCATAAAATCTGTAAAAATTTGGCTTTGAGAACTTTATAACTGTAAATTAAAAATGTCCGTCTTACTTGTGTATAATGAAGCATCCAATTTAACTGAGAAATTGGTAGAAATATAATATTGTTGATTGTTATTAGATGTTCGAAATAATTCATGCTAAAAGTACACAAATTAAATCCGTAAAATTCCACTATCCAATGATACTGTTTCGAAGCGAATTCCAGAAATTAAAGATAAACGTTGCTGCTCTAATAACTGGGTATTAATAAAATTCAGTTGAAAAATAAAATTTGAAAATGAATATAATTCAGGCTATCGATTAACAAATAATGGTAGCTTAAACTGTTGTTGAAATAGTAGTGAATTTCACTGTCAATTTTCCTTATTATTAAAATCATTTTCATTAGTTGAAACTAATGGAATATAAGGCTTGAAAATGAAAAGATAATATTTATCGAATTAAATATATTTATCAGTCTACGAATACTGAGGTAAGAATGACGTAACTGAAAAATAACATGACATAATTGCTTAGGACATGGAAATAAGAAATGATTAACTTTGTTGGTAATCGAACTGCCTTTGTTTGCTACTTTTGCCTTGGGGTCAATTAGCCAGATTAGTAAAATAATCGATATTGTTTGATGCTCTTTTTCTCTTTTGCCGACCATCAGCGCAAACAATAACATTACTCGTTAAATATTTGTAATGCTTAATATCTTCTCGTTGCTGTGTAGAGAAGAAATTAATGAAGTCTCAGCAGTTTTTTTCCTAGTTAACCTTGATTTAAAATTATGAAGCGCGATTGGCAGTATTTAATTGTTTCGGTAAATGGAAATATAATTCACACACACATATATATTCAGAAAAAAATAATGAAATCAAGTCGTATAAACTGTTTTTTTTTTTTTTTCGAAGAAGTTAGTATCTTTTGTTATTCATAATTAACCCCCATTCTCTCATTCTAATTACGATAAATACTGAACGAAAATCTGCCAAATATATTTTACAAAAATAAATGAATGAAATAAAATAAGTTTTATTTTATAAATTATTTTTAATGAATAACTTATTGCATTTTGAAAATGCAATATTTAAATTTTTTCTCTACAAAAATTTTAATTTTCTATTACATCTTTGGCGGAGAAGTTTTTTAATAAAAAACTCTCTTTCTTTTCAAAACACTTCATAACATAAAATACTTTACTCTTTGATCAAAAATATGAATCTTGTGCTAAAAATGGCAATATCTTAAAATTACATTATCAAATTTTGAATTTGTTATACTTACATACCAATAAATGGAGTGCACATAATGCTTACAAACATTATCACAGATACAAGACAAAGTAATCGCTTGTTGTCAAATGAATTGACATTAATATTAATATATATATATATATATATATATATATATATATATATATATATTTCTTCTAACTGGAAATTTAGTATTAGTTTTGAGGGAATAAAAGGCATCGTGTATTAATTTCTAGAAAACATACTAAATTTAAACTACCATCTACTGTTAATTCTTTGACTAATAATTAATAGAAAAGGTGGTTGCCATTTTTGGCGAATTATTTTCGGCATGTGGTTGGTGCAAAAGTTTCTCAATTCTTCATAAAGATTTTATGGATGTTTATTGATTTTGGAATAAAAATAGGCCTTTTCATTTTGCCAATGAGAATGAAAAATGTGCCGAAATCGCTGTTAAATTTAATTTATCGACTACCACTATTCGACATTTAAGTAGTGCAGTTCTATTATTTTCTTTTTTAAGAAATGCCTGTGGAAACAAGGAAATGCTATTTACTTCCCGCTGGAATCATTTTCCCTCCTGCAGCGAATGCACTTATAGATTTCCTGGGGATTTCGGAAGTATATTTCTCCCCTCTCATGCCTTCTACTTCCCCTCGTTTAGCAGGTCGGATTAAGGCAATTCTGACAGGAGGCAAAATTAATGCTCTTTGCTCTATAGTTCTCGATTTCAGAGGATTATTTAATATATTAAATGGAAACTGATAATATACAAACATGCATAAAATATCTAAGAAAAATCAAAAGACAAAAAGTTCTGAATGAATTTCAATAGCGCGACAATGCAATGATATATTGTTATTTCCAATGTTCGGCTATTAAAATTTTCATTAAAAAATGGCATAAATGATTGCACATTTAATCTAATAGGGCACTCAGTAGACGTGCCATCTTAGTCTCGAAAGTGATTTCTCGTAATTCAGAAACAGGGACCAAGCAAAAGAACCCCAGACATTGTGATTACAATATATTTTATGTGCTGAGCTTTCATTAGGGAACATAACGGATCTTCGATTCAGTCAGGTTTCGCACTTGCACCCGAACCATCAACCTATTTGTTCACTAGGTCCTTCTAGTTAACCGAAGATCTTTCCGATTGAAGAACGACACTCTAACCAATCAGGCCTCTACGGTCTCAAGCAATTGATATTTCAAACACAAAATTTGTTCCATTCTACTATAAATCTAGACTTAGATTAATTTTGAAAACCGAAGCTTATTTATTTTAATTGCAAAAAATTACACCAGAAAATCAAAATAACATTTAAAGTAATAATACTAAGCAGGCTTCTCCTCAACGCATCCTGGACTCTTTGGGATTCTTCAGAGAGGACATTTACTCATCTCCACTTCTGGTCCTCAATTTCCTCAAGGTCAATGATCTGATGAACCTTGTCTGACGAAGTCAGACATTTGGAGGATAAGTCACAATAGCAACAACGTTATAATACGAAAATAATTTCGAACTAACAAAATTTTTCAAATCTCAAATTTAATCTGGGCATACCCTATTCAACGAAATAAAATGTTATTAACTACACACACTATGAAACATTTTTTAGAAAGTTTAAATAGAAAAAATTATTCCATCTAGAATTTTGAGAAAGAAAACAAATAGAGATTATTTAATATAAAGACACCTTTTCGCGCTTTTAATTATCGTCTATTTGATAAAAAAAATAAGTTTTCATTCATTGACAGCAGGACGCTTATAGATTGCAATAGCTTGGTTAGGTTTGAAAATGCAGCATATTTTGAGTATTTATTTTTTGGAAAAAAACTTTTTTAAATACAGCAAGCCTCCTAGCAACTATAAGTAATTGACCTAGTAATCTGGTAATCCTAGTAACCTAGTAATCTGATTAGGCTCATATAGGAGTTATCACCCTCCTCTTCATACCACACATCACCAGCAATGGAGCATCGAACACTAGGGAACTTTTAATATACATATGCTATGTCAGCATCACCTTTTTTGGTTTATCAGGTATAGAAACGGCCACATCTAGGTCATGAGAATGACGCATTACCCTATTAGTCTACCCTGGTTTCATCATATTAGGAGTTCTTTGCTTTCTCGAATACTGGAAGAAAAGATATCTTCAATTAATATATTTACTCCAGAGGATGCATATCATACTTGAATGTTAGAAATATCTTATACCTCGTTAGTATCAGAAATAGAAACCGCCTACCTTGTCTAGTGGTCAGATGACCTGACTGCGGATAGAGGTGTCCTGGGTTAGAATCCCGGTTCGGGAATGGACGTACTTTCTCTATCTATACTGTCTTTATCCTTTCCTTGTATGAATGTGTTGTGAATGGTTGTCTGCTCTATAAACGGGTCTTATGGCATGTGTGTACTGAGAAAGTCGGACTCTACACCAAATTAAGGTTTAGTTGGAAAAGTGGAGCAGCGCACTCTATGATGCCAGCCTAGCTGGCACAAGACAACAATATAAACATCAGAAATGGAAGACTATTTTCAACTGTGCTAATTTTCACTGAAAAAATGTTTTATCATTACAATTAACATAGTAGAAACGTGACAAATATTGAACGAGGATTCTGGAATACAGCATAAATGTTGATTGTTATTGTTTTACATTTCTATTTTAAATGAAAGTTTTCTTCATATTTTTGTCGCTCTATTGCCAATTTTCAAATACGAGAGCTAATTCGACCGAGACCTACATATGAAAACGGATTCTGTGAATCATTACAAACATTTATGCATGTGCTTGCCGTTGCCTTGTGGTAGAACAGTGCTTTTTGTAGCGAAAAGTATCATATTCAATCTTATCCATTGTTGAACACAATTTGATAGATAGATATAGAACTTTTGATTTGTACATACATTTCTATTGGGTTGAGCGTTTGGGATTTTCTAACATTTCATCTTTTACGACACTTAAATACAGTCAATTAACTACGAAATTCCTCTAAAAAAGAAATTTAGATTGTAAGCTTGAAAAATTTAGTTTCTAACTTTTGCGTCATCCATAGCATAGTGGATGAAAATCTCTCTCTCTCTACACCCTGTTTTTTCATGACTTAATGATAAATCCCATCACTCCTTAAGGTGGATGGTCCTTGGTTCAACCGCAGCCATTATTGAAACTACAACATATGAGTGTTGCGTCTCTGCTTTCTGCTTCAACATCTACCAGATTTCAATGTTTGGATTCTCTTCCTTGTCGGTTTTCGGATTTTCTCCCATGCGATACATAAGAACAGCCCCCCTGTCTACGGGATGTCCACCTGGTAGAAAACAATACGCAATAGATGGAGAAATGCATTAGAGCAGTCATTGACCATTTGACTGTCCGCTATTTGACTGGGGTATCAAAAACCATTGCCTAAGATGGGAGTCGAACTCAAGAACTATTGAATTGAAGGCCATTCAGTTATCAGTTTGGCAGGTTTTCAAAGTAGAGATTATCGTTATACTCAATTTATGTTTCTGGTAAAGAGCTAATATCAAATTACTACTAAATTTGATTCAACTTTATAGTCTGAATTTAAGAGAAACATGATTGTTAGAAATAGTAAATAAGTATAAACACACACACACACACACACACTAACTTATTAACTCTACAAAAATGAATAACTACTTTTGATACATATTAGAAAGTTTAATCGATAAAAGTTGCAAAGCTTTTTATGATGTCCAGTGTATCTTGCCTATCGAGAATATTCTTCTAAGTGAGACGAAACACAGAGGGATCACGATCGCTGTTTTCTAACAAGGAAACCGCGTTGTTTTGAGTGGAAAATATCAAGTTCGTTTTTAACTATTAATAAAAATCTATGCATTTGTTCGGGGAAGGGAACTGCTGCTGAAAGATTTCTGAATTTCTTTTTTGAATTATGTGAACACAGCCCATTTGTTAAGAAGTGTTTTACTGGAAGGCAATTTACCGTAAATGTTAAAAAAAATCGTATATCAGAGTTTAAATTCTTAGGTTACTTCTCTAATGCAATATCGCATTGTTTTTCTCTTTTTACTTCTCTTTCTTAATTTTAATTATCTATTCTTAAATTCTTATTAATGACCACAATCTCAAATAGTAGTATTTATCTGAATAATTCTTTGAGAACTGCAGCACTATGATTAAATTGAATCATTTTATTCCAGTGAAAAAGTTCACAGGTATTGCGTTTTTACTGTCGTTCAAATATGTACTTATATTTCAAAGAATTGATATCGAAGAATATTCGAAATATGTTAATAGACCCATGATTCATTTTTCTTCACTTCTTAGAAAAAAAATTTTAATTATTAGGAAAACAAAGTTCAGTATTTACTAAGAGTTGAAGAAATTAAAAAGTAAATAATAATAATAAAATAAAAAGCATAACTTTATCAACAAAATTTATTTTAATGTAATTCTGACAAAAATAGTAAAATAA
The DNA here is from genome assembly GCA_037975125.1 of Latrodectus hesperus. Classification (NCBI taxonomy): domain Eukaryota; kingdom Metazoa; phylum Arthropoda; class Arachnida; order Araneae; family Theridiidae; genus Latrodectus; species Latrodectus hesperus. Next base: position 42,730,580 of record CM075856.1, on the reverse strand, counting down.
TAATAAAGTAAAACAGAAATTTTATTGAAAAATAAAAAGTTATTATTTAAAAAAATTATTTTCAACAGTAAATATTAACTTCGCTAAATTCCTATTGATAAATAACTTGATACAAAAAGGAAGAAAATGGTAATATCAGATCATTCATAGGCTTAGAATTGATCAAGAATTTTTGAAACATTGTTTTATTGGTAAAAAATTTTATAAAGAAAATATTTAATGGCGAAATTATTTAAAAATAATTTTTCATTTCTCTTCACAATGGGAGATTTATTTCTATGTATATTTCATCTGGGAAGGGAAGAAAACTATAGAGGGTAAAGAAACACAGAGGGCGCTTTGATGAACGCTATATTTCACAAGTCCTATCGAAAGCCCGATTCACACTTTCACAACACATCCGGGCGTCGGGTAAGTTGTCTTTTCCTTTTCACACGGTTTAACGTTATTCAATATTATAGTTGGATTGATCACAGTTTCTACTTCGTCATCCACTTCAAACTTTAAAAATTATTTAGCATTCTGCTATCTGGTTATTCCTATTTTTTCTTATTTTTATTTTATAAAATCAATTTTAAATGTGTAAATAATGAATGATTATTTTTATAAAGATATGGTTTTTTAGATGTAGACAAAAATTGAAATCAATTATGATTATGACAGTCTGAAATATACTCTAACGATAAATTATTAGCAAAACGAAATTCTAAAAGCAGTGATTCTTGAAAAAGGATCAAAAGAATGAAGAAATTCTAAAATTCGAAATTAGAAAAAAATTTTCGAAAATAACTTTTTCAAAGTTATTTTAAACAATTTTTCTAATTATTTCTTCTAATTATTTCTAATTATTCTGCATTTTCTTCTTTGTTATAATATTTTTTATGTTCTTTTTTTCTTCTATAATATCAATTTATGATTCATTGATTTTATTTGATTTCTTTCACAGTAATTTATTTATTATATCTTTAAAAGTATGCATTTTTTAAATTAACTGATGGGACTTTGAGTCAACAATCTGGAAAAAAAAATACTCGGAAATTTGAAAGAGTACGAATTGTGAGAGTGAATTGAAAGAGTGAAAGTGATCATCAGAAAAATTTCTCACTAAAACTTAAATAATGGAAATGCTCCTTCCTATACAGAAAGAGATACATCTGTGAAAACAAATAATTTTGAAATATTTTTTAATCAAATATTCTATTATCTTCTTGTTCTTTCCGTTTTCTTTTTTCCATTTAATATATATTTAATTGATTTCATATTATTCCTTTTAAAAAAATTACTACGCAGATTTTTTTTTTCAATGTTGTTAAACTTAAGTGTGGTTGTGAAGTTTCAAAACATTTCACTAAATTATAAATTATTAGAGGGGATACTATGCGACAATAAATTTTGGAAAAATTCAAAAATATAAAAAAAGTTTTTTTTAAGCATGTGAAATTATTTTTTGTCGAACACTCTATTGTTTATTTCTTCCTTAATTTCCCTTTATTAATTTATAATTCATCACACAATTTCTTATGGAATTTTTTAAACTATTTATTATGTGTGTGTATGATTAAGATGTTATATGGTATGCTTTGTTAAAATTAACTATAGGAAATTTCGAAACACCTTTAAATTATAAGTTATTAGAAATGAGATGATGTAAGTTATCATATTTTGGAAAATATTCTAAAAAAAATAAAGATTCAAAATAATAAAAAATCGAAAATATAATAGTTTCTTTCAGCTATTTGAAATTATATTTTACTGTAATTTCTTTTCCATATTTTTATATCCTTTTTAATATTAGTTTTTAATTGATCTTTTCTTATATTTTTAAGATAAGCAATTTAAGTTAATTTTCGTTTCAGAAAACTTTCAAATATTTCATTGAATAGAGCAAATTAATAGAAAAAGAACACTTTTAGAGAACAAATTTGGAAACAAAGTCGATTTTTAATTCATTATTCTTACTTTTAATTTTTCAAATCGTCGTTTTAAAAAAAATCCTAAGAACTCTGGTTTCAATGTTCAGCAGTTTATTCTGATTCTATTCCAAAAAAAATTGTTAATTAAAATTTTTATTTAATGCTCACACAAATAATATATCGTTTAATTTTAAAATAATCTTTCTAATTAATCAAGAAAGTTTTTCAATTCTAAAACATTAAATATGAGCAAATTAAAATTTATTATTTCTGTAGTTACAGCCTTCTTTCCATTACTTTATGTAAAAATTATAACATTTATTCAATGAAATAGCTAATTTTTAATTATACTAAAAATAGAATCTAATCGTAACTTTGTAAGTAAGGCTTTAAATAATTTCTTTTAATGGTAACAACATATTTATAAGACAAAAATTTTAACATTAAATATAAAATATGTTATTATGCATTTAATAAATTAAAATTTAAACCACAAGAACACAAAATTAGCTCTTCAGCAGCATAACATAGCTCTCTTCACTGAGAAAGATCTCTGGTTAGATCGTTGCTTTTGTTAAGCAATAAGAGATTGATATTGCGCCCTTCTGTTTTCTGTCCACAGCGCATTCCACTTGAGCCAAATTTATTGAAAAAAGTGTTAAATCCTCTTTTTTAATATAATCTTTTCCTCGAATTATAATTTTCGCTATTTTTTCAGGAATAGCCTATTAATTCATTATTGATTTATTAAAAAAAACATTTTCTCTAGTAAGGTTATAATTCAATTTAGCTACAAATACTAATTCTTATTTCAATATTCATTTTTAAAATATTGCTCAACTTTCTTTATCAATTGCATATCTATAAAAAAATATTTTTTGGAATCAATAACTCAAGTATTTCTGGACATTTTATAAACAAATTCCAATGACTGTGAAATTATAAGTTTTTTATGCCTAAATTATTTATAATTTACAGATTCATAACCTAAATATGTAATATAAGCTAATTTTAAATTTTATATAATAAAATTTTTTAAACAACATGGATTTTTCTTCCAAAAAACATTTTATAGTTCATACATTATCTGAAAATAATAATCTTTTATTTAAATGTGTGAATGCATTATACATATGTATGCAGGGTTTTAATCGTTTTTTCTGGAAGTACTCCTAAAGTTTTAATAATAGATGCAGTATCTGAAGGACACAACACATTTCCTTCGTATTTAAAGTACATTTTATTAACATATACAGAATTCCTAATTAATATTTCATTATTACGTACGTTCAGTATCTAAAAGCAACATGAGTTAGTAATTGAATGATCAGCGGTCAGTTCAAAGATTGAGGTTGTTTGTAAGCATCCAAGGTCTCCTTTGAACTATCCCCGGTCCAAAAAGTAAATTTGGAGTGACAAGTCAACGATCCAAATATGTCACTTTATTCGCAAATTAAGTATCTACAAGAATCTTATTCATAATTATAATGTTTGGAAATAAGTATTTCCATAGCACCGAATCAATCAAATGTTTTTGCAAAAAATTCTTTAGATAAAAAAAAAAAAATTAAGAATTATTGATAAAATCCTACATGAAGTGAGCAACGAAAGTGATATATTGAATAAAATTTCTTTCTTTTCTAAAATTTGATTTATTTATTTATATTTTTTTTTGCTATGTTTAATCAGTTTATGTTTTTTAGATTACTACAATATTTTATCTCTGTGTGGAAGCTAAATATAATGTTAAAAAATATTTTACCATATAATTAGGAGCTTAATTACGTTCTTCAATAATTAACAAAAATCTAGAATAATTGTGATTGATAAGTAAACAAATTCTGGTTTTTTTATCAAAAAAAAAAAAAAAAAAAAAAAAAGAAAAAAAAGAAAAGAAAAGAAAAGAAAAATGCTGTTACATTTAATATGTAAAAAATATCACTATATTAATCCTTTCTGCCTTTAAATGTATATTTAAATAATTATATAGTGTGAGAAATCATGAATATTTTTAATCAAAAACATAGTATTAAGGCAATTATTTTTATGATAGTGATAAAAAGATCTTATTGCGTAAAGAGATAAGGAGTATGGGATTATTATAAATATGCTTGATTTTCCCTATTAATTGTAATGAACTGAAAAGGTTTATTACCTTGAGATTATCTTTTTATTGATTTAAAGGAAATATTTATTACCATGAGATTATCTTCACACAAACTTAATTAGAAAATATCATAAATGCTCAAATGACAAACATTCTTAAATAAGTTAGATTTTCTTATGTAATAGATACTCTCTTTCAATTGTTTTTGAGTATGCAAAGTTTTTCAAATGAATACGTGAGGATTTATATTCCATCAAACACTCAAAATTCTTGTGTCCATAATGGCATTTAAATAAAACCCTGTTTCTTCGAAGGTAGCAGAATTTTTAGTTTCAAGTATTTAATAAAATTCATGAATTGGTCAGGCGCATAACTAGATAAGTGATCGAGTAAATTTAAGCAAAATGAATAATAACATTATTCGTGAGTAATTGAGGTGAAAACTTAATGTTATTTACAATAATAACAACATTAAAATGCCTTCATCCGGTTATTACAACCAAGATTCCTTTCCAGCATGACTTTGGAGGTTTGGCTTCTACTAGGGTTGATTGTCCATCTGGGTGGTACTCTAGAAACAAGGCCAAAGAGAGCTGAAGACCGTGTGACTATTGACTTATCTGCGTTAAGACCTTCGCTGCCAGGACTCGTCCTCCACAGGTACGGAGAGCTGGCTCCGAAACTTGTGCAGGTAGACCTCTCTGCTCTCAATCCACAGCTGAAGCCGCACGTTATATGGCCACAGTTCGATCAAGTAAGAAAAATTTTCTTTTAGAGCATTCTATTTCTTATAATAATTGCATGACATTTAGATTTAGCAGAAAATCTTGTTGAATACATAATACATAGCGGTGTAGGCGAGTCCCGGACTGTACCTTTAAGTTAACAGGTTTGGAATTATATCCCATCACCAAGTGCCTCGTAATTGTGAACCACGTTTAGGTGATGAGGTCACACCTGAGATGGCACCCTCCTCTCCACATCCAAGGCACACCAGCGGAAAGACTTTGGGAGTCACATATTAACGGGGACACGTCCCCATCCCACGAAGCTCCAGCAACCCAGTGAAGGAGAATATGGCGCGGTCTCCCTCCCAGCCACTGCCCGCAGCAAATGATTCCTCACTTAACTGATATCAACGGGAAGCGGTGAAAGGGTGTTGATCCACTGGAGCTCTTCTTGTTGAATACAACTAAGCTATTGAAAAGTTGAAATTATAACGCTAAGCATAGCGGTCTTATTTGTTTTTACAAACATATTTGATAAATCCAAATGGGCCGATTGTTTAGTATCTGTCAATATAAATATTTTTTTATCAATTCATGATCCAGCAGGGGCAGAATTTAGAGAACATAACATTTAAAAAAGAATAATACATAAAAAATAGAAATAAAAAATACTATGGCAAATTTCATAACAATAATTATTAATAATCCAGAAGTATTTTTATAAAGATATTTAATTTCATGTGTAGTTAATCAAAAAGTCATTAAAACTTTCTTAACTTTATATGAAAAGTTATGCTAACGATATTAAATTGTGTGATCTACATGAATAAAACAAAATGATAATGAAATTTTTATAAAGCGAAAATATTCATAAACTTTTTCCATTTTCAAAACAGATCTCTTTTGAAGAATTTTAGTTATCTTTTCTGGTTATAGAAAGTCGGTAATTTTTTTCTCTCTTTTTTTATTTCATTCATTTATTCTACATTTTTCTTTTTTTAATGAAAATTTACTTACGTTTTATTGTGATGCACATAATATCGTAAATTTAATAATATGCACATATAGCTAATGAAAATCCAAGAGCAAATTCATGGTTTTTTTAGACTGTTCAGTTGAAAAAAGTTCTTAAAAGAGTAAAGTGAAAACTGCCAATTGCCCGATTGAATGATTTAAATGTTTAATATAAATATTTTGATTGCTATTCATTACTTCTCAAATAATCATTCATTATCATAAAATTCAGTCGATAAAAATAAGTGTTCTAGATATTTAGCCAGTTTAGATAGTTATAAAAATGGTGCATGAATAAAGAAAATGGCAAGATAGATTTCATCAATTCTCTATTCTATGCACTGCACTAATTCAAGAAAGGAATTAATAATATCATAACCATTTTTTGTTTCTTAAATAACGAGTAAGTATCCAGTATCATTACCTATTACTAAATCATAAGTATGATAACAATAGACACCTTAAAACACCATGTGATGAACCCTTCACTGACACCTTTGGATTGTTTTGCCATCTATAATGAAGTCTTAGTAAAGTCTGACGTAACTAGACTCCATGCTTATACAGGTTAACGCTCTTATTATATAATATCAGTACGATTGTTGTTATTGTACTTATTTCTGTTTATTTAACCTCCACAACTGGAACAGGGAGCGATGTAAAAGTGTATCTAGGCCTTATAAGTCATGTTCAATAAGACATTTTACTAGCAACGCAAAACAGATGAGTAGATTTTTAATGGAGCCTGTAAAACAATGAAGATGAATGAAAATAAAGATAAAAGTAAATATATTTTGTCATAAGGAATATTTTAAAAAGCTCTTTATTAATGTCCTATAAGCATATTTTATTGATGACCCTTTTCTAAGCACTTCTTCTGTTTATATCAATATTTCTTAAGGATGATATCTAATATGCCTGAAGGACAGTGTAGATGTTAAATTTCTAATGACCGTGAAATGGTTCATTGAACGGTTCACACTTTCTCATAATATTCTTTCTTGTTAATATCTTTTACGTCTGATATTGCTCATAAACATCTTGTCCAACTGACTGAATAGTTTTTCTGTAGGTTTAATGATGTGAAAAGTTTCCTTTAGTTCATGTCTAGCATTACATCTAGTGAAAAAAAAACTACTAATACATAACTTAACTGCTCTTTTTGTATTTTGGTGAGATAAAAATGTCTTCAAATCTAATTTTTATATATTTGTTTCAATTTATTTCTTATATTCATTATTAAATTGATCTTATGACACATTTTTCATAAATTGGTAAAAGTTTCATTAAGCGAGTCCTTGAAATTAATTCTCGATATTAGTTGTTAATATAAAACAATTAAGAATTCTCAGTTAAAATTTTAATATCATTAAACTTACTATGTCGAATGTACGTAAGTACTTTTATTACTGGTATAAACTTGATGCATATAATCATCTTAAGAACATCTTTTAAGCTTACTTAATCATCAGATCACCTTTTACTTTATTCCCGAATTATTGTAGATGGATGTATTCGGCGAGAAGTCATTCGATGATTTCGACGTCATTCCTTACCTCACAGATGAACACTCACTCATGAGTCCATTGGCTACATTCGGAGACTTCATGACCGATGAACTCATGTCCCTGCATGAGAGTCTTCCTTTGGCGGATGAGGTGAGTTGCAGTGTTTTTCTCATTAAGTTTTTAAAAAAGAAGTCCAGGAATGTTTCTGATAGCAGTTCATAAAAGAACTCTTCATTTCAATAATCAAGACAAGGACAGATGGTGAAGCTATGTCCTTATAAACGCATATTGACTTCTAGGACAACAAATACATTTATTTAAAATTTATAGCCTTAGAAGTCGAAATGCATATTACTTATTTAAAATTGTGGTGCCGGTTTGGTTACGGCATCGTTTTCGTTACCGGAAGGTAGTAAGCTCGGATAAACCGCCGAACTAGCCGTAGATCCATCATATTCAATAATTGAGGCGGGGGCAAGTGAAATATTTCCTGGCTGCAGTGTTCTCCATGTGGAATGATACATCTAAAAATAGAACGCGAAGTTTGTGTGTTAGTCCCTGCTTCTAAATTACGAAGACACAACCACACGATGGCGCCCTCAATAAGCGTCCCACTATATGAAGAATTCATGACATCCACCCCTTATGATGCTAAAAGGAGAAAAATCTTATAACCGTCCATTGGGGGAAAATATTAAAATTTTACAATAATAGATGTTTTTTTTTATTTCACTGCAAAAGTTTTATTTCATTAAAAATTGTAATTCAATATGTAATTTTAATTTACATACTTACCCTATTTTAATACAATTTATTTTGAAATTTTATTCTTAAGCTACGTTTTTCAGATTCAAAATAACAGAAAAAACTAATATATATTATCACTTTTATGAGAAAGAATTTAGATTTTTAAAAATATCTTATATCGAAATTTTGAAAATGGGAGTTTATTTGAATGTAGTAAATTTATAGAGAAAAATTTCAAAATTAAATAATTTTTCCCTGTAATGAAATTCTATTCAAAATGAAATCCGCTATTTCATGAACAGTATAAAATAAATGATACATTTTATTTTCATACACTTCTTCATTGATATTTTTATATTAAAAATATTAATATATTAATAAGGATAAGTGCAAAGTCATAGACATTTTTGCGAAGTATTATATATATATATATATATATATATATATATATATATATATATATATATATATATATATATATATATATATATATATATATATATATATATATATATATATATATATATATATATCTGATAACAAGCACACGTATATGAATTGGTATATCATAAAAATTTGATATTTTTATCTTTGAACGTATTCCAAATAAATCGTAAAGACTTGATATTTTTATGATTTATTTAGTAGAATACGTGTTTCTTTATAATATTTTGTATTTCTTTCCTAAAATTAGGTAAGGTGAATCGATACAAACCTTAGATGCTCATTGTTGGCAGCCAACAATAGTGGAATTAGTTCACATTATTGCAGAAAAAATACTTATGGAATAGATGTCCATCTGATTTTGCTCCAAATACTCTGTGTTGGTAAATTTTAAAGTGAAACATCTGATCCTGAGATATAACAAAGAACGAATATTTATTTTAAATATCTTTGCTTTATAATATATATTTCATGAACAAATTTACTTCGCGCATACATTTGATAAGTCTTTTCTCATTTAATATTAGTAAAGAAACAGAAATTGAGCAGTTTTTCATTTTTAAACATGCTATAAAAATTATTTCTCAATTTGAATCAAATTATAGTAAATTAAATATTATTTTATAAACAATTAATTATTTAGATAATACTTATTTAGTTTATATAGTAATATTTATTTATAGTTTTTAATTTCTCCTTTTTTTTAATATTCCATATCAGTTGTTTTTCTCCTTTGATTTAGAATAGGATTTTCCAAATCTTCTATACTAATAATATGAAGTAAAACAAAAGTTTTCAAAATTTATTTTTCATTCGAGATATATTTGAAAGTTATTTTTTCCAATTTGCAACTATAAAGAAACTTGAATTTATATTTCAATATTTGATGCTCTAAAAATACAGAAAATGGTTTGATTATATATATATTATAAAATTAGCTATCGTTAGTTTCCAAAAAAGATGTGCAAAACTTTTAGAGAATATTTGCGCGATTTGGAAAAATAACAATATTTATTATTTACTTCGCTTTGTTAAAAATACTGTTTCAAAATACGAACTAGTCTCACATATAGATTAACTAAAAACAAATTAAATGAATTTGAATTTCATCTTTAGTTACAAAGTTATTTAACATTGAAGTCAGGATTCTTTTCATTCGCTTTCCAATGCATTTCCAAATGGGTGCATATTGTCAAAAGCGTATACACACATAATGCAACTTAAGAAACTGTCAATATATTCTTATTTTAAAAAAATCACTGTAGGAATGTAAAAAGATGAAGGAATGCGATGTATATGCTGATGCCTTTAATTTATTTTCTCTATTTAAAGCTGTTACTCATAAATGGCTAATAAAAATGGTGAAAAAGAATCCCATATTTCCGTTTTGAAGAGAGAAGATTTTCATAAAGTAATGTTACACATTATTTAAATTGACATTTTGTGACAAAGAGTTAAATATGATTAAATATGATAAAACGTTAATTATGATTTAATTACAAACGCTGTAATCAAAATTTCGAAAAGAAAATAGTTTTTATTTTTAGTTGTTCAGAGATTTAATGTGCTGATATAAATTTTTTTTCTTTTAGTTATTTTCTAATCAATCCGGGATAAAAATTTGAGGAACAAACCGAATAAGGATAAGGATTTATATGGATTTCAAAATTTATTTATTTTGATTGTGAATTGCAGTAAAGTTTTAAAGACAAAAGTTGACAGATAGTCATTTTCGTCCAAATAACAACCTTGTTATATGCACTGCTATAGATTTTCCTCTTAAGCTTATAATTATAGCAGCTTTCCTGGAATAAAACTTATGTAATACGATGATTATCGAGTGATTTTACCATTCTTGAAGCGAAAAGAAGACAAAAGAACAACTATATTGTTTTTATTCATTATCAGGTTATTTTAAGAGAGAATTACTCTCATCGTAATAGCTCACTTCTTGACTATTTTATCCACAGGTGATTGTTCCTTTGGACTGGGAAGAAAAAAAGGGACAGAAAAAGAGAGCAACCAGGAATTCTTTTAAGGAAGGTGAGTTATTCATGATAAACATAAAGATTCTTAAGAATTTGTTTGTTTATAGCATTATTTGATAATGTTTCACATAGGTTTATATCAAAATTAAATATTAAATTTAAGTACTCAAAACTGATTAACGTGAATGACTAGATAGTAGGCCTATATAAATAAGATTTTGTCGAGTTTTCTTTTATACAAGATGCTTTTTCTCACGGTTGAATTTAATGAGTCCCTCAGTTCTTGAAAATAATAAGGTCCATTATATGTCTAGCTATTTTATATCAACGAAAAACAATCGTTGTTTATTAAAAATATTTGCTCAATAAGACACCCCAAAATAAACAAGTAGGAAGTATAGCTGAATCGTAATGACAAATAATGAGTATTGTACCGCGCTTCGGGCTTCGTGTTGGTTGAGAGTCAATAAAAGAATCTCTTAAAACTCACAAGCCATTTTTCGTAGCAAATTCAACAAAATACAGAAAATTCCGACTGTAGAAATTACAATTATACAGCTCCAATTCAGTTAATACAACAGGAAACAGCATCCAATCGCAGAAGTCTTTAATACCTCAGACAGGCAACAGCTTCTATGCTCTAAACTGATATTCAAGACAGATCGTCTTCATTAACTCTTCTATTCCGGGCTATTTCGTTCGGCGCAGTATGACCTTTATGGATTTTGCGCCAGAAAATGACACTCACTCAATAAGACTTTCACCAAGTTGCGGGTGGATTCTAAGCCATCCTAAATCTGATCGCTTAATATTGATCTTTGAGCTTCGGTGATGGATTTTTTCCAGGAGTATCTATTTTTCCCTCAGTACCAAGAATCTCCGCTAATGATTGCCAAATGACGTAGAAATGACGTTTTTAACGTAAAATGCGCAATTTTTGTCCAAAATCTGAGTATTTCACATCTGTCTAAAATATTTTAAGTCATCTATTATTTATAAATTTGTAATAGTATGGTAGAAAACATTTAATAGCGAAGAACTGTATCTTTCGTGAAGGAAAGGGGTGCATCTTTGCACTATGTACAACCTTTTATACCCAGTTATGTAAAATACTCAATCGAGCTACTTCTGTTTGTGTATTTATCAGTGAAAAAAGCCTAATCATATGCATCCTATTCCTTCTTCTTCCACTATCAGTATGTGAATAAAACATTGTTACCCTAAATCAACTTGCAACTCAGAACTATTACGTCGCCATTTACAACCGGTAAATTTTTAAATATGAATATTTTGGACAATTTCTTTTAGAAAACTGTTTTTGCTATATTAGCTGAACTTGACATCTTTACCATCTGTTTGAGCATACTCTTATATTACTCATTCTTGTCTTCAGAAAAACTGTTTGCAAATCACTTAGTAACGCTTGCTAATCTTAAAAATCCCTTGATCAACACTTATTCGATGCTTTTATCGTATTCAAGTCATTTTAACATTTGCATAAACGGGGTTTTGTCTCTTTGACGAAAACACGGCATTGCATGATCAAAATTCCATCTTAGTATTCTTGTGAAGCTCGACGTGGTTGACTAACTAGTTTCTCCACATAGTAGTCGTTGAAAAACAAACATGTCAAACCTCTTATTAAGTTGCACATGGAAAAAAAAGTTTGTTAAATATTGTAGCAGTAAGAACTACTGCACCTACATTTTATATCCAGTCAAATTCAATCTGTTATTGTTGCCACGGATGAATTTTCTCGGCATTTATTTCTGAAATGCGTTGAAGGATTAAATAAACAATAAATATTTTCCTCCATTTTACTGATTATGTAGAGGAAACCTATTTAATCTCATCATAATCTAGTGGGTTAGAAGCTTGCTATTGTACAACAAATAAGAGATAAATGTAATGTTTCTGTTTTGTACTGTAAATCTATTAGATTGTGTGCTTAGAAATTTTCTTAGATCCCTTACTTGTGATAGATGAATACAGCTCATTATCAACAAGGCACCCTGTTCGAAATCATCTTTAGCTAAATAATCATAAAATTATTGACTTACAAATTTCAACTATTTGGGAACAGGCCGTCAATATAATGATTCCGAAAATCGTGAATTGGCACTGCGTAGGCAGCGAAACGAATTTTAAAAACAGAAGATAAAAAGGCAGTATATTCTGTTCGTCTTAATTCTAAAAATAGAAGAATGACAGGACTATCGGGAATTCTGGAAGTGTGTGTTTTCATTTTAAAATTTCCATACAAATTATTATGTGTTTTGCATAATCCTAGAAAATAATAAATATCAGTTGCTAAATTTATGCGTGATAAATTCGTGGCACAAATTTAATTGACAATCATAATAATAGATATGTTTATGGCATTAGTCCTTTTTCTTGGTGTAAAATTTCAATGACAAAGAATGCAAATATAAAATTTAAAAAATTCTAATTCAAGATTTTATATACGAATGAAACATTCTGAATGTATCATTAAAACTTGGAGATAAAATCACAGTAACCTAGTGGTAAAACTGCACTCTTCGAAATAAGAAAAATCTTGACTTCCAACTGAACTATTGTTAAATAAGTTGTTTGCTGTAGAAGAGGTTTCGTTTATGTTTCGTGCATTCTTATTTGTTGGAGTAAATGCTCAGGATTTTCAAAAATATTTCCCCTTATGATACGTGAATATGGGACACAATTTAGGAAAAATACTTTCAACAGTTATAATACGAAGAAGATATTAGAAGGCCTCACAACAGTCTTTGGTCGTTTTGGCGCATTTCTTAGTGTCAAAATATAGAAGGAAAGGAATCAGCTTAATAATGAGGCAATTATCTTTGTGGTAGAAAGTTCTAGATTCAATTCCAGTAACTATTAAGGAACGATAAGTGAATTTTCTGCACTTCTATTGCTTTCTTTAAATGAGGATCGTTGGCAGTTTTTCGGATGTTTCCCATCCAGTAAGTGAATAAGTAAACAGGCCGCAATAATTCCTCTCCGAAATCAAGACATAGTGGATATTCAATTGCATTATAACGACCTTTAGCTATTAAGCTGTCTGCCACATATATGCGTTCCATTAAAATCAGTTTACATATGGTTCTATGAGTTTTGATAGTTTTCACTTGACTAACCTATTGATTATACTTTTCAGATTTTATCAAAGGTTAATGTGTCTTTAGATTTTGCAGATCCCTCTCTTAATTGTGAACTGAAGCAAATATTAAATAAGAACAGTGAAAAGAGAAGAGAAGCAAAACATGCATTAAACATCTTCTTGTATACGTCCTATCGACATGAATAAAAAATATAAGACAGAAGTTTAAGTTTAAATGAGAAATCATGAAATACTACAGTTTTATACATACAAATTATTAAATAAGTGAAAACAGTTGCTGTGAATATACCTTAAATATATTTTTTGTTTACACCATACTGAAATAAGCAAAAAGCCAAAGAATTTTAAAAAAAATCACTTCTAGATAAAGTTTTAATTTAAAATAGGAAAATAAAATAAAATTTCGGACACTGAAAACTGAAAAACCTGAAAATCTAGCTGATTCATAAAGGTACCAACAGCTTTCCAAAACAACGTTTTGCATCACGAATCGAATTATAATGAACAGATAACTAAAATCAAAGCGATAAAGTTTATAATGCCTGAAAACTTTATTTAGTTATGAAATTATTAAATATTAAAATTGGAGAATCCACATTCCATTTCATTTCGAAACAGACGCGCTCGGAAAGTGGAATGTGCATTCGCTGAAAAGGTGATAAAAAATATTTTTTTAATCTAAAATAAAAAACTGATTACCGATATCTTCGGGGAAAAATAGTCTAAAAATATAGAAAGAAGTGGGTTCCGCTGCTGTGAATATTTTCTCTATTACTAGTAGATAAAGTATAAATAATAATTCTAGAAAAAAGAAAAGAACCACAGGCTTCTTTCATAAAGTGGGAAAAATTCCGGAATGGAGAGAGATTATTACATCGCTTTAACTAATAACAACATGACAAGCAATTCAATGTATCACACGGAGCTCAAATTATCGTTATGTTTTAAAGGAATTTAGAACATTGTTATCAAAATTTCGATGCTAAGCTTAATTTTTTATTTAAAGCAGTGACCAAGATCCTGCTATAAGTTTTCATATACCATTCCAAGTACAAAATTATGATAGACAACCAGAATAACGGAATATTATTCTATTTTGAAATTTTTAGTGAATATAATCTAATTTTATTTTTAACACTGGAATCTCATGTGAATGAATTTAGTGTTTATAATTATGGAATCAGTTGCAAAATTCAATTAATTCCCTTGTTACAAAATTCGTTAATATAATATAAAAACTTCATTTTCAAATAAATAAATTGTAATATATTATCTCCAGGCTTAACCTTATATTGTACATCAGAACGTGCCCAAGAATTTAGGAATAAATTATCACTATACTGTGCATAATTTAAAAATATTAAAAAAAAATTAAATAAATACATTTTCTAATTTATTTCTGAAAATGATGTGATCATAAAAATTTTAAATAATACAACCGATTTTGTTTTAAACGTAATGTTATTCACTTTAGAAGTTTTTGGTAATATTTTTTTGTTATAATACAATTTAATAATGCATTTCGTCAAATAATAGGTGAATAATTAAGTTGAAATTGTAAATAAAATTTATTTAAATTTTAAATGTTTATCCGAAATACATTTAAAATTTAAATAGTTCGGTTAGTTCGACGAGAATCGGAGTATACTCGCATTCTTCATAGCTGTCTTTTTTTCCTGGAATTTAAGTCACTTTTTTGTTACAAAGTTACAAACTTACAAGTTACTTTTTTATTACATTAACAAATGTATAAGTTACACCAGCCCTGTTGTGGAATTCCAAAATGTACAATACCGAATATGATTAGGGAATTTCGAATTGACCGTTGATGTCATCTCGCGCCACTATTCTCATCGGATGAGTGACCAGTGGGCTGTATCCTTCTGAGGGCGTTAAGGTTTCCTCGAGGTTTTTTTGGTTGGACTCTCTTACCAAGCTGAAAGGCTACAGATGTCATGGTTAGTCTTCATATTCTTGCAGCATGATAAAACTGTCCTCATAATAAAACTTATATATTTGAAATTTGGCTCTTTAATGATGCCTCTTAATAACCATTTTAACAGATAGTGAAGTAATATATGAGAATAAAACAATAGTGGGTAACTGTTAAAAGGAGCTATATATACGATAATACGAAAAACAAATATATATATAATAACAAATACATAAACAAACCTACCTATTTATTCCTTATTTCAGCTTCATATCTTTAAAAACTCAACAAATATATAGATTTAAGAATGAAGCAAAATCTTAATAATTAATTCAGTTCAAAATTAAAGATCGTACGAAGTTTACTCTTAAATATTTAACATCAAATCTTCCAAATTTTTTATTCCTTTTTAGAATTCCATTTTAACTCGAATTTCTCTATTTTAGAATAGAATAAGGAATTTTTTTCCTTCTTTGTGTTAGTCATTAGATTTGATAAGATAGACATTTCAACCCTTGAACTCCCCTTTAATCTTTTGTCTCTAATTCGCTCAAAACTGATGAGTCCTAATAATAAAGAATTAATGTGGGTTAAATTTAAGAACATTTTAAGTATATATATATATATATATATATATATATATATATATATATATATATATATATATATATATATATATATATATATATATATATATATATATATATATATAAAGATTTTAAACATTATTTAGCATGAGATCTAATATCTAATTTAAGTAAAATAATAGTTCCCCAAATAATTTAAAGATAAGTTTTGCTGTGTGTATAATATATGTATGGTAAAATCCTTTGTGTATTTTGTTTTTAATCTTTCAAACCTGTGTTCGGAAACATAATTTCTATAGTAAAAAATTTTTTTCAAATAAAGGGAACATTAAAGTTATATCCTTTTTACATTTAGAAATTCCCTTTTGCAGGAATTGTAAAATCTAAATTTTTATATGATTCCAGAGTCCTTATGATTATATTTTGGAAAATGTCACTCTTTCCCTAACAAAGAGTATTATTTCTCTAGTACAAAAAAATCTAGACATTTAGATTCAAAGTTTGTGATTTTTTCTACCGTCTTTGAAAGGTTCCCTACAATATTAATTAATATAATTTTAGAATAAAATTATTGGGAAACAATCTTTTGGAAATAAACACATTTTTCTCGCCCTTGTACGATGTGTACCTATAGTTACGATGTTATAAAGCGTTATACTGGAAGCTATAGCCATGACCTAGGGTCGAAACATTTGATCACAATTTTGATCAATCAGTTTTTGATCAGGCATTTCACCAAGGAGAGCATAACTACCGTGATTCCTTCCTAGAAATTCCACATATTGTATGTACTAATATACCTGTTTTAACACCGGCAGGTTTATTGATGAGTTTTGAGTTCGAGCTGTATCCTATGCCTCGCGCGTGCACTTAATCTTTAACCGCATGGAACTATCCTACAGACTCATCAGGAATACTGGCATCGTTTCAATATATTTGTATACTAAATTTTTACTTATTATTGTGTAAATTAAGCACGTCCATGCTAATTCCATTTCTAGATTAATTCCAATTATTTGAACAAAAAAGAATCCACATTTCTCAAGCTTTCTAGTCTTAAATTAGCCAGTTCGCAATTAACATTAGTTCAAATCTAAGCAAGTACGAGATCAGGTAGGTATCCAATAAAATAAAAAAAAGCTTTTTGAACTAGCTTCTTTTATTCTTACTACTATATAAAAAAATTACACGAACAACTTTCTGAGTGTAAGTATTCTCAAATTTGATGCTAAATTATTTTGGTAATCAATCGTTGATTTCTAGATTCGATTTTCTTGCCATTTATTCCGAGTCTCCTTAATTAGTCAAAAACGTGTGTTTTTTTTTCATTTACTGCATTTCCTGATACGTTTCTTAATTGCTAGCTCTAATTTTCCCTATTGCAACTCGCTTACTTTTGCTTTACTTTTAAGGATTTGGTCTCAAATTTCGAATTTCTTTACTCTCTGAAGTAGCATTAAGACATGAATACAGATACCTTTCCCAATATTTTTTCCAATGATTTCAATGTTTAACGAAAACGACATACATTGAAAAGAGAAATTTCACAAAATTCAACATTTTGATTGATTTACCATATTCTGCATAATTGTGAAACATTATCAGTATGAAAATAATGATTCTGACGTGGTGCTTAACTGATAAGATAAAACTAGGATCTCGAATAATGCAATAGTAATTCACGATCAATATGGTCGGTATAATTAAAGGCATACTTTTTCCAAACGAATATTGCGAGATGATTATCATTTACGGCAAATGCCAATGGAATGCATCAGAAATTGCTCGGGTGTACGTTAATCGTTTTCCAGATTCTTCAAATCGGAGTGATCCAACTATTCAAAAGCAGTGAGTCATCTCAGAGAAACAAAAAATACTCTCAGTCGACTTCATACACGGAGACATGGGGAAAACAGAACTAGCATGATGGGCCTCCACTTCATAAAGCAGCAAGAGTAAGGTGTTTTCTTCAAGAATATTTTGGAGAACACATCACCAGATATAATAATAATATAAAATAGCCTTCAGATCACCGTATCTTAGCCCTTTAGATTGAGGTTACTATGAGAATTATATTAAAGAAGAAATATACATCAGAGCACCCACAAGTTTATTAGATATACGTAACTATATTTTCTATGCGTATAATAGCGTAACACCTTCCAGGCTGGCGAATGTGTATGAAGAGTTGTATTCACGATAGTAAACGTATGCAGGAGCTAATGATTACCTGTTTGAACACATATTACGCCAAGACGATATTTTTCTACTTTTTTTATATTTCAACAAATTTGTATTGACATTTTTTCATCTTATAAGCAATTTTGTTTATAGCAATTTGTTTAATGTCAGTAAATTATATTGAGAAGATTTTTATCAAAACGCTGCAATTTCATGCCTTGTACTATATTTAATCTTGTAGCGCTTATTTTATTATATACAGTAGATGCTCATTTTTATGAACGCTTAGGGACCAGTAAAACAGTTCGTAAAATAGAAAGTTCGTGAAACAGAAAAATAATGTATTAAATTATTAAGAATTGATTTTTTTTTACTAAACTATTTCTTTATAAGCAAAATACTATTAGAAATATAAGATATACATGCAAATTAAGATTCATAATTAAAAACAGCACTATTGATTCCACTTATAACTAAGTTCAGTGCCATTACAGCCCTCATGAGGCAAGGACTGTTGTGCCCATATCAGTTTCCTTGACCGAGGGCCCTAGGGTGCGAAGTATGTTTCGGTTAGACGATCAGCCTAACGTGAAACCCTCCGTGTTTAGTTCCCAAGTATGCTTGGTACTCAATTTTATAGACCAACGTAAGGGATGAAAGGTTCAGATTTCACTTTCACTACACAATTTTCTAAAGCTTGAACCATGACTGGTTTTAAATTTTTAGAGCCAACCATCCGATGCGTTTAAATTTTTTACGTTCAGCTTCATAGCAAAGCAGGATCTCTTTTTAATGAGATTACCATCAAAAAGAATGTTCATACGTCTAATTTTTCGCCAAACAAGCAAAGTTTTTCCAGTTTAAGATATGCTTCTCTACAATATTTTAGAGTGAGGGAGGGGGGAACTTTTGTTAATACTGTTTCCTTTTCAAGAATTTTTTTCCCGATTTTTTAAAATTGTGAAAAGAATGTTTTAAGGAATTCCATATTGTTTGCCTTTGCCTTTAACTTTTTTCATCTTTTTGAATTTTATTTATTACTTCAACTGATAAACACGTTCTTTCAGTCAACTACGAAAAATTCTCGATTGAACCTGTTCAAATTTCCTTCTCGACAAACGAAACCAGCTACAGAATTCAAACTTTTAAGGAATTTTTTTTTCCATGTTTTTAGCTTTTACAGAAAGGAGCAAAAAGTTTTTCTTTCTATGTACTGAAGCACAGGGAGGATAGGAATTAAATTTGGCACCACAATTATCTTCCATCAAATGTCTAACATACCCACGTGTATTCAACTATTGTCTCGAATGCCTCTACGTGTCGCTTCGTTGTTCAAGGATATATCAAGTTCTCAAGCATTATATAAGAGAAATCAAATAAAACAATTGGAAAAAATTGAAAAATAAAAAAACGAAAAAGAAAGTTATTTGTCAAAAATGAAAGTTCGGGGAAAAAACTTTTTAAAGTTTTTTATAGTTTTTCAAAAATTTAATTTAGTGAACGGGAGCTGAAATTTATCATTATGTTTACATTGTCAGGATATGGACTAGCCACTAGTTCGTAAAACCGTTTGTGTTCTTAAATTAAAGATTTGTAAAAACGAGCGACACAGTATTATGTATTTTCTTTTTAAACTAAAGTGCCGCAGTTTTGTAGGTTTTTGAGAATTCATTTCTCATATTCGCGCAAATAAAACCGAACTTGCGGAATTTTACATAATTCTTTATTTTTGTTAATTATATTACACTATTTTAATTTAATTTGCCATTGTTGTAGCTTCCAACATAAATTGTATGGCACCTTGGCTAGAGATACACATCGTGTGTAGACCGGAAACATTTTTTTTCCCTCTAAAAAGTTACGTTTTCCAAGGATTTTACTTAACAGTTACATAAATTAAATTTTTGACAGATCATTAATAAAAAAAACCCCAAAATTGGTATAATTAAATACCGCACTCATTTTTTCTACTTTTTTAAATTTTTATTTATTTATTTATTTATTTTATAGAAAAATGAAATTTATTCGTTTGGGAAAGAGCAAAGCTTTTCTAAATATAATCATAGTGACCCGGGGATCATAAAAAATTTAGATTTTACAATTTCCCAAAATCTAATTTTTAAATCTAAAAATGACAAAATAAAAGTTCACTTTGTTAGAAACATTTTTGCAATAGATATTATCACAAATTAATGGTTAGAGAGATAAAGGCCTGCAAAGGACTTTACTATGCACTCTGTATAAGGTGTGTAGTAATATAGGATGTTTTACTGGTAATAAAAAGAGAAAATATTCGACAATTTTTGAGCGGAAAAAAATTTCTAACTCTAATTTTCAGGAAATGCATATGAGAAAAAATGAAATTAAAAGATAAATTTCTTAAAATGTTTGCCACTTGTTGAGGTGACGAAACGAATTGCTCGAAATTCGAGATGACCCACTTGAAAAGGCCTGTCGAAATCAGTCATTTCAAACTTGTTATTACTGGTTTCAGCTGTTCTATCAATTTCTACGGATTTGGACTTAATCCGTAGAAATTGTTTCTGATGAAACGTAATCTCATCAGAGATGTAAAATTCCCGGGAATTTTGAAGTACCGAAATTTATTCTAGAGCTTTGGGAATAAACTGGAAATTATGGGGAATATTGGAAATCTTGAGGAAATAAACTCGTTCATATTTCGTTTAATAGATTCCTTTGTTTTACACATAAGAAACGAAGTGATGTAAACTACATAACTGTGATGCAAAAAATGTCTATTCAGTCTTCTAGTAAGAAAATTAACAATGTGTTCCGTGCTGTAAAAAAAAAAAAAAAAAAAAAAAAACAGAAACACCACTAATGCAAATAATAAAAGCCATTAGTATTTAATAAAAAATAAGATTTATTTTTCAAGGCTATCAGCATAACCATTGACATTTATTTTTATAATGTTATAAATTCATGCTTTTTTTTTTTTTTTTTTTTTTTTTTAACTATTTCAGCATTAATTTATAAAGCTAATCTAAATTGCTTATTAATGCTAAATTGGCTTCTTTTCATAGAAAATTATTCTCCTAAATTTATTAATAAAAAGAAAGTATCCTTTAATAACAATTTATTGAAAATATTTAATTATATATATAATAATGCCATTTTCTGAAAACTAAAAAAACCTATCAATTTTTTAACTGTATACCCTTTTTAATTTATTTTAATAATTATTTGATAAAAAAAATTTCCATATCACTTGAAAAACTTTTAAGAATTTTGAAAACTTCCGAGATCTTTCAAAATTTTCATGGAAATAAACCTAGTTTTTTCCCCCATCTTTACAACACTAAGCTCCATGAAAAGAATCTAGCGGTGATAAGTAGGCCACAAAATTCTATTTCCAAAGTGACTCTGCGATGATACGATTGTTCATCAAGCTCCTACATTGATCTGTCAAGAGTTCATAACTTAATGTAAAATATTACTTAATTATAATTTTTTTTTATTTTGTGGGCATGGGGATTTTGTTTTATTGCACTGATCTAACGTGCTCCACAACCAAGAAGCAATTAAATTATTACTATTTTCCATTTCATTAGTGAGGGGGTTGTACCATCTCATTCTCCTTTGATAATCGGAGCAAAAACCCGGCATATTTATTGAACTTTCCAAAAAATTATACCATACAAACTGTTTCTGTGTGTTATAAAATTTTTTTATTAAAATTAAAATAAAACATTTCATATAAATTTTTTTATTACATCTTCCCTCTTTTTCGCTCATTAAATAATTACAATATAATTCCATGCCACCCACCCTGTCTAGTGGTCAACATGCCTGATTGTGGATAGGGAGGTCCTGGATTCGAATCCCGGTTCGGGCATGGATGTACTTTCTCATGTCTTTGTTCTTTCCTTGTATGAATGATTTGTGAATGGTTGCCTACCCAGTAAATGGTTACCTATGGCATGTGCGTACTCTGAGGACGTCAGATTCTACATTAAATTATGGATAATTGAAAAAGTTTCGCAGCGCAGCCCATACTGCCAGCCTAACTGGCACAAGACAGCGACAACAATAATAACAATATAATTCCATACACAACTACGAGTTTAAAAATAAATAAATAACTTGTATGAGTTATGTAGTAGCCTCAGGATAACATTTCATATGTCATTCTTCGTAAATTAACGGACGTGGTAAAATCCTAGTATCCGTAACGCGTTTGGTGCGATTTTTAAATATGTCGCCAATGATCAAGGATAGCAATTGATAACCATCAACATACGCATAATCAAAAAATTGGAAATCTGAAAATGGCAATACATAAACATGCAATTCGAATTTTTAATGTCGCCAAATCTATCGCGTTAGGGATACCAGGAATAAGCCACAGGGGTGACATGCGTAATGTTAGTAAACAAGCCGAAGATAGCTTCGCCACGGAGTAGCTTTCTTTCAGGCCCGCAGAAGCATTGCAATGAGTTGTGGAACTCCCTTGACATTCCCATTGAATAAGGGGTAACATTCATCTTGCTGGAACCGTGTACGTTTGATCCATTAATCATGGTAGGCATGAGTTATGGAGTTTGTTGTCAAGAAGAGATGATAACGTTCAGACTTCACCATTTGAACAAAAAATTTAATAATACAAAATCAAAATGTTATTCGCAAATAAACTACATCAGTTTGTCTCTATTTTGAGGATGAACAGATCAAACCGTGATAAAATTTGACTCGCCATTGCTCTAAATCCAAAATTTTTGGTGATGGATACATCGGTTCAATTTTTTTTTTTAAAAAAAAGTTCTTCAGAGCTAACCAGAATTTGTAAAAAATCTTCCTTTAGATCTCTGCGGATGCATAAACAATTTCATTTCTCTTATGCTACTTGCTATCTCTTTGGAGAAAGAAAAAATATAGCTCGACATTTTATTCGGATGCAGGTAGATTAAATAATATTATATGTGTGTTTTGAAATCATTCAAATGACTTTTTAAAGGTTAAAAAATCTCAAATTTAAAAAAAAAAATCAAAAAATCTTAAGGAGTATTGGGAATGAAAACAGATTAAATATTTTAACTATGCTCTCAATAGGAAGAAATAGTATATTATGCGATTAAATCATTGTCACCAGAAATTCAATACAATAATTCTGCTGCAAAATAATATAAAAATATTGTCCATTAAAAATTATTTATTTATATTTTGAATTTTATTTCTTGTGGATAATTATTATTTTTAATACACACATGTATATCGTGTAAAAACTTTATGTATTATTGATAATTTTCCACTTTAATGAAGATAATTTTCCGTTGTTTTTCACATATCTTTTATTTTTAGATAGAAGAGGAAGGAGACGTGACGCCTTTTTAGTGACCAAAGGTGACAGCAAATCCAGAGGACCTCGAAACGTTCTATTTGTCAACAGACGGAAGTGAAAATTTTGTGAAGAAAAGAGTCTTCGATTCATTTAAACTTTCCAATATTATTAAACGAAATCTTCAGAATTTCACAATAATGCTTAGAAAATTATTTTTTTAATTCAATTCTTACCTTTCTTTTTATAAATATTGATGCTTTTAAAGAATTTAGAATGTCTCTTTGTTTCACTTCAACTATTACCGCAATTTAATTTTATTTTATATTTAAAGAGAGAAATCACAAATTTCTCTAATGCAAAAAAAAAAAAAAAAATAACAGAAATTACAAATATTTTCTAGGAATAGCATAAATGAGAAATCATGGTATACATACACGCACACTCAAAAAATGGCCCTGACATTAAAAATTCAATAACAAGAAGGAGCAGCCAGAAAGCGAAGAAACTCCGCAGAGAGAGAGAGAGACAGCAAAGAACAATAACTGGCTAAGAACAATAAGTTATCAGTATTTCGAAATGATATGCATAATACAGAGAAAGAACACGGTCGAGTCAGTAGGTTGTAGGATCACCGTGGACGTCGATACACGAAAGCAACACGTCTAAGCAGAGTCAATGAGAGTATGCATGGATGACGTCCTGAGGAATGGCTCTGCTTTGCGACAAGAACAAACTTTCAATTATCATTTTCCAAGCAGCAATAGCGGCACGAATATGGCCCATTTTGCCGGTTTCTCGCCTTATATCTTATTCTACTTGAGCTGGAGAGTTGCGCATTTCACATTATTTTCATAAAATGGTAAGGTGAGCCTGCCCTGAAATTTGAATAATTGTCTGGCCACTCCTTCATTTTGGTGTTGCATTTCAATGTCAGGCCATGCATATATATATATATATATATATATATATATATATATATATATATATATATATATATATATATATATATATATATATATATATATATACAAGCTGACCCAGCCACGCGTTGCAGTGGCTGAGTTTTTATAATACATTGAATCAATTTTTTACTAATTCTTGGGTACAATCAAATTAATATTTTCTAAAAAAAAAATTTAAAATAGGTTCATTCATATGAGATTAAAAATAAAACGTTTCGCAAAAATTTAAAAGTAATAGGTAAAGTATCGAAATTTTGAAATTAAGCACAAATCAACATATATTTTCTGAAATTACATTTTATTCATCTTATATTAAATTATAGTTAGTAATCAGTGACTTACTTATGAAATATACTATATAAATTAAAAACATATAAAAATAAATTGTTATAAATGAGGTAGATAACATTGACATCGAACTATTATTTTTTCAATTTTTAATTATTAAAACTAAAAAATTTTTCCGCGGTATTATACTGAAATAAAAAAAATTAAAAGAATTTATCATTTGAATAAATAAATTAGATCAAGATGTTTTATTGAATAAATTAATAATTATCAAATTATAAAATAAAAAAGATAAAAGGCTGTCAAGAAAAACTTACATGTTTTGGAGGTGGTATGAAAATTAGTAGAGAAAAACAGCAATAAATAAAATTTTATTTTACTATTTATAATATTAAAAATATTCAAACTGAACACGCACAATAATAACACAATACAAAGTATAATTATGAAAGTGATTCACAAAAAATTGTTATAGTATGATTATACATCATGAAAATATATGTATCATGAAAATATATGTACATCATGAAAATATAATAATAAAAATATATGTAAATTCTATATTTAACCACGCGATTGCGCGCGCACGTTAATTTACTCGAAGATGTATAATCTAGAAAAATAAACACGTCGCCATCTGCCGAATACCTGTGCAACTTAGATGCTAAAACGCCATCTATTAGGAACTTACAGAACTAAACAATAAATAAACATTAATGTCGTATAATAAATATTGAAAATAATAATTAAGAGATAAAAACTATTCTATCTTTTAAGTTGGACTATATTATAAATGGTTACAAAATTTTATCAAAATCAGTTCAGTAGTTTCGGAGTTTATCGGGAACATACATCGTGACACGAAATTTTTATATATATAGATATAAAGTAAATACAACAGCAACTAATATCTATTATTGGCACTCTATCCAGCGTAAAAGCAACTAAAGAGAGATAAGCCAGTATAAATAAGATGCAACACGATAAACAGTAAAACTAGTAAGACAAAATTTGAAAATTACTGAAAAGAATAAAGCAATATGCAGCACAAAGAATTGGAGGAAACTATAGGAACTACGTCTTTAACAGGAGGGAAATGCTCATCTATGCAAACTTAACTCTTTTTTGGCATGCATGAAGGATATATGTTTAAGCATCTTCGAGAAATTTTTCCGAAGAATGTTTGTATAAAAGGAAAAAAGCATAAATATATTTACATCAAAAATTAAAGTCAAAAGTATGTCAAAGCAAAGTAAACAAGCCAGTAGTAGAAGGAACCAGATATTCAATACCAGCAAATCAGAACCTATTTAAAAATTGGGATAATCTCTTGGTAATTATATCTTTATTCCAGTTTTGCAATGACTGCTTGTATAGCCTAGCAAGTTAGCTGTAGCTTCCTTTCTCAGCGATATTTCTTGAGAAGAAATCTCATCATTGGGAAGTAGCTTTTCTTTATAATATACGAACTGATTGCGTAGTTAAAGCTGCTTGAAGGTACCATTTTTATTTCCAGTTTATAGAGGTCGGAGTTTTCTATTCCAACAACAACCGCTAACGCAACCGCCAACAACAACGGCTATCTGTACAACTACAGTCGAAATCAGGGACTTGTAATCGTACAGTATGGCCAATTTGAGCTGGAGGAAATTGTTTTTGTAACGTTCGTAACATTTTTGTTGCTTGTAGTAGAAGATTCTTTTTCATGGCCACTCTTTTTATAGAAATTAATTGGTGTTTCTCAGTCAGGACTTGATGTGAAGACGTAGTATATTGTAGGTCCTCTTCAATTATTTTTTTTCTTACATGATTTTTGGTATGACCACGGCTGATTTTTTTCATAAGTATTAACAGTTTTTTCAAGCTGTTCTTTGCTTTCAAAAGTATTGGCAATTTCTTCGAATTGTTCTTCAGTTTCAATATTTGCGATTTGTTCGCTTGGCAATAAAGACGATGTTATACAACTAAACGCTTTAAGAGCAAACATGGCTTCAAAAGAATTCTAACGTATCCTTTCGTGGTATGTAGTACTTTTGGCAAATTGAACAAAAAGTAAACCATATGATTATTTATTTGCATCGTTATTGTTCATTCATGCACTTAGTATGTTCCGTATATCTGATGGGCCTTTTCAACAGAGCCTTGTACTTAACTGTGATGAGGTTACCCATGAACTATCTTAACATCGTTCCATAAAGCACATATTTTGGATATGACTTGATTATTGAATTTTCTACCATTCTGATTAATATTGCTGGAGCACCAAATATTAAAATTATTTGAAGATACAGATGCGATACTTCTTCAGCTCTCTTAATTTTCAAAAGTCGTAGTTGGACAAACTTAGTTAAATGATCTTATTACAACATTATGAACTTATATTCGCCATCTTTGTTTGTGTGAATTCAGATCAGATTAACTTCAATCTTGAGTTAGACACAACTATCAATTTCGCAATACTTTTGTAAGTGCACAGTTTTTCATTTGATACTTTTGCATAAATCTGAATACAACATTAAAAATTTTTATGTAGTATTTCTTGCAATTCTTTCAGCATACATGTTATTCCTCCGTGGCCTATTCTATTGTGAGTTTCATTGGTAACATAATACTGTATATTCGTTTCTCCTGTTTTTAATAGTACAGTGAACTTCTCTTCATCATTAATTTTTAAACCGTCAAAACGTTTTAATCGTCTGTAATCCAAAGGTGTGTTGCACTTAGTTTTAGCAGAAACCACACTTTAGAAAGTACTTTTCTAGAGAAAAATAAAAAAAATTGTCTTCTCGTTTACCCGCAATACATTTAAATTTTCAAGAAACAGATCACGATTCACTGCAATATCCATTCTGTATAAATTAGGGTATCAGAAAAAAAATTAAAACGTTGCTCTCACCATCAAACCATGCATAAGACTGACTCTAAGCAGAACCAAGGATTTGGAGCGAAACAGCCAGTCACCTCCTCTCTTTTCGGCCTCCATCAGAGCATATATGTTATTGTCGGCATACACTGGTAAGGGTACGAATGTAATGAAATATTCTAAATGAAATATTCTATCTTTCACCGACGTATTTGGTATTTGTTGACATTCACCGGTGAAAGTTGACAATCTTCAATTTCGATCTTTCACGGTAACATATGTACAATATATTAAGTTTAATATTACTGTATGATTCACGCACATAATTGTCGTTCACGTGTATAACTTGTCCTATTCAGTTGAGAAGACTCTTCCTTTGATGTATTTCTTAATTATTAGACTAAAGGAAGTCCCTCAGTTGGATTGAGCATGATATACACATGAACAACATTTACATATTAAAAGAAATTTTCTTAGCAAGATAATAATAATAAAAAACGCAAAGAATAGAGGAAAACTTCGGTAGATAAATGTAGTAGAGAAAGATTATCTGGTCAACAAATCCAAGACTTGGAGGAACTTAACTCATATTCGAGCTGATTAGGAACGTTATCATTTGTCTAGCACCTCGGCTGTAGAGGCACAAATTATATTGACATATTTCTTAAATTGTACCACAACATATATTCCATATTCTAATTTATACTTTGTATTATCTATCCAATATATATATATATATATATATATATATATATATATATATATATATATATATATATATATATATATATTGATAGAAATAGAGCATTAAATAATTAATATATATATACAGTAGATGTTCATTTTTATGGATACATAGGAAACCGGTAAAATAGTTCTTAAAATCGAAAGCTCATAAAATAGATAAAGCTATCAGATCCTAAAATTATTTTTTATTACACTGCCTTTTAATAAATATAAAGCACAATAAAAAATTATTTAATATTCATTATAAAACATGCAAAATAAAGTTCATATTTAAAAACAACTCTTACTTTCCTTTTATTGAGGAAATATCTGGCAAATAGATCACTTTCCTATTTCAAAACCAAATTTTTCACATTGTAGAAAAGCATTTCAGTGTGTAAGGTGTTTTCCTCAAAACCCACTTCAATCTTGTTAGCCATCCATCTACTTATTAGCACAGTCTAATCAAGTTCTTCAAGTTTGATATCTAAGTTTTTTTCATTCTCATTTATTATTTGTTCTCAATCAGTTAATCATCTTTAACTCTTACGGACAAATTACATCTAAATCTAAATTCAAAAAGCCTTGAAGAAAATTTTCAGATAGTAGGTTTCTTTGTAGAAGTCCATGGTTGAGTAAAATATCTTCGCTCAAGCCGTCAGATAAATTTTTTTGCTTTCTTCAATTACATGGGTTTATTTAAAACTAAGAAATCATTATTTTTGCATCATCCCAAGCATACATTTTCATAAATAATGAACATCGAACGTCTATTTCACAAGGAGAGAGAGATAGAGAGATTCCGACATGGTCACTACTTTCAAAAGTATTCTATGGTACTTTCACTTGAAGCTATTTATTACACTCAAATGCATGCAAAGTCGGAAACTACATTAGGCGAGAGAAATTAAGCCCGAATCGAATAAAATATTAGCGAATGATATTGCGGCCATTAATAGCTCAGTTTACTCATGTAAATCATATTATATATATATATATATATATATATATATATATATATATATATATATATATATATATATATATATATATATATATATATATATATATATATATATATATATAGATTTTGATTTAGAATTGAAACTACACTTTGTATTCATTACACTCTGATTAATTAATTCTTAATTTTGCAATTAGTTATATACAATTCACAAATTCTTCAATAACTTTAAGTACTTTAATTCAAGTTTCTCAATCTAAAATTTAAAAAAATGAAGAATCAGGTGATAAAAAAATATTCGCAAGCGAAAACTGCATGAAGGAGACATTTTTTAAAAATTTATTAGTTAAAGGAAATTAATATTATCATAGCGTCTTCCGACACTGTAAGGGGCCAGCCATTATAGTTCATAAAAACAAGTGTCTACTGTATGTATATATTATCTATATTTGTGTTTACTTTTAAATTAACTTTTTGGTAAGGACTTTAATTTTGCTGAAAAACCATCATAATTTACAATAAGGCGACAATGCAAAATTTGAAAACGTTCTCATGAGAGATTTCCGAACGGCTATCACCAAAATACCAGAACTCTTCCACAATTGCTTAAAAAAAATTAATTTTTTTTATGCTCTCTGTTATTTATCAGCCAATGATTCAAGCTATTCATTCTAAATAACAAAAATTTAAAAGAAAATTTTTTTGTAATTTTTAAACTAATATAGTATACAATAAATAATACTTATTATGTTTATGGTTTCTTCCACTAAGGCGAATAAAAATATTTTTATGCTTGAAAAGTAACCCCTGAAATGTGGCCCCCTGAGTCTTGTTTTTAACTTTTCTAAACTTTTAAAATTACAAGGTGCACTTCTTTTTAAAAAAAATTGCTCTTATTAATGTCTAAATCGAATAGGTTTATAAATTTCATTTGTTGAGTTCATATAATTTAATAAATAAAATTTCTATTTTAAAACTGTGAATAGTCTCAGAAAGCTAAATTAATCGAAAGAGAATCACTATTTTAATAAAGCTTTTCATCTCATTATGATTAGATGATACCGTATGCACCTGGAGAGTTTTCAAACACAACAAACAAAAACATTTAGCCTCTAGTTTATCTTCTGTTATACTTCCAGAAGTTATTCACCAAGTTTTGTTTCCCTTTACTAGTTTTTAAAATGGAGATTCATTTTTTAAAAAATTCGCAATTTCATGCTAACATGCAAGTATTAATAAATAAGTCTCAGGGGAAGGAATCCTTTCCTTTGGGAACTATTGATTCGATTGCATCTAAATTATTATCAGATAAGATTTAGTCATATGATTTTGCATGAAGATAATGGGTTCTTTTTTAAAAACAGAACTCCCTAGCCCTATCCTCTATTAGTTCAAACGAAATTTTACAGAATATTCATCGCCTGTTGCATACATAGAATTATTTGTAATAAATGTATAGAATTGTATGTTTTTAAATAAATGGAATATAAATCTCATATGCATGTTAATTTTAGAAAAAAACAAATCAGAAGCAATATGATGACTTTATTTGAATTTTATTTAAGCAAGGCATTTTTAAAATATATAAAGCATGCTCAACATACAGTTAAACATTTAATATCATCTCCGTTCTAATAACACAGAAGCACTAAACACTAATTTATTTAACATTTTAAGAGGAAAATCCCTGATGCATTGTGATTAACAATATTTTAGCAATGAACAGCATTTCTGTTAAGTGAAAAATGACACAAAAGCATAATAAACATTGCCATGAAATCAGTATTTACCAAGAAATTTGAATAAACAAATTTCAAAAATCTTATAATAATATAAGTTTAAAAGTTATTTGATAACTCATTTTAATACTTCCATCACAACTGTTTAAGTTATGGTTTGCCAATTTCATATAAATAAGCTTCTTGCAATAAGGCACAGATTTCTAACACAATTCAAACTTAATGCAGTAAGAGATAGGAGAAACTTGGTTTCTTCAATATTTAATTACTGCAAATAATTGACACAAAAAAATCATAAAAAAGAAAATTGAACATTTTCCTTTTCACTTTTATTGAATGAAACTAATTGAAATTCATTATTGAATGTAAATTAAAAGAATGAATATGAATTAAAATTTGTATAACAATTACAGTTTAAATTATATTAAAGTTCTTTGTTAGTTAAAAAAGTAAATTTGGAGTTTTTTATTAATAAAAAAAACTTTTTGTTTAAACACACAACTTTTTATATTTTCCAAAAATTAATTTTTAATAAATCACATAAAGATTTTTATTTATTTTCACTTTTATTTCAGATCAACATTAATCATTGAATTGATATTCATGCAAATTGAACAATTCCTCAATTATTGCTTAAAAAATAAACATTGATTCCAATATAATTTACTTTAAGACTACTCTATAATAAAAATATTTCAGAAGTAACACCGAAACAATCAAAGTATTATATTGTTCCAGCATTTTACCTGTTTTATTAATCCTAAAATTAAAAAAATAGTAAAAAAACTGAAAAAGAAAAACAAAAATTCTCAGTTGCTAATGATACAAAATTATTTACTTTGCATAAATAAGAACATTTTCAATGATATAGAGTAAAAAGAATAAATAAAGCTACATAGCTCAGATTAAACTATATTTATAATTCTCTTACAGATTGAAACCATCTTGTTAAGTAACACAAAAAACATACTAAAATATTAAAGCATCAAAAAAATAAGAATTGGTAAATATTTAGGATAAATTCACATAAAAACTTGAAATATTTTTTAATTTTTCAACTCATCCATATTTTAAAACTGCAACACAATGGTGAATAGGAAACACTACACAATCACTACAGTAAGATAAAATGCACATGGAATGTAAAATTAGATTATTATCATAATACTGTGACTCAAACAGTTTTAAGTTATTCTATTCTTGCAGCCTGAATGCAGTGTTTATATCTTTTTCTTGAATTTAAGTTTGACATTAGTAAGTAACTGAGCAAAAGATTAATCCATTTTATTTTTTAATTCCTTTTAGAAATAAATAAGATTAAAATTTTCAGATTTTAATAAAAAAGAATGATTAAATATTTCAAAATTTATTTTTACTTAAATAAATATTTAATGTAAATGTATTTCATTTCTTTGAACTTAATAGAGTGCTCCTAATACCAATAAATTAAACAATGATTCAAACTGATCTTAATATTTGCATTTCACATTTAAATAACTTATTATAAAATGAATAACAAAAATTCAAATTTAATTGCCTAGTGATACTATGATTTAACAATTTAATGGTGGTAGTCATAATATGGTTTCATAAAAGAATATAATAAGCACAAATCTTTTAAAAATGAATTTAAAATAATTATTTAAATAATAAGAAAATATAAATAAACAAAGTGTAAGTCTATTTACAAGATCCCAGATTATAGTTTTAATAATTCTTTCAGTTTTCCACTTTTATTTGCAGCCATTGTATCATCGCAGCCACCAACATGCTCTTCGTTGATAAAAACCTGAGGAACACTACGACGTCCAGCTTTCTTAGCCATGGCATCTTGCATTAGAGCACCATCATCTTATCAAATTAAAATAAATAAATAAATAATATAACTAAAAAAATTGATGAAGTTCAGTCAATATATATATAAGATACAAAAGAGAATAATGTTGTTGTTGTCGTGTGACAAGTGCAAAGGGGGGGGGAAAGAAAAAAGAAAAGGTTAAAAAAAGACAAGTCATATAGGACCAAAGGCATGGAGCACTGCCCTGGCCACATCTTCAGCTTTTTCGGTATTGAGGGTGTCATGGCTGCAGTTGGGGTTGATGCTGAAGAGGGTCGAGGCAACAAAGGTGCAATTGAAGAGATCCCTTGGATCCAGTGGAACTCCTGTGCAGTGCGTATATTCTAGATCCGTCGGGCATGATTTTCATACCCCTCATGTGCCCAGTCCGCATTCTGCTGATGGTAGAGGTGATACCACGGTCAGGATTAAGCTCTGGTAGGCACCATTTAAAAGAGAATAATAATTTGTAACTTATAATTTCTTGGAAACTTTTCATAAGATTAGGTCTGTGATGGTTTGATAGTTGTTCAACAGTTATTTTTACACATTAAGTGCACTACTGTTTGAAGATGATTCCAAACAGATAGGAACGTCCATCTTTGGGGTACAAATTAAATTTTCAAAGAACAAAGCACAATCATTCAAATGACAGCTCTGCTTCCATAAGGTTAAATAAAAAAAAAATCATAAAAAGAATATCGACTCATCTAAAAGGAAAAAATGAGCCAAGTAGAATTTAGGACAGTAAAATAAGCTATTTTAGCAAGTACTATTAAAATAAACATTCAAAATATAAAACTATAATAAACTTGGAAAAATAGTTTAAAACATTTTCCAATCACATCCAAATTTATTAACTGAAACAATTTTATACAGAGCTGTAAACATAGTAGGGAATTGACCAACTGAGTCTGTGAATTAGAACATTCACATGATGATTCTTTTAAAAGTAAAAATCAATAAATCCACCCAAACAAATACACAAAAAGTTATAAAAAAATAAGCTCATATTATAAAAAGGAGATTTAATTAAATCCATCAAAAATTCTTTTAGCCTTCATTTATTGCAATGTATATCTAATTTATCTATATTTATAAACTGATATAGTAAATTAGTTAAATAACATTTATAACTTAATCAATTATTCCTTTTTAAATGGTGATACAGGATATGTGTCAAACTTTATTTGCCTAAATTCACGAAGTTATAATATTTTATTGGAAATGATTGTAATATTGTTTTATTAAATAGATTATATAAACTATTAAAATTTAACTATAGAAAATAAATATTTCAAACGTATTTATTGCCATAAAAATGACTCTCAATGTTTATATAAAAAGGAAAACAATGAACACAATAATAAAATGAATTTTGAATACATCTATATAGAATTTTTTTATAATTACTTCCATAATCGTTTTAATTTTTTAGTTAATAATATGATTAAACATACAAAAAAATTCTAAAAACAAACAAAAATTTAAATAATACATGCAACTAATTTAAAGACATTTCCAATAACAAAGTAAAAACCATTATATTTATCATCAAATTATAACATAGACAAGCACCTTATTTTTTTTAGTTCTATTTCAACCTGATACGGTGAATTTTTAAGTAAATATTATTTTGAATAACTTTCATGTACTTATAGAAATAGCCTTCAGATAAAAGATAATTTACATCTTATTTCAAGCTCAAAATAGTCATTAAATTATAATCACAATATATACTGTATTTTCCTATATATAATCCGCCATTCTGTATTATCCACAAAACCGTTTTCTGAATTAAAAAAAAAGTGTCGCATAATCTGCAGCAATTTTTTCAGCAAACAATCAAAAATATTTATTATGAAAGTTATCTGTTTGAATCGACTTCATAGCAAAGTGCAAAAAACTGCTATAAAAGCATAAGGTGGATCAAGATGGCTGATAATTCAGATAAGATTAACTTGTTGATTTTGAATTTTTAATAACTTTTAAAAGTAGGTTAAGGCATACTTTTTTTAAACATAATTGATTTGTTTTATTAATAATTAAATGAAAGAAACGGTTTTGCGAACTGTTAATTTGATACAATTTTTCTTTTGTATCACATGCTTTAACAAATTTGTCACCATTTTTTCTGTCTCTATAGCTTTTACTTTAAAAACTGCTGTGTAACTTAAAAGTGTTTGCTTCCACATTATGATGATATACGAAATTGAATATTTACAGAATGAAACAACTCAGGTCAAGACAAAAAGCGAAATGACAGCAACTTTTTTTGCAACTGTAATACCTTACTGAGGAACCAAATTCGTTCTTGAACATAACTGAACAAAGCTAAATAAGGATAAAATAAGTCAGTCAACTTATTTTATAAAACATAAACAGCATTTCCTTCAAAAACCTTATTGTAAGTTTTTCTAATGAGAATATTTTTTTATTAGATTATTCATGGGGGTATATAATATGCACAATGAAACTCTAAACTTTTTTAACACATAATCTGCAGATTATATACAGGAAAATTGGTAGGAAAAAATTTTAAATTAATGTAACAATTTTGCTGTAATAGAAAGATCTTACATTTTGTTCGTAACTTCAGCAAATTCCCATATGAAAGTTAAAGTAAGAAATTAAAAATCACACTAAAAGAACAAAATATAAGCGTAACAAAAAAAAGACAAGGAAAAAGACATAGAAAGGTTTTGTTTGCCACTTCATAATTTAACACAGACAAGCAGTTTGAAAGTGGATTCTAAATCATTAGTGAGATGGAAATTGAACCCAAGAATTAAGATTTGAAGGCCAGAGT
Source organism: Latrodectus hesperus (assembly GCA_037975125.1). NCBI lineage: Eukaryota > Metazoa > Arthropoda > Arachnida > Araneae > Theridiidae > Latrodectus > Latrodectus hesperus. The sequence goes on along the minus strand of CM075856.1, from coordinate 42,694,822 downwards.
GATGGTATTTATGTAAAGTCTGATTTCAGTAATAAACAAGTATATTTATTGTTTCTAAGGTGAGCCAATTAATAATTAGTAACACAGTAAAAATTTATAAGAGACTATAATAATATATTGGAACTAATTTTAAAATAGCACTTGAATGAAAAGATGATTAAATCTCAATGTTTTCTTCCTAATTATAAACATGTGATATCAAATAAAAAAGCAATGCTACTAATCTATAAATTTCTCCATATAAAAATTTTTTTAAATTTCAAAATTTGAAAAGAATTTTTTGAATTCAATTGTTGGAACACAAATATCATGCAAATGCCAAATCAAAGACTGAAGCCATAATTGACAATAACTTTCATAAAATAACCTGCTTAATGTACTTCTAAAACACAAATAATGATGTCATTTTTTCATAAATATATATTATTTGCCAAAACTTTTCACACTTTTTCCAAATAAGAAAAGATTTAAGGGGAATATTGCTTTAATATGAAAGTGCTGTAATTGCATTAAAAATATTTTGTTTATTCAAGATTGTGAATTTTGCAATTAAATGATGCAATATGAAGAGCTATTTGATTAGTGTAATAAAATTTAATTTTTTGATTTTTCATTTTTTCTAAATTAAATTGCTAATGCAAACATGGTTAAATGGTGTGTATCAGTTACAGTATAAAATGTGAAAATATAAATTAAATTTTTGTATTCTAAAAGGTTTTAAAATGTTTTAATTTGCATTATAAGTATCATACTTTTTTCAATGGTTTAGTTTCATTTTACCAATTAATAGTTTTCTGGATCACAATGAAACATTGTGACCTGAAAAAATTTGACATATTACAGTGAAGAATTAAATTTATGATTTCAAAGTTACAAAATACACATTTCATTTCACTGAACTATTATTTAAAATTTAATTCACATAGATGTATTTGAAAAACAAATGTTTCAGAATTACAAATGAAATAAAATTATTTACCAATGGTATCCAATTCAAGAGCAAAATAGTCTACTCCTAATGATTCAAATAATGCTTTTACCTGAAAGGGAATTATATATATATATATATATATATATATATATATATATATATATATATATATATATATATATATATATATATATAATAAATTTACAATTAAATAACTTTTGAATTTATTAAATTTGTTATTTATACATTTGTATTAAAGCAAGAGTTTGTTTTGGAAAAACTGGTATAAAATTATTGACTTTGCCGTCTATGTTAAATAAATTTAATTATAATCGAGCTTATCTATTTTTGCTGGAACAATCTCAGACAGACATTCGAAATAAAATAACACAAGATACAAGAGAAGCTATATGAGATTTGGGCATGTGCAAATTTGCAGGTAACTTTCACCAATGTCAGACACAGGCAATTGTATTAGAGAGTTAAATAAAATTTAAATTATTTTTCATAACATTTGGATTTATCAGAATTCAAAACAGTAAAGAAGTATTTCATTTTTTCAGCTCTTTAAATTGATTTTTATAATATAGAATTTTCAAATAAATTTATTTCACAAGTTATGGTAAAATTCTATATTTTAATAATATTTAGTTTTTTTCACACTTTTATTAATATATTAAGCACTTTTTCAGTATGTTGATGTATCTATGCTTGTAATGTCTAATGCATAATTTCTTGTGCAAATGGTAAACAATAATTTGATTCATATAATTTATAGAGGGGTACTGAAGTTTAATATGCAACCTAAAAAACCGTGGACATCCATCACACACTTTTTATTTTATACAATACCAATTTAATAGAAATTATATTTTGCATGATAATATTAGCTATTAATTTAATAATTGTTTTTAAATTTTTATGTTTGAATCACATCAAGAATCTGGGTATACAAAACTATATAGATCGCAAAAGATTGTATTTTTAAAAACAAATTATTCTGAGTTTTATATATTTGAGAAAAAACTATTGTTTAGATTCCATTAAATTTATAATGTTATGATTAACCTTATATAATCATTAATAATCTTTTAATCATTAATACAGTTATGATTTTTAATTTGTAAAAAAATTATTAACAATATACTTTAATAAAGTAGAATTTGAACTACTGTGATGCAAATTATGACAATGAGTATTTTATTGACTATAAAAGTTTATGTATTCCATGTTAAAATGTTGAAATCAGGATTCTTGAGTAAGCATACTAGACTAGAGTAATCATACAACACATATGGAAACATACATCAATATAATTTTAAAACAATGCACTTTTAGATAAATATTTATAGTCAAGATCTACAAAAACTAAAGTAACCAATAGCTCAACAAATTGCCACCTTAAACATTTGATGAATAAAATACATGTTTAACACAGGAAATATTATCAAACCCTTTATTTTTTTAATTTTTAAAACTATTCTGCCGATTTTAATTGGAAGATAATTAGTATGCATTTTTAAGCAATAAACATTTGACTTTCAGACTATATTAGAGCAGTAATTCTTAAAAACTGTAGCCCGACACTTTTGTGTACCACCAAATTTTACAAATATATAAAATAAGTAAAAATTATGTTATTTTTTAAAATTAATAAATGAAGTGTGTTTATAGTACATATTATATTTTATATTCAAAATTGTTGGCACGATTTTACACAGTGACTTATAGATAAGTAAACTTTTAAACATCTTTTCTTTCTGTGCACCAAATTTTGAAATTGCTAAAAGTGGGCTACTACAAAGAAAGGTTAAAAAACCTTAAATTTTAGAATGGTTAACTATTACATTTGTAATTATCATCAATTATCCCATTATTTATAATATCTTAATAGCATTAGGGGAAAAAACTCAGTTTTACAACAGATATTTATAAGTTTAATTTCTTAAACCTATTTAGTTGTTGATTATGAAATTTTAATACATCATTACTTTGAAAATTTTTTTAAGATTTTATATGCTGACTGAAATATAATTTGCTCGAATTAATTTTAAATTAAAAAAATACAGTTATTTAAGTTGTAAAAGTGTATTTGATCATTTTCATAGCCCTCATTTTTAAAAATAGAGATGTCAAGTTTATTGCTACTATGTTAATCCATATTTGGAATATGCTGGTTAATTGCAACAAGTGGTCATTGTAATTTTTCAATTGCCTTTATTAGAGCATTTGATAGTGTAGAGAACAATGTAACAGTTAAAGGCAATTATTAGATGTTTTAATATCCTCTACATAAATTATTTTTAAAGGCTTTATATAGTGTTGCGTGTGTCTGTCTCACCAATGATGAAACCAATAAATTACCTAAATACCCACCCTGATAGATATGCATGCACAAGACAGAAATATAAAACACATCTACCATCTTCCAACAATGGTTAGGAAAAAACCTGGGATCTTATATCACTTAGCCATGGTTAGATTTATTAGCACATTTTACCCTCTGTACAGTTCTCTATTCTTTAGCGCGAAAAAGTAATGAACTTTCTATTGAGTGACGTAAGATGCTATTGCAAATCTTTCTAACCAACTGACAATTTATGGCATACAAAAATATTAGAATTATCTGTACAAAAAATATAAAATTTGAGTAAAAGAGGGGAAAATCTGCCAATATGAAATTTTAAATACATATGCATAATAGTTAAAATATATATCAAGAAAAATCTTTTAGAAGATGTATAGGTCAGTTTTAAGTCTATAAATCTTTTTAATTGTTTCAAAGTGTTTTTAATTAATAAATGCATAGAATTCTAGTAATAATACAACACCTTTTTGCAATACGGACAACTTGATTTGCTAAATATCATTACTTTGTGAGTTTTTATATAATTTTCAATTTCAGCAAAATATTTTACATCTTCATCAGCCATTGTTCTCGTTTAGAATTATGATTATATAAAAATTTAAAACAAATGAAACTTGGAATCTAGTTCTGATTTCTTCGCGTATCTGATATATTGATTATTATTCAGTACATATCAACAAGAATGCTGATTAGTCAGATCACGAGAGCTACACCTTGTAACCACAACAAATACGTCAACCGTAAGAATTATCGATACCAGTATTTCTCATTATTGAAATTACAGAAGATATATCATTTTTGGGCTGTGAATGAATGAGTTTCTATAACAATGTTTCCTGAAGATGTAGATAGATAGTAGAAAGACTAATCATATAATATATTTTGGAATAAAAACAATTTAATGAAAAAATGAATAGTTGACATAAGCATGTCATACATGTGAAATTTTAATTCAATTTAGCTCCGTCTAAACGAAACTAGTTGCTACTGCGCTCTTTTGCTAGGTGATTGTAGTTATCTTTTTGTGTTAGTCTAGAATGTTGATAACAAGCAGATGATTATTAGTTTGAAATTAATATTTAATATTGTTCTTTTTTATTTTATAATAGACTTTTCTTTAAATTCGTTTGTAAACATTTTTCAGAAATGTAACTTTTATGACCACAATGGATTTTTCTAATAGTTCTCGCCATAGGGCGTATGACAGAGCAGATGAAACAAATTACGAATCCCCCTATGTCGAGATATCGGGAGAAAGTTACCAGTTCGAATCTGCCAATTCAACGCCACAGGTTGAAATAAGAACTGGTAGTATTAACAGCTTTCTAGAAGAGGCAGAAATTGTGACTCCAGCTTCAGAAGCGAACCTTCGTCAAGCTAACAATGAAATGCGTCGGAAGTTAAATGACTTTTTTATGAACCCTATACAAAAATGGCGGATTAGAGGGCGATTTCCATGGAAGTTATGCATTCAAATTGTTAATATTATCATTGCGACCATTCAAATGTGCTTATTCGGATTTCATAGTTTTGAATACGTGAAGCAGCATTTAGATGTGACAATGGCCTTGAGCCGAATGTTTCTAAAAGACTGGTCTGCTGATGTCGCTGTGTATCCGCCGAGTACTGGTCCTTATGCTGTTTATACAGTGCCTGAATTCTATGAACATATTGATAATGTAATCAAACAATATGCTAAAATTGATGTTGTTGCTCTTGGAACTTATGGCTATGATAATTTAAATGGAGTTCCGAATGATGTAGATTTTTGCATCTCACAATATGATGGGAACATATTTGCTGGCAATTCAACCATTAATATTCATGGTTTGAAAGAAACTTGTCTTACTATATCAGCCTCTGGTAACTCTTCACTTGACAATTTCTCAACTGAAGCTTTTCTGGTCAATTCAAACTTTACATTGAATTTCAAAACTTTAGTGCATGTCAAGCTGCATCTGAGATTGAAGATGCTTCTCTTAAAATCCCTCAATAAGTTGGATTTTCCCGAATGTTATGCATTAAAAATTCGAATTACTTATGATAATAGAGAACATGATGGTCAAATTCCTATTAACCTGATAATATATTCCAAAAAAATCACTTGTCACATAAATTCTGAAATAGGAGACCAAGGAGAAGATTTAAGTTACCTATTGCGTCAGTTCTTGAATAGTTTCGTTATTATATTTAGTTTACTCTCAGAAGTTCTATGCCTAAGATCTCTTCATAGTGGTTATAAACTTGCTCGAGAAACCACATTTTTCTTTAGATTCTATTATCAAAAAGAAGTGCCTCTTGGTGAATTATTAGATTTCATAGATCTTTGGTATGTGAATATAGCAATCAGTGATATTATGTTAGTATTTGGCTCTTTGATCAAGATGCAAATAGAAGAACAGAGCGCTGAAGGATCTGAGTATGCTAGGTGTTCTATTCTTCTAGGTGTGGGAAATCTTTTGATTTGGGTCGGAATACTAAGATACTTGGGATTTTTTGAGAAGTACAATATGCTTATTTTAACTATAAAAAAAGCATTGCCAAATGTTTTGAGGTTTTTATTATGTGCTATTTTTCTTTTTATGGGATATATATTTTGTGGATGGATTGTGCTTGGTCCATACCACATAAAATTTCGTACTTTAAGTCGAACAGCAGAATGTTTATTTGCAATAATGAATGGTGATGATATGTTTGCTACATTTGCTCTGTTGGATACAAAGTTGGATGTCATTTGGTGGTTTGCTAGATTATATTTGTATACATTCCTTCTCATGTTTATTTACGTTGTAGTATCATTGTTTATATCTGTAATAATGGATACTTATGAAACAATTAAGCACTTGTATTCTTGTGGTAAAGTACCTACAAAAGTTGTTGAGATTTTCCTTGCTTCAGCACCATGTGCCCCACCTGTTTCCCCAGTTAACCAAGACCAGTCTTTATGGAACAATATTTGTTCTTGCCTTCATTGATAGTACCTGTAATTAGTTTTGAATTATTTTTGATAAATTGATTGAGTGTGTGTTAAATTTTAACTATTTGCCTGATTTTAAAAATTTTATTTTTATTCTAAATGAGAAATTTTCAGATTTATTTTAAACATTATTTCTTTATATTTAACATGAAATTTTTATGTTTATTATTTGAACGATTTGGAACATATTAAATATTATTGTTGTAAAAAAAATTTACATTTATGTTGAAACACCTTTTATTTTTCAAAATGAAATGGTAAATTTCTAAGTACCTTTTTAATTCATGTTTAAATAAAAGGAAAAAATTTTAGTGCCTTATTTTATTAATTGGTTTGAAGAAAATTTTATGGACAAAAATATATGGATTATTGCTTTTAAATTAATATTTTATTAACAATGATGGATAGTTGTTTAACTAATAGAATTCAACCAAGTATGAATGAATTTTGTGGTAAAAGTATCTTAAATGAATAATATGGAATTTTTAATCATATTAATTATAAAATTATTAATATAATTCTTTCATGTGATTAATTTTGAAGTGTCTAATTCTTTTGTATTAATACTTTTTTGAAAAAACCAGAATTCATATTTTAGAAATTTGCTTATTACCATAAAAAATTATTTTTATTTTGTATTAAAATAAGTATGATTTCAAAATATCTTGTATTACTTTTGTACTAAATATATGAGTTTCTTTTTTTTAATTTTTATTTCACTAAGTATATTAACTAGTCATTCCATAAAATTTTTTAAATTTCTTTAAACCTGAATAATGCTTTATAATTTTGTACTTGTACTGATATATTTTTAGAATGCTAGTGTATTTTAAAGTCTTTCAATGTTTCTATAAATAATGAAATATCTAGTCACAAATATTGATTAATATTGACTTGTGTTTTAATTGAATTTAATAAAAAATTTATTTTTATATAAGTATATGGATGTTTTTATTACCTCATACCTGTGATATCAAATTTACTTAATTCTACATATCAATGTGGTTGCCAAATTAATCTGCCAAACATATGACCACACATTTGGGAGATTAATGACTATAAGGAGATTACGCCTGATTTCTTTATATAATCCTGAATTATACAATTTTAAATTTTAGAGGAAGTTTAGTTTTATTTTCAATTAATATAGTTCATAGAACTATTTTATAATCAATCATTGGATAAAATGCTATTACTAGAGGCTTATAATTTACTGATGTTGTAAATAAAGTATTTTATTCAATAAGTAACAATTGTGTATACTATAAATACAATATAAAAAGTAAGCTGTTATAAAAACAATATAAAAAGTGAACTGTTATAAAATTTAATATTTTTATTAAAAAAAAGTAAATCACTATTTTAACTTTTTGTACATGTGTGTAAATTGGATATCAATTTTAATTATAAAATGTTTTAACTTGTAATTCTTAAACATTTCATAATGAGACTTAAAAAATATACAAAATTAATCAATGATAGATAACACTTAAAAGATTGCTCTGTTTACAAAATGTGTTTGTTATTTAATGATCATTTTATGTTACTAATTTCATTACACTAAAATCATTTGTAATCTATCCACTGTAAATTAATGTTAATCACCTCATACACTGAAATGAGTTGACTTTTATTGTAATTTGCTTGTTAGTTAAATCTGGAATGATAACACTGCATTATATTTCTTAAAGTTAGTATCATCACTTGAGTAATTAACATAAAAATATTATAGATTTAGTGCTATTATCAAGTTGTTGATCTCTATTTTTATTTTGTATTTTCTATTTAAAAAACAAAGTTATTCATATTGATGTAATACTCTATTTTCCTTTTAAACCCAAATATATAGATAGATTTTTAAGACTTGCTATTTATATCTAAAAATGAAATCAAAAATTAAGTTACATAAAAAAGATTCCATGCACATCATTGACTATTTAGTTGTTGAACTAACAGTAAAACTAAATTGAATATTTTTAAAGCTGGTGTTAATTGATTATCTGGAAACAAATTATAAAATTTTTGTTTTCAGTTTAGTTCTCATTATTTATCCTTGTGCCAGTCCTAAACAGCATTTTTTAAAGTCAATGTTACTATCCATAAGAATTTTAAATCAAGTCATCATAATAAAGTAATTTGAACATAAATTGTTATTCATGTTATTAAATTAATACTAATGAGTGATTATTTCATTGCAATTTATTTTTTAAAATATATTTTGATAAATTGGATTCTATCTCACAACGTTCATTCAAATTTTAGTACTTTATGAAACTGTGTTCAAAAGAAATTGCAGGGAATAATAAAATATAATTGATTTTTAAAATGACATATTTGAAATGTATTTACTACCATCTTTGAAATTTAATATCTTTGGTTTTATGGTTATATATATATATATATATATATATATATATATATATATATATATATATATATATATATATATATATATATATATTGTTCCAAGCTCACTTTAATAAACACAAGATTTTAACCAAATAAACTATTTCATACCTTATGTTAAAAAGTTTAATTATTGAGATCAATATTTTAATGAAAATTTAATGTCTTAAAAAAACTTAAGCAAAGGAAATTGAATTTGTATTCTCCCCTTAAGGCCCGGCTTAAGGGGAGAATCAGGCACCCCTTTGATTCACAATAACAAACTTTCTTCGGGGATATTTCTGTAGGCAGAACTGTGGCACAAAATGCTTCGCCAAGATAAATTATTGGCGTATTCACTGCCTATATGTATAGTAAGTATAGAAGGTGTTGGATAAGCACTCAGAGGGGCGTGGTTATATTTAACTCTTAAAACCAGTCTTTCATCTTAACTGGATTGTAAAAGGTAATGGGAATGGAAAGCAAAACTTATGAGAAAATTAATTAAAGAAAAAAATTAAAACAAATTAATTTTTTAAATGTTTACATATAAATATAATTTTTTTTAAATATTAGTTTATATATTTTTGTCAGATTGTTTTTTTCCTCATATTTTTAAAGTCATTTAATGTAAACAAAATTTATTTATATTCATGTAAAAAATTATATAAATTTTTATTGTTTTTATATATCAAATAATTTTGCCATGTATAATATTGGTGATATACATAAGCTTAAAGGTTTATGTAAATCCCCACCATTATACATGGTTAATTTTATAGGGAATTACTTTTAAAATAGGAGAATTAGAAATCATTTGTACTGTTTCAGCAGTTAATTCTCCATTATGTGTGCATAACATTTTGTCAGTGGAATATTTTTCCGTTTTGTAATCTGTTTCAATAAGATTAAATTCTTTGCTGGAAATTATGGACATATCTCTGAAATTTTTTAATTAAATTCCAGCTTTACTTGCTGTCAAATAATTGAAATTAATCAAGCTTGATTTATTTAAGCATTTATAAAATTGTTGATTAATTTCTTTTTAGAAAGATAGTAACGTTAATCTAAACCACAACAACGTTAATGTACAACACAATTGAAAAATATTAAATGCATAAGATAAAACTTACTTTGTCATGACATGAGACATTACAACTAAAATTTATTATGAATAACATTATATTTAATGTTATATGGTTAATATTATTTACCACATCTCAAGTATTGATACACATTTTTGTTTTTAAGGAAATTTGAATCCATATCAGATGATTTTCTAAGCAGTGGTCTTATAAGAAACATTTTACTGTAATTAAGAAATGGAATACTTATAATTATATATTAAATTATGCAATTATAATGGAAAGATTAAAAATTTGTCAATGGAACACCTCAATAATTAGTGAAAAACAACAATTTTTAATGCTTTCTTTCTAATTTACTTATAATGTATATGTAGACTACTTATAAAATATGAACATGTATGAATTAAACTTGTTAGTGAAAACCAAGAAAATTCCTCAGAAATTGTAGAAAAATCTAAATTTTCAAACTTTTTATTATAGTTTATAATATATGCAATAATTAAAATATATATTGAAACATATTGTGATCATCATAAATAATAATTTTAACTTCAGTATAAGATTATTTATGAACTGCTTTTTTGTATTAATCTTTTCCTCTACATTATTGGAAAATATACAAATAAATTTTACAAAAATAAAAATTTCATCAATCAACACAATCGATCTAAGGAATTTAAAGAACTTGACTCAATATTATGATTATTCTTCAAAATTTATGTAGAGGACGAGATTTTATTATAATTATTTGTAGGCAATTGTGTTACTCCAAATATAGAAACTACTATTCATATTTCAATCACATAATTTTTAATCATTTTCATTTGTTATCTCTGGTGTAATAAAAATCTTGTTACAGTTTAAACTATTAAAATATTTTATTTAGAAATTTGTATAATGGCATGGAAATTTGTATAATAGCGACTTAAAAATCACCAGTATAATCTCTTTTATTTTGTGAATTCATTTTATTTAGTCAAATATTTCTCATGCTTTATGCATATATAAAATCTTAACTTTTTCTGCATAGGTTAAGAAACATGTCTCATCCCTATTGTTCAATATAAACATGTTTACCATATAATTAATTACTCTTAAGTAGCAATTATTTGTTATAGTATAATAATAACTATGGAGAGTCAAGTATTTGCTTATTTTTGCTTTGTGAAGGGAAATGTAAAATGTGATCGAAAATACTCTGTTATAATTAAAAGACACCTGAATTAGTATTTTACAACATATTCATATATTTTCAGTAACAGCATAGTAGTGCATTATTTTGCATGGCGTATTTTAAGCTAAATTAATTTTTAAACACATAAAAACAAAAAATCATGTTAGACAGTCATATGTAAGTGCAAGGTTATATAAAAATTCATGAAGTTCTCAAACTTAAAACTTAATTCACTTTATAATGTATATATAATAGTCACACACATATATAACTACATAATCAATTATGAATATATTAAATTAATCAATAATAAATAATTTTTTTCCTGTGAGTTAATATTGTATATTCTTTTATAACTTTCCAAATGCTTATATAGTAATACAATAATTTAAATAAATAAGTAAACAAATTTATGAAAATAAATTTATTTATATATATACACTTTTTTAAAAAATATACATTATTATAAATAAAATCTCATTTCAAAAATATATAAAACTGATTATACTTAAAATGTTTTTATAATTTGCAATATTAACATTTCAATTACAGTGATTAAAATAAAAATTCTGAGTTGTAACAAATAAAACTTTACTTCACAATACATATATAGAAATAAATCATCATTATAATTGACATAAAATTTTGATTTTAGATGAATAAAAACTTCGAATTAAAATGATTTAAAAATAAATATTCTTTTATCTTTTAGAAAGGATATCATATATTTCATTAAAGCTTGTATGCAATGCATTCTTGAAGTCAGAACCATTTTTAAATGAGCTCACTAAACAGCCAAATTGATTTTCTATGAAACCATAGGCTATTCCAAAACCATCGTCCACAACAGGTCCAAAACCACCACCGCTGAAACAGGAGCCATACAATGTAGAGGTGGAGAGTATGAAGTGGTTAGCTTGAATAAAGGATGTATCTTCATATAGAGCAGGTGTTTTCCTGTTCATTCTTTCAGCCATACAGCGTAATCCAAACAAATGACGATCAAATCCCTGACCTAATGCATAAGAAATTAATATTTTCTACCAATTTTTTTTTTTGAAATAATGACTTAAAGTTATTTGAAAACAATTAAAAATAGCTCTTGAGCAGGAATTCAAAAAGATTAATGTTAAACATATACTTTACTATTATAGAGTAATTGCATATTACTATTCTATGTGTTAAAATACTAGTTATTAGAACTTTTTTTATGAAGATGAAGTACTTTTCATTTTAAAATAAATGTATTCCATATGATAAGAAGATAGTTTCAATATGAATGCCTTTTTTCTGTATATAATATAATTTTTAATAATTTACTACAAGCAAATAGGGAACTGGCTGATTACCTCTGTATAAAGACAACCTAGATAATCATAAATAATGACCCACACATAATCCATAAAAGAAGGAAACCATGTAATTAGATAAAAATAAAAAAGTTAATGCTCATTATGACATAGTGGTTGGATAATATTTTCATGGTAAAAAGCCCTGAGTTCAACTAGATTTAATGTTAAACAATTGGATATAGAGACATTAAATTTCTGTTTTCAAAAAATTGTAAAATTTTTTTGTTGTTCCCTAAGCTAAACATGCAGTACCTTTCATAAAGAATACAAAATTAAATAGGCTTGTTATTTTCCTGAAGTTACAAGCAAATTTATCAAATGTTTTCCACATATTCATCAAACTGCCTGAAATAGAAAAGACCAAAATACTTTAGATTAAATAATACAACACAATATATAATGCTGGATTTGACTTATTTTTTTTGAGCTTGAAAGCTATTTGGATCAGAGTGTCGGGCCAAAAATGTATTTGAGACCACAATAAATATACATACTGCGAGGCAATGATTGAAACATTCAAACTATATATACCATCAGTGTGAAACAAATGGCATATAACTATGCAATACAGATGCAATTTCTTAGAACAATATAATTGCACATAGGAATAAGTTATCCTTGAAACTTTAGAACATTTAAAAAATAATAATGCATGAATATAATAAATTTAACAGTAGTTTTATTTTTTCTTTAGTTAACAAGTAAAAACAATTTAAATGTATTAATAAATCTCCAACTATGTAATCATTTAAAATTTTTAGTGATGAATTTAAATAAATTTGAAAGGATTAGCTTCTTAAAAAACAATGACATTCCAAACATAATTAAACTTTTGAGATCAAATAAATCCAGAATCTTTTAAAAAATAAGAAATAAATTAAAATGTTGAATATTTTATCATATTAATGAAATTAATAACAATTTCTTGTACTTAACCATAAAAGAAAATAGTATTCAAACTAAGAATGAGTTGAAACAGATACTTTTACTTATAGAAAACTGAAAATCAATGTTTTGATAATACTTGTCAATTTGAAATTCTAAAGTAATCCATAAAAAAATCCTTACCCATAGCTGCTTCTTTTGTAAGTTTATTATGAACTTTTGAGCAGTTTGAAAGCATTCCTTTCAATTTTTCATGAGAGACACAATTTGTTTTATGAAATTCCTCCACAAATGTCTTAGTGGCCATTGTAAGAGGTCTTACAGTTTCAGTTCTACCATGTTTAAAAGCTGATGTACTACACGATTCATATGTAGCCACAAATTTTCCAAACACTTTATAATAGGCCATCTATGAAAATAAAAAATAGACCCACATTTAAAAATAATACATAATAATTTTTTTTTATTTTTTGCACAGCAATTGATACAAATTTAGACACATTATTATTTATTTAATATAGTTAAAATATTGTTATGTATTTATTAAAAAACTACTGTTATAAGTGGAAAAGATGCAATGCAAACATTTAGAAAATTCATAGCAAATTCTTAAAATAAAAAAAGAATAAACAAATAAAAAAATAAAAGAAAAAATTAATTTAATATTTTAAAACTCACTATAAATATTTTTTGGTTTGCAAAACTTTTTTTAAACTATACCATGCAAACTTTGAAATTACATTGTTTTTATATCAAAGTGACACTCAAATAGTTATTATGAATAAATAATGATAGTATTCAAGAAGAACATTTGAAAATTAAAAGAATTGTTAGGTTTCTAAAAAATTAAAACAACATTTTCTAGTTGATAGATCAGAATCCAGTATCAAATCTTAGACTCTTGAATAAATAAATATTTTTTAGGATTCATTCATATCAAAAAATAATCTTTGTTCCCAACAATTTAATAATTGATTACATTAATTAAGCTGTTTGACATTTTTGCTTGTCCACTTTTATAAGGAATTAAAAGCTGCAGCTTTAAATTTTTCATATTTATAACTGCAGACAATTTTTTCTATAATTGGTCCTTGTCTCATTTTATATATTTTAACTTAATTTTATTGACCATTTAATAATGAATAATTGAGCAGTAAATTAACAAAAAAGCCATTATCTGACATTTTTATTAATAAAAATAACATTCAATGACATGAAGTGCAGCACAAGTCCCACAGAACCTGGACTGTAGTTTTACAATCACAAATAACATTTGGATATATAAGCCATTGTACAAAATTTCAAATATGTATTACAACAAATTACATTCCTACTTTTTCTCAATTTTTTTATAGTATAGCTTTTATCATGATATTATAATTCTATTTGGTGGCTTGCAAATTACATTAATATTAAAATAAAAACAAAAGTGTAATATTTTAAATTGTTTACAAAATCCTTGCAAAGTTATAGCTATAAAAATATCTGAAATTTTAGCAAATCATAAAAACATTGAGTCTCAAGGTTTCTAATCTCTGTTTCATCAATAAAAGGAAAAAAATGAATGATTTTCATCTTCCACATTATTTGCTTTTAAATTTAAACTATGAAGAAGTATTCTCCAAACAACTTATATATTGCCTATCAGTTTGTCATTGATGTATTATAAAGAAGTGAAATGTGGATCACATATGACTAATATTACAAAAAATCTTTTTGAAAGCAAATTATATTTTCACTAGAATTGAAGACTACCAAATAAAAAAGTGCAATATTCAATAAAACGATGTAAATTGTAGTATATTTTAATAAAATCTATAACAATGAATCTTATGAATGTGCATACAAATACTTATTTGAATATATATATATAAATAATAAGAAGAAGAAACATAATAAATTATGAGTTAATATGCATGTTTTAAGAGAAAAACATAACATTTTTTATAAATGATCACTATAAATCACTTTCTCTAATTAGTTTAATACCATAATAATTTAAGAGACACTATTTATTATATATTACTCATTTAGGAAGAAATCTGAATTTTTAAATACCTGAAACCCTAACTGAACAACAGAGTCTGGACTTAGTTTAAAATTTTTAATATTCTCTCTATTTAATAGATCATGTTGAAATATATTAAACTGCAACTTATCAGTTTGCTGCTTCAGATGCACTTCGGCTTTTTTTATTGTGCTTTTTATCTCCTCATCCAAAACAAAATCTGAAAAATATATTCCTTTAATAGTGTAATTTCATAATTAATAAAAATAGTAATTGATTACTTGAGTTAGCTATTTACTGGTCATAAGATAATTTTAGCAATTATTGAAAATAGGGTAATTTTATTACTGCAAAGGAAGATTTTTAAAATAATGCAAAGTGTCTGAAACCGAATAGCAGCAAGCATCGATGAAGTTGGTAATTAAAACAATAGTTATTTCATAAGTAACAGAATAATTTTATGATAAATTTTAAAACTCTAAAAAAATGTAAATTTATTGTGAGCAGTAAAATCATTACAATTGTAACACAATAATTGTAAATAAAATGATGGTTTAATGGATTGCTTCATTTAAATATTGATAACACTTAATTCTTTATTAATCAAGATTCATAAGTTTACTAATTGAGAAATTATTAAATAGAAGCCTAAATTCCAAATAGAGTAAGTAATTAATATAATGTTGATTAGAGCAATAATTCTAATTACCAAAGTTAACCAAGTGACATACATTTTTCATTAGAATAGATTTATTTATTTAGATGAAGAACATAAAGGAAAACCCAATGTTTGCTATATTAAATAGAAAAGAACAGTGAAAAAAAATGTTAATGTATATTACAAGGAATTATATTTTCCCTTTCCAGTCTCACAGTATGGAAAATATAAAAAATAAATAATAAAAAAAATCTCCTATTTTCAAAGGTAACACAATAAATTGATAATGTGGAGAGTTTTCACAACTGAATAAGTAAAGGAACTCCAAAAGTAAAATAAATGATAATATCAGTAAAATATAAAAGATATATCTGAATTATTATCAGAATTCTTAAAGAAAATTGCTGTGAACAAAAAATTTAAAGTTATCTGAATTTATTTAAATTGAGTAGCGCTTCATGTCTTGAAGGATAGTTTTTTGTTTTTCATTATTATTCAAACTTATATCTCTAAGTATTAAGAAACATATTTTGCAATAGAGAATAAATAGTTAATATGAATAGAAATAAAATAAATAGTTACCATGATTAAGTACAATAATGCATTTTTATAAGCAAATATAAATAATTTTCACATTCATAATGGATACAATTTTTTAAAATTTAATAAGTAATTATTTCAAATTCAAAGCATAAAGTTTAAAAAAATTTAACCTCAAGACATAAAAAAATGCATTGCATTATGTAATCCAAAATCATAAACAAATTTTTAAATAAAATCATAAGTACACAACAATTATGATAAATCTGTTTATAACAGATCATTTCATTCATATGCTGACTTATATTTTTTATTTTCAAGTTTGAGAAATTCTTTCTAGCTTTCATTATTTGACTAAAAATATCAGTTTTATTTAAATATATTCTTATTTTCATTTATATAGCAATAGTTCAATTTAAAAAATTTTGCATGATAAAAATATATTTTGAACATAATGCCAAATATAGGTATTAGATGTGAAAAATAAAAAGGCTTGTTTGAAGTAAACATAAACAAAGAAAAGGGGGGGGAAAGAAACAAACTAAATACCACACTAACCTAATTTTTTAACCCAATGAGAAGCATCTACATTAGCAGATACTGTTTTTGGTCCTACAAAATGGTTTTTTACAGAATCATTATATATTTCATTAAAGTATCTCAAAACAGCAACACCATCACCCCATGCATGCTCAAAATTGATAGCTGCTTTTCCATCTTTCGTAATAATAAGTGTAAAACTCTTGTCAAACCATCTAATAAAATTTAAAAGAAACAAATATTATTAAAAAAAGTAAAATTTAATGGAAAAGTTAGCATTTTAAATAATACTTATAAAAAAGTGTATTAATTAATAAATAAATGGAAAGAAAAATATGGAATGTTTCTAGAATGGAATGCAAATTCATGATAGATTCTGACTTCAGTAGATGAACCACATATAATTTTTAATATACCTACATGTACAACAAAATTGTAACATTTTAAAAGACCAAAATTTCAAAATTTTCTATATTGAAATGATATTGATTAATTTATGCATATACATTTTAACAATGAAATATCAGGATAATATAATTTACTTTCTAATTAAATAACTGTTTTAAAAAATATATTGTGAAGTCAAACTCATTCAATTACTTGCAAATAATGGCAATAAATGTCTAACTTTCACATGGATTAGTGTTCTCAAGTTTAAATGCTTGATCATCAAATTGAACTCAATTTCTATCATTATAGACAATATTTTATTTAATAATTTTCTATTCTATTAATCACACACACACAAGTTATACTATCATTATTTAAATTTTATTAACCAAGTCTCTAAAATGAACACCCTTAATATAAATTCACTGGGAAAATCTTACAAGAAAAAAAAAATAATGAAAACTTAAAATTTGTTTTCTGAGAATGATAATAAATATTATCTTTTAAATATTCTTAATTTCTTTGATATTTCAATAATTACAATAAAAGAAAGATGTTACAAAATAATTTTTTTATTTCAAGCTCCTCAAACAATTAAAATATATAACATTTAAAACAATGATATAACATATAAAACAATGATATAACATATAAAACAATGATATAACAAAGATACAGTTAGATAGTATAAAAAAGAAAAATGTAAAGATTAAAATATTACAGTAAATGAATGTGAAGATTTTAAATTATCTACATCAGTTTGATGTATTTCATATTTTGAAGATAACTATCCTTCATATAATACCAATGATAACTTTCACTAAGGGAAAAAAGAAATTTTAAATAAATTATAATACTAGAACTAACAAATATTTCAAAAACATTTTTGCAAAACAAAACGAAATATCAAAAGAAATTATGTGAAGCGCAAAAGTGTGAGGTTGGTTTGTTGGTCGCTCAACGGTCATTTTTATCACACGAGGGCTAATTAGACCGGGATTTACAGCTTAAAGTGGATTCCGAACCACTACAAACATCCAAGCCCAAGGTGGGATTCGAATCCACGAACTGTTGAACCGAAGGCAAGAGCGCTAACCATTCGGCTGCCAGCTCGGCTTGCAAAAGTGTGAGGATAATTTTACATCTTTCAACAATGTTTAAAGCAATTTGGGCAATCATTAATGAAACAACTCCGAAAAGATTTAATATTTTCAATAACAAATAAAAGAAACTAATTAAGTAACTTTATAAAAATTCTAGATTTTGCACAATATGGTAAATAATGCAATGAATGATTATTTATGAGCATATTTTTATTAGTACTAGATGAAAATTGAAAAAAGTTATAAAATTATAGCTGTAAAATTCATGTGAAAGATAAATCATTCAGGTGACAATTAACAAGGAATTTCATTTGAATAAAAAAAATTTTTTTCAGGAAATTTGCATTTTAAGAGATTTTAAGTTATATGTAACTGTCATAGAAATTAAATTTGCTTCATTGAGAACATAAAAGTAATTAACTCAATAAGATCTAAGCTAAACCTGTGGCATGATAGCCTACATGGGTCAAGAACTACAGTGCCCTTATCTGTTTCCCTGACCGAGGGCCCTGGAGTGGGAAACGTATGTCCCGATTAGATGGTATTATTTAAGAACAAATAAAGGGAACTATGGATATTAGATATAATTGAATATGATGTTCTAATGAACAGAAAGAAAAAGACTCATCAGAAATCCTTGACGCCTTTTTAAAGCCAATCAAAAAAATGTTAATGATTGTTTTTTAGCATTATATTAATATTTTTTTCCAGATGTAAAAGATAAATACTGATTGTTATGATAGTTTTTCCTTATAAATATATACAAAATTTAAGAGGAAATATCAGATAAAAAAAAAGAAAATCCTTTCCCCTCTAATGCTAGATTAACAATGGATTGTTTGAACTTGGGTAAAATCTTAAGTCTGGGAAAGGAAAAAGGTATTACACACATTATAGCTTCTTCGAAATTTCTTTTGATTCTCTAATCAGTTTTTCCTCTATTATTTCAATAATTTTGATACAATTTTCGTGAATATAAAGATTACTTAAAAAAATATTTAATTTCATAGAGATTTTCTCAAATAAAATTATAGAATCTGTAATAAAGTGAAATTAAAGCACAATAAAAAAGATATAAAATTTTTTTAATATAGTACAACTAAAATTTCAGATTAATTGTATACTTGAAAACTCTTCAACTATTTTGAACAAGGTTTATATTAAATTTACCCTTAACTACAGTAGAATCTTGATATTATTTGATTTATCAGCTTTTTAATCAATTTAAAACAGAATTAACAAAAATTAAGTGAAGTTGTAACACAAATTTACACCAAATTTCATTTTTCATTTCAGCAGTTAATAATAAATATAGTTCAGATGTTAATCATGAATGCATAAAGTAGCCTGAATAATGAATAATGTTTGAAAATTTTGGGTATTTATCAGCGGTAAAAGAAAATACTTTAATTCTGAGTGAGATAAGGAAAAATATCCCTGAATCTAACATTAACTATTAAGTTCTGTTATTGAAGATATCAGAATTATATTTTTTTGAGGTAGCAGGCACTGTTTTTATTTCAAAAATGGTTAAAATACAAACATTTTACCGATTTCATATCTTTAATATTGTAGCGAAAATTATTATCTCCTAAAGAGAGGGAAATGTAGCAAAAATTATTCCTCCCGATCAAGAACTTCGTAGCTCAGTCGGTAAAGCATCGGACTCGCGAGCCAGAGGTTGCGGGTTCAAAAGCAAGCGAGGCAAGCTGCGTTAAAATTTATTTCTGTTAATTTCTTAATTTAAGTTAATTATGCAAATTCATGTAAATTTCAGTTTCCAATTTTCTGCGGGCCTTCCAAGTCTGGAAGGTTCCGAAACTGTATATAAATAGCGACGGATTAGATTTAATTATAATAAAATCTTCATTTGATCTTGAGCGCTTTCGTTTCCATTGGCTTTATTACATTCATTTCATCTACGCGACAATATTTAGTTTTAGAAAATAAAAAATTCCCATTTTTTACAAGTTTTCTTGTGATAGTGCATTCTTCATAGTAAATGAAAATCAACAAAATATTCAGTAAATACCTTCTGCATTAGACATCAATAAAATGATGATATTTTGCTATGAAAATATAAATAAGTAATTGTATTTCATAAAGTGGAATTTTTTTAAAATTATGGGTGGATTTTTTTATTACTCATTGTTATTACCTCTGGTAAAAATAATTATATTTAATAGTTGAGTTAAAAGTTACTTTTAACTTAGTTAAATAATCTTACTTATTTATTTTAGTAAACTAAATATTCAAATAGCTAATTTGAATTTAAACTCTCAAAAGAAAATTTCAAAAACTACTATAAAAATTTCCTAAAATTCATAGGATGTAAATAAAAGGAATTTGAAAAATAGAAATAAAGTCATTAAAAATATGCAAAAATTCAAATTATTAACAGATAGTTAAATAATTCCTTATTTTTCCAATTTAAAAACAACTTTTTAAAATAACTTTTAATTTAAAATATGTAATTAAGTTTCCCTGTCATATTTTTTCAAGCACATACAATTTTAAAATAATGTGATAAATGTATACTTTGTATATATTCAATAGTACATTGAACTAAGACACCACTGAGAATGAATCTATTAAATCAGACTACCTGTTATAAGTTGGCCCATGCAGCAAGTGATGAGCAGATTTAATCAAATCATCATTCAGAGTTTCTTCATCAAGTGCAATTGCCATGATTGCACTGTCAATCAACTGCAATTGTTCCAAATTGCCTAATTTTATTAAATGTTCTCTTGCTTTAGCCCAAGTATCACGATTTTCAGTTGTCAAGATTGATAATGAATGTGAGGGAGCCGCTTGAGTGTCAGAGAGTATAAAATCTATGTGATTATGAATATGAGAAGGAGGTAAAATGTTACCTGAAATGATAATAGTGCCACATTTAATAAAAACAGTTTTATGTATTAGAAGTAGTAAAAGTTGAAAGAATTTTACCATCTCCATCCATAACATCAAAGACATAAAAATGACCATTTCTAAGTACCAGTATATGGCGTGCATCTGGAAAAGTTTGTATTTCATCCTTCTCTAAACATGGAATTCTTGTTGAATTAAATAAATTATTAAACTGGCTCATATCAAGTGGAAATGCTTTGAAAGCATAAGCAGCATACCAAGCAAAAGTCCTTGGAATTAATCTAAAAGAGAAATTTATACACTTAGAAACATTATTAGCAAGGAATATATTTTAAAGAAATATTTATTTTGTTTCCTAAAAATACAAAATAAACAGCAATATAAAAATAAAAAATATTATAATTTGCTGTTTTTATAATTTGAAATTCAATTTGAAAGAAAAAAGTATTAAAATTATAACTCTGAAAGCATTTGATTTCACTCAAATTATTATAAAAAGTTTTTAACAGGTAGAATATAAACATGGTCTTCCTGCAAGTGAATACAAAATTCCTTACAATTTATTGTTCTTTATATAAATCTATATTACTTATAAAAATTAAAAAAATAATAAACAATACCTCATTGTTTTTCTGAAAAATGCAGTATCACTCTTTTCAGGATTTAAATGAAATATTTCCGGTTCCAAAAGATTAGCTCTTAGTGACTTTAAAAATCTTAAGGATGAAATAATCATGTTTGTAGCTCGGAACAACTAAAACAACACATACATAAATATACATAATAAATTTATAATTGTAATGTTATAATGGTATTATTAATATTATAATGATCTAAATAATTAAATTCTTTGACATCATCTTAAAATAATTTCTAACAAAAATTTTTTTCCTTACAAAATGTATCAATTTTTACTATAAGATCTATTTATATATATGATCATATAACTAAAGAATCTTCGGAATTTTCCATTTTGACATTGGAATTTAAAATTAGCAATGTTCTAATTACTCAGTCATGTGGAACTGTTTAGTTATGTAAGTTTTATTAAATTAATTTTTGTAGCACAACACACACAAAATAAAGAAAAAAATTAACATTACATTACTAAACATAACCCTCTATCAATAAACATAACTCCTTTTTCAACAACATTAATTTTCTCGTTCAATAACATAACTCTCTCTTTTCATTAAAGAACTAAACAATTTTTATATCAATTTTGATGACCTTCACCATCCTCCCAGACCGACATGACTCTTCTTTTTTGTTGCTTTTTTAAAATCGATACTGAAAAAAATATATATACCTTCTGTGCTCACCCCACTGATGGAACACATTAACAATATTTTTATCTTTAAAAAATAATAATTTAATCAAAGATTACTTTATTAAAATTTATTTTATCGCAAAATAACATTTAAATGTTTCATTTTATAATTAAATTATCAATACAATTTTTAAAATTATATTAAATTTAAGTAAAATAGATTATTCAACAAAATATCTTGGTGATATCACTTGAAATCAACCATGTTACTTTTTAAAATACTTGGTTACTTAAAAAATATTTTTATATAATAATATATAATAAAAAATATCTTGAAAATTAGATATATAAGTAAATAAAAATTAAAGATTTCAACACAATCAGAACAATATTAATTTAGTAAGCAAATATTTGATTACTTATTGAATAAATTAATCTATTTGCAGTATGTATGTATCTTGTAAATAGATATACACTTACTTCAAATGAAGTTAAGACTTCATCATTCATATTTTATTGACTTTTTATTTAAAGTTATTTTAATCTTCATAAATAAATCCTCATTCTGTTTGTCTGCCAACCTTTTATCCATGATTGAAATGAGAATGAACAGATGAGATGGAGTGAAATTTATAGCATGGCATTGATTCCTTGCTAACTTAAAACAAAAACTGTTTTTATTTAGAACTTTTGACTATAGTATTTGTTTTTAATTTAATACAAAATTTATACTCATTAGAGTTCCCTGTAAAGTTGCTTATTACGTGATATTACCAATTTAAATACTGTAAAATTGCACTGAGAAACTCTATTCACTTCAAAAATTGTGGTTTCTTTCCTTTTTACAAAATTGTCATTTTTGAAAGCATTTTGAAAAAAAATAATCTAATAATAGTTTTATTTATTCAAAGTATTAAACCACATAATATTCCATGCAGAAATCAAGTATAATCGAATTTCACAAGTTTTTGAAATAAAACCATTTGAAAATATTTCAATAAAAATATTCATAAAAGTAAAAAAAAGAAAAAATAACAATATTATTTATGTGGTTTAAAAAATACATTCTCTAATATCAATATAAGTAATTAAAACTATATTATTAATTATTGTCAATAATATACATTGTCAGAAAATTAGTGCTCACGTGAAAAAAAAAAAAATGCAAGATTAGATAAAAGAGTATAAACTAGAATATATATTATAATTCAATGCAGTAAAATTTAATAATAATAATTATATATATATGAACATCACAAAAGAAACTTTATAGCAATAATTTAGTCATGTGAAAATGAAAAAGTACTATTTGCAAAAGCTTAAAATTTTTAAAGTGACATATGATCACTCTCCTCAAGCTCTAAGATGATTCGAGAATTGATATAAAAAATATTATTTAATTCTATTTCTCTTTCCAAGAAATGTATTCTTTTTAGTTGAAAAGAAAGACAATGATTTAGTTGTAATATAATATTTGAGTGTATTTTAAACATTAAAAGTTAAGAAAAGGGAGCATATTGATCATACAATTATTTTGGTTAAGAGCAGATTCTCCATGAATCTAGGTACATAAAATCTGACATTCTCAAACATTGAAAGAAAGAATTTTTAGCTGTAAGGCAAACTATGACTTGCCTGTATATATTAAGATAATAGAATTAAGAAATAGATGGAAAAATATCCTTTAGAACAATTACAATAAATTCCATATTATACACAAGTAACTTATCTTTAATATCTAAATAAAACCTAACAATTAGTAGTAAAATAAGTACTTAAATGCAAAGAAACTGACATTTTTTAATGATTTTCTACAGTAAATTAATAATATCGTAGGTAGTGAATAATTTTATAATTACTCAAGTAATAAGTATGTTTATATAATTTAGAGTGTGGATAAATAGTTCAAATATACATTTGCATTGATTAGTTTCTATTTTTCATAATTTCGTGGACTATTAGCAACACATACATTAGAGAATTCAAAAAGAATATAAATTTTATTATGAAATAGTGTCACTTAGAACTAACCTGAGAATTATATTCTAATTTAGGATCATCCTTGAATGCCATAAAAGGATTATAGTTTAGGACAAGAGGTTTTCTAGACTTTAAATACATGTCAAACCATGGACCTAATAAAATAAATCATAAAATAAAAACAAGTTTTAACAAAAATAAGTTAAATGATTAAAAAATAGTCAAACAAACCAGTAAACTTAATGTCTAATATTCATCAGCATACACCATAATATAAAAGTATATGCCACACTTGTTTTTACTATTGGACTTAAGAAAATCAAAAATTTTTTCATCAGGGTTTATTATTGCTTTGCTACAAAAATTTAGCAAATTTTTACTCCTTAAAAAATTATTGTCAATATCATTGAATTTAATTTCTCAGAAGCAACAGAATAATTAGAAAATTAAGTATTAACCCTTTTATGGTTATGAACAAGCTAAGCTCGCAATCAAATCATGCTTCATAATGGGCTCAAATGTGTTCCGCTCGACAGCATGTTTTCGACCGAAAAGGTTAGAAACGAGTACTACTCGCGTAGTTAAATTTTCGCCAATGCGCGCTGATGAGCTGAGCTCATTCGCCAATATTATTCTGCATTGATAATGTTACAAACGAATCCTACTTGCGAATTTAGTTAGGTTTACTGAATACAGATAGCAGTACGGGTTCCATGAATTTCTTTTCATAATGATTGAGGATGTTTGTCTTCTTACCTTGTTCTTTTTATAGGCATTTTGGCACGTTATTTTGGTGTTTGTAAAGTAAAATGGCTCAAAAGCGAAAGTTAAATGATATTGATTATGACGATGATTATGATTGTGATACAGAAAGCTTATCAAGTTTTGAGTCTGATGAAGACTTTGTTCATAGTATATCAAGCTTGGAAGACGATTCAAGCGATGAGGAAAATCTTTCGAGTGTACGACACTGGTATAAAATTGATTCAAGTTCTCCTGCTTCTAGCCGATTTAGTTTTACTGGTGATGTGGGAATGAAAGCTTGCGTGACAAATATTTCGGATCCACTAGAGAACTTTGAGCTGTTTTTTACTGATGAGATTGTAAATCATATTGTTACTGAAACCAACATTTTTGCTTCTGAAAATTTAAATAAATTTAAAAGCAGGGAATATTCCCGAACTCATCATTGGAGTGAAACTAATGCGAATGAATTGAGGGTATTTTTTGCAACATTAATTTTGCAAGGAATAATTACAAAACCAACTGAAAGAATGCATTGGTCAAAAAGAAAGTTAACTGAAACTACAAGTTTTTCTAATCTCATGAGTTCGAGAAGGTTTGATCTTATTATGCAAGTTCTTCATTTTGATAGGAATGAAAGCACTGATTCTTCTCATCCTCAGCCAAAACTTAAAAAATATGGACCGTTTTAAATTACTTACAGAAAAAACTTTCGGAAGTTTACACACCCAAGCAAGACATATGTAGTGATGAAAGTCTATTGCTGTATAAAAAGAGACTTTCTTGGACCCAATACTAAGTACTTAAAAGAGCCAGATTCTGTATCAAAATGTTTATGTTATGTGAATCTCATAGTGGATATGTGTGTTCTATTATAATTTATGTCGGTAAAGGCACAAATATATCGGGAGAAAATAAAGAAAGTTTGTTTTCTACTCAAGTAGTTTTGACATTATCTAAGCCGCTATTAAACAAAGGATACTACCTTACTATGGATAATTACTACAACTCTCCCGAATTAGAAGAAATGTTATTGAAAGCTAAAACTGATTTTTTTGGAACATTAAGACCTAACAGAAAAGATCTACTGGAGGAACTAAAAACAGAAGAGCTTTAAAAGGGATATTTACTTGCCTATCAAAGAGGTAAGACGATGATCATGCGATGGAGACATAAAAAGTATGTTCATTTTATAAGCTAATTTCATAATCCTGAAATCGTAAAAGTCCCAAATAACTTGAAAAATGTGGAAATAGAGAAGCCTAAGACTGTTTTAGATTACAATAATACTATGGGTGGTGTAGATCGCATGGATCAGCAAATTGGATACTTTGACGTAACTCAGTCTCGTCAAAGGAAATATTATAAGAAAATATTTCGTTATTTATTGGACATAACAATTTTTAATGCTTTCCAGCTGTGGAAAAAAAAGGGAATAAAAAATCAAATTTGGAATTCAGAATTGAACTAGCTGAAAGAATTGTTGAAAAATATCACACTCACAGACATTTGAAATCAAAACCTACTGAAACGGTTTCAAATACTTTAAGATCGTCAACTGGCCACTTCCCTAATTATAATCCACCTACTGAAAAAAAGAAGGAGCCTACTAGACGATGTGTGGTATGTTGAAGCAAAAATGATGCCAATGGAGAAAGAATTCGCCGTGAAATACATACATATTCCAAAGAATGTAATGCACCATTATGAGTAATTCCATGTTAAAGTATATCACACCCAAAAAGATTTTTAGGTAATTACTGTATTTAAATGCTTCATAAAGTTTTACATTAGTTGTATTAGTTTTACATTAGACTTTACAATTTAATATTTGTCTTATATTTATAATTAACAATTATTATTTATATAATTGGTTATAATCATTTATAATTTACTATTTACTAATTATCATTTATTAATTATTTAAGTACTTAAAAATTGTTATGTATGTATTAAAAGTACTTTAAGAATTTTATGAAACGTGCAAGGTGAGCTATCTACGGCATCGCCAGAGAAGGGTGACATTTTCAGAAGAACGGCAGGAAAAAACAGGTGCGAATTTTGACTACTGTTTACTCGCAATACAGCGCGAATTAAGTAAGTGAAAGCTGCTCCTTTCCCTAACCGACAAAGGGTTAAATAAATATATTTTTATGAAACAATTTTTTAGTACATATAAAGATTATAACAAAAATATTAAACTTATATAAAAAATCATAATAGTATATAAGAATTTGAATATATATTTTAACTTTAGCTATCATTGTTAAAATTAGTTAATAGATAATCAGAAAATCTGCTTTTTTAGCAAAACTATTATGTATGTGTAAATATGTCATTCAATTTTTTCATTTTAAGATAAATTATGCATAAAATTATTTCCCTAGTCTGACATTGATTTTGAATATGAAAATAAGTTCAATAATGGCTGTATAGAAGAACAATATTTGATTTTAAATACATGAAATATGCCTGGATATTGTTTATGTACAAGCTTTTAAAATTCTTTATGTATTTAAAAAAAATAATGGAGGATAGGAAAACTGTTTTATAAAAATTCTCTCTTTCTGTAAGTATTGTCTTTCATATAAATTTAAAAAAAAAAAAAAATTGTTTGTTTGAAACAATAGCATTGATTGAACATCTTTGATTGATATTTTATATTTGTTATTGTAAATAAATATATTTGAAAGTAAGCACTTTTAGAGAAATTCATTAAAATTTAAATTTAATTTCAAATTTAAATAACTTAAATACTTCATTATCTCTTTGGTGCATTTTTATACCAAAACAGAAAGAACATGTAACAAATGAGAATAAATTCATACAGAAAAAAAATTTAAATAATTTTCTAATATTTAGTTTCCTAATTTAAATATCAAGTATTTAAAACTAATTGGAACACTGAGAAAATAGAATTATGAATATTAATATGAAATATGAATAAAATGAATGAAATGAAATATGAATAAAATTCCAAGAGTTGTGCAAACACTGATACATGCTAAAATTTATAATTCATTGTAATTATAAGGTATACCTGACAAAAAAGTTTAAAAATGTGCATTTAAATCTTTCAAAACATAGGAAATATTCAATATAGTGTCTCGGGTAATCCTCAAAAATGGCCATTTAAAACTAGGGACTGTGCTGTTAAATAGAAGAATTGGATTCTGTAACAAGCATTACCATAGCATCATTGATGGGCTCAGATGAGCAGTGGATTCTTAAAAAATAATTCCTAAAATTGACCTGCTTAAACAATTTGATGGGCTTGGTAATTCAGTATTCAATGTATTAGTTGTATCACTGAGCTGGATTTTTGCTTGAATCATTGATAGGAGTTTTCAGATTAAAAAAAAAATTCTGTTTTAGACCAATGCTTAGCAAATAAAATGGTGCATTGCATCATAAGTAAAAACAAACTAAAGTATGCGTTTGAAATCCCCACAAACACAACAACAAAAAATTTAAAAACTTCTCAATCTGTCGCATTAAAGAGTTTAGTTTGTTTATCACACATCAGACACTTTTTACACACTTGGCTAATTAGACTTATAACACTGGAGGAGTGAATAATACCAGAAAAAGAAATTTTAGAAAAGAAGTTAAGAAATTTAAAGTTTGTTTGTCACTCAATGACTTTTTACACACAAGTGATAATAAAACAGTGACACATAGTTTAAAATAAATTTTAAACCACAATAAATATTGAAACTTGAAGGTAGAATCAAACTCACAAACTGTTAAACTGAAGGACTGTGAGTTCTAACCATTCATCTAATAGCTAAAATAAGGAATTTTGAAAAAAATTATAGAAAATTACAGGAACAATAATGGAAACATGTCATATCTGAAACGTTTGGGAAACATCTTTTTAAATGAGTAAAAAATTAATAAAATTAGAAAATTTAATATAGAACTAAATTTATTAAAATAAAGGAAAAATAAATTTTTTCTTAAATTATTTTTTAAAAGTTTGTTTCGGATAAAATAAAATATATAAACAATAAATATTACAAATGGCATCACATAAAAATATTTGTACAGTAATGAAAAAACTATACATATCTCAAATCAGATATTCCATGCAAAAAATAGAAAATCTTTGTAAAGAAAGTCTTGATATATACATTCATACTAATAGAAATTTATTACCAGAAATGTAACTAGTATTCTTATTCTTAGAATTAAGAGATTTCAATTCTTCTTGCAACTCTATAAAATGAAGAGCATTAAAAATTATTTTCATCATGATATGATAGAATATGATATTCAATTTAAATTTAACTCATAAAACATGTTTTATTTTAAATACATAAAAATATGAGAGAAATAAAAAAATAAAACAACAAATTCCAATGATATAATATTAAAAGCTATTCTAATACAAAACACAAAAAATTTTACCGTATGATTTGTAAAGATAAAGTTAAAAATTAACTTGATGAAATTCCAAGTTATTTTTTATTAAATTGACTATATTTTTTGAAAACCTTTCACTTATAATGCACTTTTAACTTTTAATTAAATATCAATAATAATTCACCGAAAAAATATTTAAGATAGAAAAATTTTATTTTAAACTTTAATTTCAAATAATTAAAAAAATGTCATTTAACTCCATTACCTTCATTACTCAGTATGAAATTAAGAAAAGCACTAAATATATCTAAACAGTTTAAAATTTGTTCTTGTATTGAATATTTTAAAAATATCACCATAGATTAATAATAATAATAAACGAAATTGAGAATGAAATGGACTGGGATAATATAGTAATATTATTAGAAAAGCAAATCAGTCATCAAGAGAATTGAATTAGATGTATTACAATCACATTTTGCACAAAACTAATGTTATTGGGACCTGCAGATTTAAATGGATTTCAAAAGGCAACAAATATTCCTGTTCTAGGTGACATCTGCACCCATGAGTTGTTGAACTGAGAACTAAGACATTAAATATTCATCTCAAATGCTGAGGGTTGATGTTAACACTGATACATGCACATAATAAAAACAAAAATTTTATTTTGAGTCAATTTTTATCACGTAAAAATAAAGGTAGAAAATTTTAAAATTTTCCGATTATTAAAATTTCTTAAATGTAACTTTTTAAAGTACATCCCAATTTTAGTTAAAAATATCATAAATGACATTTTCAGCAAAAAATTTTAATAACTTTTTGTTAACTTATAACTTTACATTAAAATAAATGACTTAAGAACTTAAACAAGATCCTTTAAACAGTAAAATCTAATTATAAGGGAATTAGAAGTATTTTTAATTATATTTATTCATATCACTGGCAAGATGACAAATATTTGAATCACTAACATTTACCTTTTCCCTCTTCAGACCTAAATGTTTCTACAATCTGTAGAGTATTTTTTAATTGATCTGAGCTAATCAGAGGTTTTAGGGAATCAATATATCTTTCACATGTTTTTTCTAGCTTTGGTATTGGAAGGCGAGGTAAACTATCCTGAAAATGCATAGTTGGCACAATACTTTGTTGTAAATATTGTATTTCCTTTTCTGGCATGCTGCAAGAAAAAGTAATTAAAAATCAATATAAAATTAAATTTTTGAACATCAACTAATAAAATAAATCAAGTGGCACTTCAATTAAAATTTTTTTACAATTTCTGCTATAAATAAAATTTAAACTTATATGAAAGAAACTCTTAATAAATATTAATTCATAAATATGTTTACATTAAATGTAAACATATTTATGAATTCCAAATGTATTTATGAAATGTAATTACTAAAATATTAAAGCAATAATAAAAAAATTGTCTTTACTTTTAATAAATAGAATCAGTAGTTAGTTAAAGTAGTAAAACTTAATGAAAGTAAATAATAAAGAAATAAAAAAGTAAAGAAAAAAAAAGTAATCAAGCAGTACAATAAATAAAAATTGTACAGATAAATTTATTTTACTGCCCAGTTAAGCTCACTCAGAGATGAATGTGGAAATAGAGAGTCATAAACAGGTATCTAGTTGTTGTTTCCAATCCTTCAGAGATCTAGTGGCAGCTAGATCAGATCCATGACACTGTGAACCCTAGCGAAATCAAGCACCAGTAGCAAACATCCGCCAGAGCAAACCCCCAAACAATCCAGAATGTGATCAGGGAGCTGATTACATCCTGGATTGCTAGTAGTAAGGTAGCTAGTAATCTATAGAAGTGGGAAACATGGTAAATTTAAAATTTTAAAACATTTTTTTAAATTTTGAGGTTTATTGATTTTACCATACCTAGTACAGGATTTTAAGTTGCAATGTCAAATACTATAAAATACTGAAAAATGTCCTTGTATATTAAGGCCATTTTAAAAATATAATTCAATTATGTATTTTTAATACAAATAGATACATATTGCAATATAACATCTATTTTTTGTTAAAATGCAATGAACAGTAAATATTTCTAATTGAATTGCAGATTTTACTTAACACCATAATGAATTCCAGTTACATACTCCAGTAAAATATTTACGAAAAAGAATGTTGAATAGTTTACAATCAATATTTTTTTGTTAAATAACTTATAAATTTAGTTTATATAGTTTTATTGAGTTTTGTTTCAAGTGCTTATATTGAAAATTAATTCATTAATAATAAGCATTTTTAAGGCTTATGTTAATGTAATTATGGATGAGATAATTTAATATTTTTGTTCTTCATGGAACATTTAAAAAAAGAATGTAAGTTGATAAGAGTAAGAGATATTAAATAATGTAAGTTGTGATTCAAAAAAGACATCTGAATTAAAACAAAATTTTTAACAAAATAATATTCAATTATATAAGTTTATTCTGATAAGCACAAACTGAATATTTGCTATCAAATAAAAAACCCAGTAATTAAAATGAAATGACAAAGTTTAAAATATAATTATATCAAACACTTATTCCATACAAAAAATTTTTATTTTATGATTACTGATTGTTAATAGTCATATTAAAATAAACAGTAATGAAATTACCTTTCAATATAATTTTAAGATCACAGATCTGAAAAATAATCTTTACTTAGATTAGTTTCATTGGGATAATAGCATAAATAATCTATCTCTAATTTCATGATTTTTAAAAAATTTAAAATTTATTTTAGAAAATCATTGTATTTGAAGAACACTACCATATTTTTTATGCATAAATTCACATTAAGTAAACTCAATTTATACTAAAAAATTATAAATGTTGATGCTGATTAGTTGCAAGTAGTTATAGAGATGAGTGACAATATATATATTTTTAAATTAAACCAGTTTTTTCAGTAGCTGATATATTTTTAGTATTGTACCAAAAATTTTATTTATATTAAAAAATTATTTTGACACTTTTGTATTATAATGTACTTTTAGGCAGAAAAATACAATCAGTTAATATTATCATGCATATTGTTACTCACCCATGGTATAAACATCTTCCATTTTCATAGTACTAGAAATAATGAACTAAAATTAATCATTTAAGAACACAATTTAAGGAATAAAAACATTGTCAGTATTAATTCTTTAGAAGAAACAGCAAACAATATGCATAACAAGAAAAAGTAAAAATGAAAGTTTGGCTACATCACAGTTCAGTATTTTATTTTGTGGATAACTGAAAGATTACAAAGTTTTATAGAAGTAACTTCCAAACATAAAAAATATAAAATCATTGTACAATTTGAAATTCAATTGATTTAAATCATTAAATTTAGATTTGCTATGGTAATTGAGCATAAAATTTGTTTTTCTTAATACAAGAGGCTATTTTTACAAACACATAAATAATTTACAAACACATAATAACATAAAATAGTTTGTACAGTAAAAAATAACTTAGATCTTACAGGTATTTTTTTACTATACTGCTTTTGGTTTGTAAATTAAGTACAACTGGGAAAAATTATTTAGTATGCATTATATAAAAAATATATGCAAATAAAATTCATAATTAGAAACAATTCTTACATTTTAGTGAGGAAAAATCTGTTAAAATAATCACTTACTTTTTTTATTTTAAAATTACATTTTTAAAAACACACATTTTTTATGTAGAAAAGCAGTATTCAGTACTTCATTGTTGTTTTTCTTAAAATGTAACTTAATCTTCCTAAAATGTAAATTCAGCATTTCGTTGTTGCTTGTTATAAAATGTAACTTAATCTTGTTAGTCGTTCATTTTCGTATTTTGCAGATAGTTGTAGGACTGAGTTATTTTCTTCAAGTAAGAAATCTGATTTTTTTTCTTTTTCATTTTCACATTTAATCATCCAAAAATTCTTACAAATTACATTTGAATCTAAGATTAAAAAACCTGAAGTGAAATTTCAGGGAGTAGTATATTTATTTGTCTTTGAACAAAGATGAATAATTTATCTTCACTCAAGTTGTGAGATAAATTTTCTTGCCTTTCTGCAATCATGTAAGCTAATTTAATAACACACCCAGGTCAAAATGACTTAGCTATCACGTTTTCTGCAACATCATTTTAAACATACATTCACAAGACATCATGGCACTTAGAATGTCAATTTCATAAGGTGAGATAGGGATTCCAGGACATGATCACTCCTTCAAAAGGTATCCAATGATACTTTAATTTAAAGCTATTGATTAAACTCTAACAATTGTAAAATCAGAAGTTAGATTAGACAGGAAGAAAATTCCACTCAGCTTCATAAAATCTGGGATGAATGACACTTATGGCTCTGGCAACTATAAAGCTCAAAATCAACTGAAATAAATCACATAAGATTTATAAAAATATAAATCTTATGTGATTATTATTCTTTAATTTTGATATTAAGCTATTTCAATTTTAAAATCAGAATTATTTTTTGTGAATAATACTGATTAATTAATACTTATATTAGTTGTATTAGTTATCCACAACTCAGAGATTCCTTAATAATAACATTGGTCTAAATTTATTGATCTAAATTATAAAATAAAAAATTAACATCAGATAAAAAGTAAACACAAATGAAAAGTACATGGAAATAAGTTTACATAAAAAAAGATATTTAAGAAACTATCATAGTGTCTATTTAATCTGTTAGGGACCAACTAATCGGCTTTAATCAGCTGTACAATCTTTTGAAAGTAGATAATATACAAATGATACAGCCATATTTTGCAGAGCAGGGATCTTGCAAGGTCAATATCTGTTTCTTCCATCAAATTTTTTGACGATAACCATCTGGACTCATACTTTGCACTTATATTTTTAATATGTATTGTTCAGAGGTATTCACAGGCTAGAACTAATCATGTACCAGCCAATTTTCTGGGCATTTGTAGTAAATAAGGGATCTGCCAATAGTTAACACAAATAATATAGAAAACTATACAGTAAAGAACGGATTTTTTGTTTTGATAAACAGGAATTAAATTTATTATATTTTCATAATATTTTATTAAAATATTTGAGAACTGCTGCAACACTTTTTATGGTGAAAGCCGAAGCACCTCTACCTCCCCTGCGGTTTAACACACGTTCTAGAAGCAAAGGTGTTGAACCTGTTTCAATTCTAATGTCGCCATTTCGCAAGCAGATTTGTGTTGTTGCTTTATGTCTGTAATATATTTCATTTAATTTCAAGTGATATCATTGTCATCATGCCCAATAAATGTTCTGTGGTCAATTGCTGTGGTAATTATGACAAAACTCAAGAAATAAACTATTTCAATTTCCTAAAGAGGAAAGATTAACAGAAATGGCTTAAAATAATTTCCTCAAGAAAACTTGAATAATACTAAAAATTCCAGAGTAAGTTTTTTGCTAATTTTTTTTCTAATAATAATAATTATTATTATTAACATTTACAAGTGTTTTAAAAGTAAAATTTGTTTTAAATAAATGTTATATATACACACACAAAACTGTAAAAACATGCTTATTGATACATGGTAATGTTAGATTTTTCCAGTTGCAATTGCCTTTTTAATATTAAAGTCATATATTTAATTAAATTATGACAATTATTTTTTAAAATAAAAATTAATATTTTTACAGATAACTGAATTATTTGATACCCTTGTGGTCTGTTTAATTACATCAAAGTTTTATAATTCTGGTCTTAATTTATAAATTAACTTAATGTAACATTGTTTTGTGTCAAATGTTTAAATATTCCTCTTTTATTTTAAATAGTTTATTACTGCATAATGAAAATATTCATCTGTCAAAAGTTTATTAGAAACAGCTGTGTAAATTTCTTTTATATAATAAGTAATAGAATTTGTAATAATATAAGTAATAGAATCGTAATAAAAAATTGCTATTTGATTTAACTTAGAATTACCAGTCTGCAATGTGTATTATTTATTTTACATGACTAGAAAAGATTTATAATATTATTAAAATATACATATATTTTACAGCATTAAATTTTGTGTGTGTGTGTGAATTCAATAAAATAAAAATTAAATAAACTAACAGATTTTTTAAATTTAATTGAAATTTAATAATTTTTCAAATTTTTTAAGTAAAAAGTTGCTTAACAAATTATTTTGTATCTTCTAATTGAAATACTGTATTGATTTCTCTTGTAAATGAATGCAATGAAAAATTTGGGTTATTTTTTCTAAACATATTGTTTTTTGTTTCATAGATTTATGAAGTTCATTTCATAAAAACGGACATTCAGAGGCTTTTGGAGATATACAATAAAAAATGCAAAATAAATAAATAAAAATTAGTGTTTTTCTAACTTATCCCAAATCAAAAATCCAACTTATTCCATCCAAGTTTCCAAATTGCCCTGCTTATCTTTCAACAATAAAAAACCATAGATAGAAGTCTGATTTAAAAAAATAGAGGATGGAAAATAAAAAATTATCTGCTGCTATTCTAGAGAAGGCCTTAAGACTAAAGAGTTGAATGAAAAAAAAAATCTGGTTTCAATTCTTTTGATGAACTAAAGAACTGTTTACCCAATTTACCCAAACTCATATACTCATTGGTGATTATAAATTTGAAACAGTTGATGAATTTATCTATCTTGGCTCAATGGTTAACAAAAATAATGACATTCTCCCAGAGGTAAGAAGACGTTTAACTGTAGCTAACAAAGCCTTCTTTGGCCTTAGACATGCATTAAAAACTAAATTTCTATCACGAAAAACTAAGTTACAGATCTATAGAACGCATATCAGTCCCGTTTTGACCTATGCCTCAGAAACTTGGACTTTGACTGTAAGAGAGGAGAGGCTGTTGGGCCTATTTGAACGCAGGATTTTAAGAAGTATTTTTGGAGGTACGAAGGAAAATGGTGTCTAGCGCAGGAGATACAATACAGAAATCTATTGAATGTACAAGGAGCCAGACGTTGAATATCACATTAAAGTAAGCCGTCTCAATTGGGTTGGACATGTTATCAAAATGAAGGACAATAAAACACTAAGGGAAATTTTTTTTTTTTTTTGCAAAACCCATCAGCGTAGGAAGAAGAGGAAGACCAAATCTGAGATGGGTGGATGCAGTCAAAGAAGACTATAAGGTCCTTGGAACAAAAAATTGGAAGAGTTTGGCTACCAGTAGAGGTGGCTGAAAGAAACTTGTTCAGAAGGGCTTGGCCCATCCTGGGCTGGCGAGCCATGAATGATGATGATGAAAGAACTGTTTAGAAAATGTTGTCATTGACTTTTTAGTAGATTCTTATAAAAAATGATAATTATGTTTTTATTTGTAACATTTGCCTTATGTACCATATTTAGAACAGCTGTCATCACTGACAAACGTTTATCTGTGGTACGTACGATTAAAAGAGTTAAACTTGACAAATTAGATAATTATACTTTTCCAATGACCACAAGCAATATTAATATTATACTTGATATTTTAAAATGTATTGAAATAGGTATTGTTGGTGATAAGGGAAAAGATAATTTACTTAATTTGCTCGTACATATCATTAATGACTTAAAAAATCTCTGTATGGATAAATAGAATTTACTGTATTTTATCAAAGAACAAATTTTATAATTACAAAGTTCAAAGCATCATTGAAGATATTCTCCTGATTTTTTAATCCTTGATGCTTTGCTATATTCCATATCACCTCATTCTTACAAATTTTTAAGAAATAGTTCTTTTACTATACGGCCTCATCTTACTACATTAAAATGTTTATTTATTAATTATACAGCAAATCCCTTAAATGGACAAAATTCTGATAATTTTTTTATCTGATAATTATTATTTATTAAGGATAAATACATATATTTAAGAAGCCTGATGCCTTAGTGGCAGCATTTTATGCTTCCAAAGCACAGCATCTGAGGCTTGATACCTAGGCTGGCTAAGGTCAACTCAGCCTTTCATCCCTTCAGTGATAAACTGATTACCAAGCATGCTTGGGAGTTAAACACTGGGGGTTTCGTGTTAGGCTGACCACCTAACTGGGACAGATGCTTTGCACTCCAGGTCAGGAAAACAGAGATGGGCACAATAAGCCTTGGACCACATGGGCTATCGTACCACAGAGTTTAGTTTACATACATTTAAATTAAATTGATAAGATAGTAGTTTTAATGATGGATGAAATTTATACGAAAGCTGCTGTAGAGCATAAATGTGGTAATGATTGGTTTTGCTGCAAGTTAAAATGATGTAGCTACCTCTTCTTGTCTTTATGCTTTAAAGCATTCGATCAGTGTATAAAGATAAGGTATATTTATATCCTGTAAAGACTATGGAAATTTGTTGCATGCATTCTTATTAAAAAATAATAGTTGGATTAGAAAATATAGGCTTTAAAATAATGTGTGCTAGTAGTGATAATGACATTAATAGAAAAAGAAAGGCAATGTTCCCCAATTCTCAAATCTCTCCTAAACTAAAAATTAATTATAATCATTCTGTTGTTAATAACAGGGCTTTATTTTTTGTTATTGATACCGTACATTTACTAAAAAACATTAGAAATAATAGGCTTAACCAAAAAATTTTGATAAAGCTTTTTATTTTCCTAAATTTTGTAACTCAGTTTATGTGGAAAAGTTTAATACTCTAAGAAAATTACATGAAATTGAATCTACAAATTTAGATGGGTATTGCTACACACTAATAACAAAATCTTTGTCCTTCAAATTTGGAAGGACAGAATGTAAAATTAGTTTTGCAACATTATATAAATGAATTAAAAAAAGTATCAACAACCAATTATTAATTTACCATCTGATATTAGATTAATATTTTAGCAAAATTTTCTTTGTGACTCAAGAAATGGAAATATTTTTCTTCAGATACAAGAAAATTCAGCTTTGAGACTCATCTAGTATTGATTCACACCACCAATGCTATTATTGATATTGTTAACTATTGTGCAAAAAAATTAAATATAAATTTCCTATTTTCTGGAAAGTTGCAAACCAATTCTTTTGAAGAATGATTTGAACTTTATAGGTAATTAGCTGGTGTTCAAACTAATGCATCGCTTACCTAGATTTACGAAACAGAAAATAAATTAAAAGCCCAAAGCTTATTTTCATTGACACTAAAACCTCACATACATGGAAAAAACATTGTAGAAAGCTTTGATGGCGAAATTGATAAACTTTGGTTTCAAATAGCAACGAAATAATAAATTATTTAAATGTAGTTATATGTAATGATGACTAACAAAGCATAAATCATTTGTCTATAATATTAACCTATATAGCTAGATATTGCACTCATGCTTGTTTAAAAAAATTAAATAAGCAACATGTTACAGTTCCCTTATTAAAGAATATAATAAATTAAGTGATGGTATTGATATTTTAATTCAAAGTATGAATACAGGAGGGTTGAAGTTTCCTATCAATGAAACAGATAAAATTTTAAAAATTAACTAATGTATAATTGTTAAACTATTGTCACCAGAATTTGAAAAACACAGTTTATGCATAAAATTATAGGTCTGTTACACGTAACATAACATTATATAATCTTAGATAATTAAAAATTTATTTTCAGTTTGACTGTAGTAAACATGATGTGTATAATATTATGAAAATTATTGTGTATGCTTCAACCAATACTTTATTAAAAGATTACTGTAAGAAAGTTAATGATGAGCCAATAAAAAAAAGAAATGTAATAATATAAAAAAGGGCAGAAAGTTAGAAATATATGATTTTGAATATTTGAAATAATATGATTTTGTGTTATGTTTGAAATATTATATAATTTATTGTTTTCAATAAAATTATTTTCCCAAATATTTTCTTGTTTATTTACTGTGTAAAATATTAAATAAAATTTCATGTTGTTTGTATTATCAAAGAATTTTTCAAAACATGTTAAGGTGATACATAAATTTAAGAAATATTTACCAGGATATGAATTATAAAATTAAAACTTAAACCTTCAAATATATGCTTACCTATATAAATGTCTATCTAAATATCAAATTTCCCCTTTTTCTAAACATACTCATTACAGCAAATAGAAATTTCCATGTACACATTTCTTTAAATTGATACACATAATTATTAAAAAAAAATTTTTTTTTTATGAAAGTGAAATTAAGAAAAGAAAAATTCTTGGGCATATCAATTTACTAATAATGAAGAAAATATTAATGCAATTATAAAACTCTTAACAAATATGAAGATCACTTTTAGAATGTTAAATTTTAAAAATATTAAATATACAAGAAATGTCAAAATTTATATATATATATATATATATATATATATATATATATATATATATATATATTTGTGAAATTCTGAAATTGATAAGGGGGAAAAGTGTAAATTATAAACAATTTAATATCTTTAAATTAATGATTTTATGTAAAAAGATTACAATGGCTTTCTACTCTAGAAGGCTTTGACTGTTGACAGCAACTGGCATATTTTTTTTAACTCTTTCATTATAAAAATGCTTGCTGTCTTCAGTTTTATCTATCATGGTGGCTAGAAGAAGAAATTCTATAACAATATAATGATGCAGCAGCAACACTCCTCAATTAGGGCTAAAGTAAAGTATCTCAATAGATGGTCACTTATAGTCAATAAGATCTACCAATTTCATTCTGTAACACTAGCATTTCTTCTGTTAATATGATAGATATTAAAGATGTTCATTATTCTCTCCAGTAACAAAATGCTTTAGTCCACTATATTGGAATTGAAGAAATGTGTTATTCATTGTGTACCCCAAGTCAATCACTATAGATTAGGTTTTTGGAAGTGGTGTGGATTTTGAAATTATTTAATAAAATAATTGCAATTTAAGTGGTCTACAGATTAAATATCACTATTTGCAACTATATGTTCATTGTATTAAAAACACCGAAAAGATAGAATAAACAATGCATTATTAGATAATTATAAAATTAACAAAATTTATTAAGTTATAAAGATGAATTAAAAACCTGTCTTTATTCTTTGATTTGTATTTAAATATAAAGAAATTTGATTAATACAACTATGAAATGTTAATGTCCAATGAATCATATATGCTTTGCTAATGTTTATTTTCTTTTAAATTATTAAATGTACATTTTTAGTTATATTTACATATTTTTTGTATTACATGCATATTTTGTTATTTAAGGAAATTGAGCACATTATTTATCATGCAAAAAAATAAAAGAATTTTTGTTATTTTAAATGAATGCAATGTACAATAATAACTTCATTATCTCCTGAAATTATGTATAATTTAAATCATGAATAACATTTTATTGTATCAATTATCTTATAAATTATAATGTCAACAATAAGAAAAAAATTAAAATTATTGAATATATTTTTATAACACTTTGGCATAGAACAAATTATTTATTAAAATGAGGTATGGAATTTGTAGCTTTGTATCTCTAGTTTCAGATTCAAACTTCAAATTTATGTACATAAAAAAACCTTGAAAAAAGCTTTTTTTAATCATTGAATTCAGTGTTATGTAACAGTAGAATATTGGTTCAAATGCACAACATGATATATTTTCTCTTATGCCAATATCATACTTATATCACTTATATAGAATTATTAAAATTTATAGAATTAAAAACAGAAATAATAATTTATTAAATTTTCAATAGAAACATTGAAGCCAAGAATCCTACTTATTAATTTTCATATTGAAGGAAAAAAAAGGAATCAAATTGTTTGAAATGTAGAAAATTAAAAAACCTTAAAGATCCAGTAAAGTAAAATTATCATAATTATAACCGATTTGTATTTTTTCAGCATATTTTTTTATATTAAGATATTTCCTTTCCGGATAACTGTTTGGCGTTTAAATCATTGTTAAAATTAATTTTTTAAATATGTTTTTGGCTACAGGAGCATAAACACGATATAAAATAGATGCAAAGAATTATTTAACTTTGATAGTCCTTTATTTTTATCTGAAGTCAAAAAATTAGACTACAAATTAATACATAACTATCAAAGTTTGAAAAAATATTAAATATGAAATTTTTATTCACTTGCTTAAAACATGCTATCTTCTCTCCATGCTAAAATATTTCATCATTGTTCGAAATTTTAATACTATCCATCTTGAGAATATGCACAGAAAACAACATTTTCCTTCCTTCATTTCATTCGACGGACAATGCGAACTAATAGTTTTGATTTTTTTTACACACGCAATGAAAGGAAGTTGACTTACTCTTAAATAACAACTTTTACGTCCTTGAAAGGAAGTCCTATAAATACTGATGTTTATTAGTCTATGCATAGCTACAAATAATAAATAAAAGTAAATAGATAAACTATATATCAATTAATGTCAATACTGTCTGCACCCAGAAACCGGAAAATGATAAATGTAAATAAAAAAAAAAAAAAAAATATCACATGGAAACATATTTCAGGATTAGCAACGCGCTTGTAACCTCTCTCGTCTTTATGATCGAAATTTTTTGTAAATAAATTTTTTCGATATATTTTAGAAAAAAATAAGATTTTATACCTTTTATATTATATTCAACATTTATTCTAATTGACTTGATTTAAAATTACTGAGATGTTTTCCAAAATTTTTTCACATTATTAATTTATTTCTAAAAATTGAAAAAAATGAAGTGGCAGTCTTTACGAACTGTTTACGATTTTCATTTAATTCCCGTTAAAAACATGTGCGTGAAAACTAATTGACAATCGTGTTATTTTTAATTTAATTATACTTACTGGATTTAAAAATGTAATCACCTCGTTCAGTTTGTTATTTTTTATTAAGGTGTTCACTACAGTAATTAATCTTTCATTTGATAAAGTTTCATTATTTCTTTGAACAGTAATTCCTCTATAACTCTCTAGTAATTTATTTTGTTTCATATTCTGAAGGAATGAAATATTTCCCTATATATATATATATATATATATATATATATATATATATATATATATATATATATATATATATATATATATATATATATAGTTTTCAACTTAAAAATTTTGAAAAAAATTGATATGGAAAAATATTTTTTGGAAGCTTGTAAATGATTTTAGTTTTGTGCTTTTAATTTAATTGTGATTAAATTAGAGTTATGTAGTTTTCACGTTCTAGTTCATTCATGTATTTATTCTAAATTATGAAAATTGTCATCTCACTTTTTTTTGAATTTGTTTACTGCATGTATTTTCTATTAAGTTTTAATAAATATGTTAATTTGCATAATTCGATTATTTTTAAATTTAATATATTTTTTGCTTTGTAAATTATGTATCTTATTTCGATATGAAGAAAAAATACTAAAACGGAGAAGGGAATGTGTCATTATAAGTGAAATGTATCACAGCATATAAAATATATGATGAACTGTTGTTAGAATTATTATTCGAAAACTGCATCTTTTATTCTAATGAATGAGAGAAGACTTTTTCCTCAAATTTTGATGTGATTTAAAATTAAAAATAGCTAATACCGTTTGGCCAAAACCAATTGGTAGTATTATATTATATTTATTCCTATCAAGAAATTCATTATTCACAGAAATAGGGTTTTTGGCAGAATGATTCATACCAGGGTAATCACCAAATATGGCAGCCGTTATTTGGTTCTATTTTGGTTTAGTTTTGTTATATTAAGAATACTTCTGTAGCAAATATGGAGGTTTATTTTGCCATTTTAATTCATTTGTGATTTTGCAAATTTGTTAATAGCTTCCTAAACTGTTTAAAAATATGTTAATAGTTCTTAGATTATTTGTAAGTAAATTTGACATTTCTTTTTTTTTCCCCATTAAAGACATTAACATCCAATGCAAGTTTAGAAATCATTGGTATTATTTTTCTTATTTCATGTTTGTTTCATATTCTTCCATTTTGTTTATAACATACATTTTCGCATGGTAATATGAATGTTTGTATTGTCAAAACAAAAACAACTTGCTTTAAAAGATTACATGTTTCCATTATTTTTGATTACTGAACTTTCCAAAATTCCTTGACAAAATAAGTCATTGATAGGTATATATGTTGTCATGCAATCAAACTAAAATTGGCGACTTTTCGCGACATAAGACATTGGCGAGATTTCACGCTCCGCAAGGTGAGACCGTAATTCTCAGTTTAGCCACAAATTCTCCCAGAATCTAAATATGATTAGTGTTCATGGTTTTATTATGTTGCAGATAATCCTATTATGCTGAAATTTCAAAATTCCTGTGTTT
Source organism: Latrodectus hesperus (assembly GCA_037975125.1). Lineage (NCBI taxonomy): Eukaryota > Metazoa > Arthropoda > Arachnida > Araneae > Theridiidae > Latrodectus > Latrodectus hesperus. The sequence continues at coordinate 42,650,928 of CM075856.1, read as the reverse complement.
TTTGAAACCACTAATCTCTTTAGCACCATTGATTAAGGATTACTTATTTGCTTTGTTACTATTGTCAATTTCTCATTTACCATAAGGATCCAATTCAATGGTAATAAGATCATTAAACTGATCTCAAGTAAATTGTTTCATCAATTGACTATATTTGCAGTCATTCTGATTTAATTTTTTATGATGTTATTCACTTGCTCAACCTTTGAATCAAGTGATGGCCTACCACTATGCTGTTAAACATTCAAACTTGAAACTTCTAAACAGAATTTGCAATAACACGTTATTTATAACTCTCTCTCTCTCTCTATATATATATGTATATATATATTTCTTCTTATTGTCAAAATATAGCCTTGCCAATATTTTATCACAACATTTAAAACTGTTGACTGCTTAAAATATTTTCTTTCTAGCATAATTTAAGCAGAAGTTTACAATTGAGAATATAAATTCACACTTAGTTCAGTGTAGTTCTATGAAGATGTATGTGTGGGATTTAATATTCTTTAAAAATGTTTATGTTCATGATTATACACAATAAGTAGTAATCTGCTCAGTTTCCATTAAAATCACATGATACAACTTTTATTATTATTTTAAATCATTAATTTTTTGCAAAGTTCTAATGATGTATACAAATAAATTATTCATCAATGTTGGTTGTTTTGCTTATGAGTTTTGTCTGGTTAATAAGCAAATGTTTCTTTAATTGTTTTTCTCTTTGTTAATTGTTCTACTGTAATTATAACATTAATTTTTGTGACACTATCTTTCAATCCAATTTTTTGACTGATCTGTTACTAGCAAAAAATTTTGCACTCAGTTATTTGTCATCAATTTTGTGTGTACAAATTCTCTCAGAATCGTCCATCATAGTTTTAATTCGTAATTTAAGGAATATGTTTGACATTGCATAATTGACAGCCTAACAGATGATGACTGTTATAAGGTATTTCAAAATCCATTGTATTCTTGCTCTTAACTAAGCTATTGAGAATGGGTCATATTCATGCTTTGCTAGCAAAAACTTCCAAACAGCCTATTAAATTGTTTATGATAAACATCTATCTTCTGTTTTTCAACATTAGCTGGAATTAAACCTAAAATCTTTATTTTGAATAGAAGTTTTATCACTTAGCTATAATGAGCCTTAAATCTTCATATTTATTATAATGATTTTTATTCTTAGATACATAATTACTTTGCAATTTAAAACTTTTATATTTGCAACATAGATTGGATGAAGTTAGCCAATATTTATAATACAAGAATCTTAATTTTGTGGATTATAATTTCATCATATTTTATCTAAATTTCATTTTTTAAATGTGTTAAAAATATTTTGAATCAAATTTTATAAATAATTGAAATATAATTAGCCAAAAACTTAAAATTGCAAATTTATAACTATTCTCCATGTTGTGTTTTGATAATTGTAACATCAAATTTTCATTACAATGATTATATAACTTATTGATTCATTCTATATATTTTCTTTCCCTTCCGTGTTATAATATAAAATATTAATATTTATTTTCTTACTGATTCTGCCTTTATATTAATTTTACTACATACTAACATAATTTATTTTTTAGTCTTTTCTACCAAGAAGAAATTATCTCTAATAATGAGGTAAATTTAATTTTTAAAAATATTTCTTTCTATAATGTTTTATTTACCGTATCAAGCATTGTGCATATTAAATTTGCTATGAGATTTAATTTCTTAAACATATCTTGATAGAGTTGTTTGAAAAGAATTATTACTATACATAAAACATTAAATATGACTAACTTATTTAATAAATGCCATATATAATAAATAATTGTATACATCATATATTAAATATTGAATGATTAAATTTTATTTATGTATGTTTTAAAATATAAAATAAATCCTTCTTTTAAACATTCAAAATATCAAAAAAATCTAAAAAATTCATAGAAGACATCCAAATCTAAAAGAATTTAATGAATTAGAAGTTCTCCATTTGGATAGAAGTTTAGTATATCTGTCATTAACACAATACTTATTTAAAAAAATATCAGCCACTATGTTTTTTGAAATCATAGAAATGTACCAAACATAAATTGAATTTTTAAGCAAAGGAAGATATTTTTGTAGGATATAAGTACAATGATATTTGGATTTCTAAAAATGATAGCTTGGACCTCATGAATTCAATGATAAATAATCATATATTTGATTTGTATTCTACTGCAAAATAAAACAATTTAATATCTTTGATTCTGAGTGGTGAAATTATTAAGAGAAAAAAAAATTTAAATCTTAAAAAATCTAATTATATATAGCAGTGTTTCCAAATGTCCTTATTTATAGAATCCTTTAAATCAAGAGTGCTGTGATATTTGTTATATATTTATCCAAATATTATTATTAAGTTTTCAAAGATAATAAAATAATTGTAATCTACCATCAAATGATCATGTGACCTCAAAATTCTGCTAATCTTGAAATTTTGCACACACAATTGGTTAGGTAATATATTATCCAACTTGTTTGATGTTTTGTCTATGCAATGTATATTTTGGATTAAATAATAAGATCTTATTGCTGTACTGTAAAATTGTATGGATTTATTATATTGCCAAATAAGTCAGAAAAAAGATTTCCAATTTCAAGATATATAATCTATAAAATAGGTAAAAAATAAGTAATTTATGCAATATAAATAATTTTAATAGGTCTAATTATTTTTTTAAATTACCTTTATTGAGCTGATGTCTGATTTTTGTATTTAATTTAGTTTAGTTCTGTAAAAAAGTGTTAATCTTAAAACTGATTTTTTCCCCAACTACTCTCTTGTAATAAAGTGCTAATAAATAAACTATTTAATATGCGCTATATAAGAAATGCATGCAAGATGGAATGTACTAAAAAATCCTACCTCACTATTCATGAAATATTTAGCCAAGTAATATTTTTTCTATATTAAAACTATTTATAAAAACACATGTGTTTTTTATATAGGAAAACATTTCCCTTCTCAGAAAAGTACTTCAGTCTTATTAGCCATTCATCTGTTTATTTTGCAAATGATTGCAATGTTCTGTTTTAATCTGGTTTCATAGTTGGAAGTTTTTATTTTTTCATTATATTTTCTTACCTTTTAATTATCTAATACTTATAGTTAAATTATATCTGATCTATATTCAGAAATTCTGATGTGAAGTTTTGGGTAACAAAAGGCTTCTTTATTGAAGTTCATAGATGAGAATTAATTTTCACCCAAGTTGTCAGTTAAATGTTCACGATTTTCTACAGTTATGATGATTTTTATTGAGAACTGCATGACAAAATAAATTACCTAGATGTATTTTTTCTGCAACATTTTAAATATGGATTGAGTCTAAAATGCTTATTTCCTAATGTGATTCCAAGACATGATCACTCCTGGCAAAGTAGCCTTATAACATCTGCTTTTGATGCAATTAATAATACTTTGATGCATAGGTTTTAAGACATAAGTTAGATTAAGTGGAAGAAATATTGCACAAATTATTTAAAAAAAAATTGGGATTTCAACATAAGCAGTTAGTTATTCATAATTCGATGGGTTTATGATTCTCGAATAGAAATGTCAACTGAAGTTTTTCAACGATAAAATAAAAAATAGAAATTGTTTTTTAAAAAACCAGATGATAAGAGAATGATTACAGAAGGTGCATAAAAGTTCACAAAAAAGATTTTTTCAAAATTTTAGTAAATAAAATTTAAAATTAACATTGTGTGTGTCTTTGGGACCATGTTAAGTCATTAATTTATGAAATCATGAATATCTCTAAATTCGAGGTTTGTAAGAATAGCTACTGTATAGTTTCATAACTATTTAATGCATATTTTAAATATTTTATGCAAAAAGCACTGTGAAAGGAACTTTTGATAACTTAAATCATTTTTAAATTATTTATCTTTGTATCGAATGTCAATTCATATTGTTAATTTATTCTTGAAAATGTGTATAACTAATTTTCGTTATTGAAAACTAAATTATATTTGTACAAGCTTTGTTTTGTTTTTTTTTTTAAATTTCAAATAAATTTTATTATAAATATATGTTTTTTGCATTGGTATGAGATTTAAAAGCTTTATAGAAATAGAGTTTTTTATAAGTTTGAATGTTGGCTGTTATGAGGGATAAAATATTGAATTATTCAGTGTATAGTGACAAAAAAATTGGTACCTTCACAAAATAGATGATAGGTTATCACTATAACTACACTTACACTTAAATCCAATAAATGTTGAATTTAAATCCTTTCAAAATAATAAATTTTGAGGTTTACCAAAAATATTGCTTTCTGCTTAATATGTTTGGTTTAAGAAATGTGTGGAAAACAAATTCTAGCTATCATGTTTTTTTAAAGAACTAAAAGGTATTGTAATTAAAAATTTTATACTACATTGCTATATGATACAGTTACCATATTTTAAATATACAAACACTGATGTTAAATTGATAACCTGACAATATTCAGTTTAGATAGGGGTTTTTTTGTGGCTAAAGTAGCATTTGTGAAAAATAAAAATTTTCTCTTTGTAATTTTTTCAGTTGTTTATATAATTTTGCAATAAATAGAATTTTGTGTAAAATAATAGTTAGGGGGGGCCATATTTATGTAAAAAATATGCAGCTTTAATATTTTATATTTCCTTTAAGTTATTTTATCTTCAAGTAATATTAATTCATTTCAAGAAAATTTTTATGATATATTTATTACCTTTTTAAAACTCAAACATAGTTTCTTTTCCTGTATTTTTACAAAATAGGTGAAAAAGACCGAATTTGTCTCAAAATAGTTTTAATTAGATAATGAAATCCTTCATTTTTATCAGTTACTTTGTTCATTTGTATTTACTTTTAATATTTTATTATTGTATTTAATGTATTTTATGTTATTTTACTTGTTTAAATATCTTCTTTGCTTCCACTTTTACTTATTTTAGTTATAACTGTATTAAAACACATTTTTCACATAGGAAAACAAAATTCTTATAATTTTAAATAATTTTGATGGGGATTGTTTTCTTTTTTAGTATTGATGATCTTGAGAACTGGGATCCCATGGCTGAAGACTATTCTTGTCCTAAGTTCAACTCTTACTGTAACAACAGGTTATTATCTGTATAAAGTTTTAATGCTTCTCTTAACTAATTTGATTCTGAAGTATAAAATAAGTAAATATTTCTGTAATATATTTTTAAAGTTTAATTATTTTTATTTATGAATATTTTTCAATTTTAGAATAAACTGATTATAAATTTAATTGAAATACAGAAGAAAAATGCATCTACTATATTTCTACAAATATAGGTCACAGTTTTTTTCCTATATTTTGGCTTGCAAAATCATAGTCAGACCTATAATTAAACTTTTTTCCCTCAAATCCTACATTGTAAATTTTCAAAATTTCATACAAGTATATTGTGGGTCAAGTTATTACTGTTACAAATTACTAGTTATATTTGCAACCTATCCAAGATCTAGGAAATCGTTGGGAAGTTACTTCATTCACAATCAAGAACAATCACTTCTCAACATAGCCAGTATTGGTATTATTAAAATCCTGCAAGTTGTTGATGAGTTTGACAAAATTTCCAGTTTTAATGTCGTGCTCTGCGTAGTTATCTTACTTACCAATTGAAATTTTGAGTATTTCATTATAATTACTTATTAAAGAAGTATTACAAATCTAATAACTAGAAACTAATTTCATAAATTCTTCAAAGATTACACATTACATAACAAATATAATATTTTTATTTCTTTAACATACACCAGACCTTGGCATGACTGCCATTAGTCTTAGACGGGCAGCCAAATTTAGTTCTGACAGACAAAGTGAAAAATTTTTTTTAGCAGAGTTGACTGCTTCCATGTCACCAAGTCCAGAAGAAGTGATCTCCAGACCTGTCAAAGGCTTTACATAGTAGGCAAGTCGAGGTGTCTCCCAAACCAAATCAGTGTAAATGTTTTAAAAGGTAGTCTTGTTTTAATTCTAAAGTTGGCAACACCAACAGCTCTGGCCAGGTCATGAGGGATAAGATTTTCCATCAAGTCACTAACTCTTCTCTCCACCAAATTCCTAAAAAACCCTCTAAGATGCACATCAAATCTAGCATCGTTGATTCTTTTAACAGTGGACCAGGACCAGGCTGTGGGAGGTTGTAAACATTCTTGGCCCATGAGCCAATTTCATTTCCTGCGATTCCACAGTGACTCGGTACCCAATGCAGGGCAACATTTCGTTCCCTATTCATCAAAGCATCATTTGCAAGTTGGCAGCTGAGGACTAATTCCATGTTAGATGGCATGATGGAAGTGATAGTTATTGATTCACTGTTCACTATAAAACCTATCACAATATTTAGATCATCACCCCTTCCAATTTCAGTTAAAGCCATTTGCACAACAATGACTTCAGCCTCATAGTTGATATAATTTGCACCAATAGTACAATTAAGGTTAAAGTTACAAAAGTAAGCTCTCATGCCAGCATTACGATTAGCACTGTTAGCAGAACCATCTGTATAGACATGCAATCATGGTCTGATGCTGGGTACCTCTCACCAATGGTGGCCAAGGCAGCAGTCCTCAATTCTGTCTCAGTGTAGGACTTTTTGACACTGGAAACCAAGTCTAAATTACACTAAGCCGAGTTTGAATGTCTGAGAAAATTTCCAACTCTGGGAAGGAGATATCTGTTAGAAACAGGAATGTCAAAAACTTCAAACAGTTCTTTTGTCAGCTGTAAGTTGGTAGGTTGGAATTTCAATCAGAGATCTGCGAGTTTATGTAATTAAAAATCAGTACTACTATTTCTACTTGGCTACTAAAACATAAATTATGATTTTTATGATTATTTTCTTTCTATGAATCAAAAGAATGTAAATATTTGACAAAAACCTTGTATATATTATCAAGCAGGTATTAACAACTGCATTATAAATCTAAATCTATAAAATTTATTTTTAGGAAATTTCAGTTATAATTAACTAGACATTTGTGTGCCTACCTTAAAAAAACTTCAGTTTAAATGCAATCTAGATAATAGATAACCGAGCAATGGAGTTAAATCAATAACATGAGGCATGCATTTTTATGAACATTTGGATTTTAACTAACTGAACTGTGTCACCCACTTTATAAAAACATCAGTGTAAGTGCAATCTACTACACAAGACAATTGGGCATTAAAGATAAATATATTAAAAAACATTCATTTTTATGAAAACTCTAGTTTCCAATTAACTAGCATTGCAGTTCACAATAAACTTAACCCTTTGCGGTTCAGTGTTCCAGGTGATGGAACACCAAAATTTAAATTGTTACCAAATGGTTGATTTTTATGATAAAAAGATGAAATTTTGCTTAAAATGTTCTTTAAACTCTCTTTTTTGATAATAGATGGCAGCACTACATAAGACAATTAATAATTTTCAATTATAGCAGATTATTGAAATCTCTTTAATTTGAAGGAATCTTTCCAAATTTTTTTCTTATACAAAAATAATTGTTTGAAAAGAAATTTCTGTGTTACTTTGTTGCCTGTACCTTAAACTATTGATTCTATATTAATTTAAAATTTTTACGCATAAAGTATATGTAGAATTATCTGATGAAACAAGGTGCTCCATCACCTGGAACACTGCGCTGCAACAGCACTTTTCCTTTACGTGATTTAGAGCGCGATTAGCCTTGAACTCAATGCTGAGGGGAACAGCTGTGTTTATTTTTTACTGTTTTTCTCTCTTTTTGGAGTGTAATAAACTAATATTGAGGAATATACAAGGAAGGATTACTTATATGGATAATATTTCTACACCCTATTGGCCTCTTGAACTGGGAAGCTTCAGTGTGGTATAGGATTATATCAGTTAGTTCGAATCCTCTCTAATTAAAGAAGCATTATTTTTATGCTCTTGATTTTTCTTTTCGCTGCTATTCGTTTTATAATATTATGTATTAGTTTTTTTGAATTTATATACCATATTTTCCTGTATATAATCCGCATGGCCATTTTTTTCGAATAAAAGAAAAAAACATTGTAATCTGCAGACATTTTTATGATAAATATCCAAAACATATAGTATTGATAATGTAATCAAATAAAATTCAATTGATGTTTAAATGAAAGAAATAGATTATTTTCTAACTGTGAGTGAAATACATTTTTCTTTTGTAAATGACATGCTTTGTTTTTCATCTTACATTACATGTTTGTCGGCATTTTTTATTCATTTGCCTTCTCTATAGCTTTCAGTTTAAAATTTGCTCAGTAACTTAATTTTCACATCACTATGACAATAAACAAATTTGAATGTTTTCAGAGCTAAAAAGTTCAGGTCAAGATAAAATGAAAATGACGCTTATGAATTGTAATTTTAATATCGTCAGAGGAATTGAATCCGTTCTCGAACGTAATTGAACATTGATTATGGTGAAAATAATTCAACCGAGTCGTAGCGTCATCTGTTATTTATTTTATGAAACATAATCGACATTTCTTTCAAAGCTTTATAGTAAGCTTTTCTGGTGAAAAATATTTTTTTTATCAGATTATCCGCGGGGGCGCATAATACGCGCAACGAAATTCGGAACTTTTTTAACACATAATCAGCGGATTATATACAGGAAAATATGGTAATTTTTTTTCTATTTGCTGTTGTTTTCCTTGTATTGTATTAAATTCTATGAATATTATTATTTAAATATAAAATATTTGAGTTAAAAATATTTTCCAATGTTTCCCTTGATGAAAATTACGTATAATTCAATTGAATCTGGATAAATTTGTTTATTAATAAAATAAAGACTGAAATAAAAATTATTTAATATGCCTGGTGGAAAGTGTCATTTTAATGACCAGTGGACTTTGCAAAAGTGGGACCAGTGACTAGAAAAAAATGACTAGTGGGACTCTGGCTTTTGTGTGGTTCAGAAAAAACACATGCCCATTGTCTGATTTGCAAGAAAGATTTTTGTATTTCAAATATGGGTGATTCGACAATTAAATCCCATATGAAAGGGAAAAAGCAAAGCTATATCTTTCATTTCTGCTGATCCTGTTGAAGAATGTGAATCCAAAGCATGTTCTGAAATTTTAGATTCTTTTTTTTCTTCAAAGGAAGTTTTAAAGGCTGAAATTCTGTGGGTCTTTAAAGTTTTAAACAGTGGATTCAGCTACAGTCCTCGTAACAATATAAATTACTTCTTTTAACCTTTTCATGACGGGGCGCCTTTGTTTAAGACGCGTATTCAGGATGAAGCTGAAGTGAAAGGAATGATATTACAGGACGGGGGTTTTTCTCTGCTAGGCCTAACTTTAGAAAAGAATTAGTAAATAATAAAATTAAAGTCCAATCGCCGTGATTTTTGGAAGCATTTTAGATTATCACATAATCTATCTTATAACATTAAAACTAGACTTTAATAATGTTTTTCCTTCAATTTATATTAAAATATATATATAAAAAAGTTCCTTACTTTGAGAAATAATTTTCGACAGTGCAATTCTAGTTTTTCCAAAATTTTAATTGACAAAACACTTTAACATATTTGCAAATTAATAAAAACTATTCAAGGGCTATTTACAAGAAAAAATTACAAAATTTAAAATGAAGACTGAGTATGGAAAATCTCAAATCACGGAGAAACGCAAAGTCCAACATTGCATGATTTGCAAGTATAAAATGTTTGTTGTGTTTTCTTTTATCACGGTTTGTGAGCAAACAATGCATTTTCTGCAACTTTTTTCTTCCTTTTTGTTCAAATTTAGGGTAGGAAAATGCTTACCAGATAATCCTTGCCATAATAATCTGGAGTCGAGAATTTTCAAAATAACAAGAAAAATGAGCAAATATAACCGAAAGCAGTAAAAACTGTAACAAAACTGATGCTAAAACCCTAAAAGACTTCCAATAGTAGCGAAAAAACAAAATAAAAAAAGTGTTTGGAGAGCTATCAGAAGCGAGAATGCTTAAATCACGTGGATAGTTGAAGAGCCGAGCTGTGTTTGTTTACATTGAGATTTCCTCTCTCCCCACCCACAGCTGATAATCAAAATACCAAAAAAAGCAGGAATACGAAAAAAATGAAGGTCAGAACACTAAAACTACGTTCAGTTTAAATGTAATGGACACATAGTGCTATCTAGTGATTATTAAAAATTGTTCCAGCTTAAAATGCATATATGCACTGCCCGGCCCTCACTTTCGTCCGAGCGAAATGAATATATGCACCGCCCGGCCCTCACTTTTGTCTGTACGAAATGCATATATGCACCGCCTGTCGCGAAGAGGTTAAGAAATGTTTCCAGATAGTGTTATTGCAAGGCAATTTTTCCAACTTATTGAAAGAAAAAATGAAGAATGTTTCTAATTATGTGATTCTCTTTGATGAAAGCTTAAATAATCATCTGCAGACAAAACAATTGGACTGCTATGTAAGATTTTGGAATAATGATACAGTTAAAACACAATATTACTTATCCGATTTTTTATGTCATTCAACTAGAGATATATTTTGTTTCATAAAGTGAATGAGAAATGTTTAGAATTAAGAACAAGTGGATTACTCCAGTTGTCAATGGATGGTCCAAATGTGAACTGGTCTGTTTTGAATAAAATGGCTGATTTTTTAAGTAAGTAATTCAAGTATTGTAAGTCATTCAAGTATTGTAAATGTCAGAAGCTGCATAATGCTTACAACCATGGATGTTCCTCATTTCCAGAAGTTGAGGTAATAGCAAGTGCAATTTACATACTATTTTAGGACTCACCTGCACGTAGGGATGACTTTGATATCCTTATAGATATATGTATATTTTCAGATTTAAATAACCAAGAAATGTGAAAATCTATTGAATGATTAAAATAATAGAAAATCCTAGAATATGGATGTGAAATTTTATTGTCTTTAAAGAATTTGAAAGTAAACAGAAGAAAAATTTAGAATTGCTTTTATTAAATAAATGGGAAAACAAGTTAACCGTGAATAGTTGTATTTGTTTTAAGTAAATGTATTTATATTTGAAAAGAAATTATCATACACATATTGAAATACTCAATTAATTAATAGAAAGGAATTATTGGAAATGTCTAAAAAATCTAAAATAACTCATTATTTTATACAATGTATAATCCAGTATTATATAGAATGTTAATTATTTAAATAAAAAATTTGTTGTTATAGCTGCAAATTCATTGAAGGCTTTTGAAATGATCATTAATAATTTTAACTTAAATAAAAAATAGTCTCATTAATGTTTTTAATTATTTATTTTAATTACTTATAGAAATAAATGAAAAATATTGCATGTATATAATTACATGCATATTTGGTTAAGAACAATTTTTAAAATAAAATAAAAAATTATTTAATGTGAGTGTCGATACCTCCTAGAAATTTTTCATATGACTCCTGGAAAACTCCTTAAAATTCCTGGAATTTGATTCTTGGAAATCTGTATGAATCCTGTTATACATTCATGGCCAATGGACGCCAGTTAGAAGGAAAGCTGAAAAGGGGATTGGAAACTTTCTTATTTTATTGCAGAGAAAAAAAATAAAAGACAATATATTTCACTAGAGAAAATTTAACAACTTAAAATTGTAATAAACTTAATTTTTATATGAAAATAAACTTGTAAAAGCAAGCAAATTTACACAAAAATCAAGAATTATCAGAATTTATTTAGAAAAATAGGGACATTTGAGAATTTTTTTTTTAATCAGAAACTATCAAAACTGCTCTGACCCCTGAAATTAATTTTATTTATCATTACTATTTTTCTGATGTCACCAAGAGGTGAGACAAAATAGAAATTAGCCTAGGTTAAGTTCCACATAAGCAAAATCAAAATGATGCATTTTAAAGCAAGAAAGAAAGTGTTACCTTTGACAATCACTAAATTTATTTACAATATTTAAAAAAAACATCAAAATCTGATTCATCAGAATCGGAAATAAATAAACTCATAACATCTTCATTTATTGTATCATCTGAGTCACTAGATAAAGAGTCTTCATTGTTGGCAAGAGAGTCATTTTCATCTACAAAATTGCATTTTTTATAGTATCTTCTGAGACATCGTTCCATGCGCTAAATACCTAGTTGAAGACATTTTCATATGATGCATGCTTTAATTTTCCAGTCTTGGTGAAATTATTTTTTCTCTTCCGACATCCAGTACTCCCATAATTTCCTAACCTTTGATTTAAATGATCTGTTAATTCCAATGTCCAAAAACTGTAATATTTTTGTGAGTCCTCCAGGAATTATAGCAATTTTTGCAGATGCGGATTTAAAGGCCTGTTTAACATTTTCATTTAAATAAGAGTTTAAATTAAAAAGGCTTTGGCATGAAAAAGGAATTTTTACGTTTCTGCCAAATGCTGTGTAACTATGACATCATAATTCCTTCATTCATCCGGCCTTTCTCGTTTACCCTAATTTCCATGCCTTAAGGAAAATTTTCTTATGGAAATGTCTTCCTTTTAAATATCACCATCGGCAGTAATTTCACACTATTTGAGGCACAGGATTGAACTACTGTAAATGAAGTTCTTTCATTTTCACTGGTATTTATAGGAATGCTGTTTGTTCCCTTAACGTCGACAGTCATTATAGGTGGTATATCAAAGAATAACGGAACTTCATCCATATTAAAAATCAAATCCGATATAAAATTGTTTTCTTGAATGATTTTTTTACAAAATGTCATGAAGTCATCAGATTTCTTTTGCCAGTCTTCAGAAATTTTTGATTGACCGACTACGTGCAGCTAAATTATTCCTTTTCATAAACCGGTAGCATCACATGGGACCACCAGAGAAGTTTTCAATACCCATTTCTCGTGAAATGAATTGAGCTTTCATCCTAATGTTTATAGTTGAGACTGCTTTTCCATTTCCTCTTTCACACAATACCCATTTATGCAGTTCTTTCGCCATCTCAGGCCAGTGAGGTGTTCCACGGCGATTAGCCTTTTATGTCGATCACAGTTTTCAAAATCTGACTTATTTTTTCCACAATCGAATATTTGACTCGTCAATCCCAAACAATCTTGCAGCTTTCCTATTTCAGAAGCTTTCTCTATAGATTTTAGTTTAAACTCTGCTGTGTAACTTACACGTTTTCGCTTAAACTTGATGGTGTATAAATATTTTCGGAACACAACTGCTCAGATCAAGGCAAAATGAGTATAACTGAATTCAAATTCGTTCACGAATGATTTTTAAATAATCGAATTCGTTCCGTACATTCAAATTCGTTCTGCTCTAGGCCAACTTCCAATTATATTCAAGGACGATTCATCCTAGAACATAATTGGACTAAAGTATAAATGTAACAGAGCTATACAAACTAAGTCCTAAAATTTTTAAGCACCATCTGTTATCCATATTAGGAAACAAATCACTGCATCTTTCAATATTTAAATGTAAATTTTTTGGTAGGAAAATGTTTTTTATCAGATTATCCGCAGTGGCGTATAATACGCACAACGAAATCTGGTACTTGTTTAACACATAATCCACCGATTACACGCAGGAAAGTACAGTAATTTTAGTTTACTTTATGCAAATACAGTTTTAATTTCAAGTTAATTTTTTTATTTTGTTAATTGCAAATAAATGGCACGTAGAGGTCTTAGTCCTTCTGAAGCAATAAAAATGGCTCAAAAATTATCCTTTATTAGTGAATCAGAACATATGGATAGTAATAGTCATACAGAGAAATATGTTCCTAAACCACTTGATGAGTCTCATTCTGATAATGTTGTGTCGTATGCCAGTGAAAATGATGACGATGATTTATCCCAATCAGGCTCCTCTATGCAGCCCCAAATCCTTACTTGGATAGCTAAAAAATTTTACAAAAATCTTTATTTTATTAATTTTTTGTGGTGTTGAGTAGCAGGCCTTCTTGTGATGCACCCTGGACCACGCTAAGTTTGTTACATAGGTGTAGTGCATTGTTTTTCATTCATATGCAAAAACATTTACATGTATATGGGGTTCACTATGCTTGTTTTTTACGACCTATGCGGCGTAGTGTTTCATGTGATGAACACACACAAAATTGAAATGGTACAAAATTTTTACTGTATACTCATATAGGCCTAAATAGACAGGCAACCTAAAAGTTTTTTTGTTAATATTTCAACTTTAAAGGTTAGTGCACCTGAAAGGGTTAAATACATGTATCAAATATTTCTACAAAATACTTAATAAATCAGGTAAATTATTACATACAACAGTTTTATGGTAAAAGTGCTCACTTAATCATTACTTGCAGAAGAATTAAAAAACTTAAGAAAAAATGCAAATTCAATTTATAATTTCCACTTGCTATACACAGTTACTAAAATTAAAGTTTTTAATATGATACGCTTTCAAAACAAAATATAACTTCAAACACTTAAATTTCAATTATAAATGAGAAAAATAAAACACATAGCAAAGCTTCAAGGGTTATTAAAACTTGAGCAAGTTTTGTGCATGCACACTTCAGACCACAAAGTTGCAACAATCCATTCTGGCTCAGAAATCTACAGGTTTAGTGCTTTTGGCATTCGTTCTGACTTGTTGGAATTAGTCATTGATTTTTTTACCTATATTTGAAAATCCACAATGCTGCTTAGAGTCACTGTTACTATAAAAGGACTATTTTTCAATTGAATCAAGGTGACTGGAAATTTTATTTTATTATTTTTAATTTCATGCAGAGAATGACTGCCTTGCTCCTAAACTCCAACAACACACTTTTAACTCAAATATATATTAATGGCTTTCAGGAACTACAATTCTATTCTACAGTGGATACCTTCTCATGTCGATTTAGAGGGAAATGAAATTGCAGACACCTTGCCAAGGCAGAAGCTTATGATGACTTGGTAGCATTAACACATCTCACCTTTTTGGAAATCTTTTCAAGATTAAAAAGCTGGATTAAGACCACATGGATTGTCCTGGAGGCTCAAGGCTTTAAAAGACAGGAAGAAACTGCTCTTGCCTGCTTTTGAAGTGGTCACCTCAAATCATTAAAATTTTATGTAGGCTCCAAAATTTTCGAGACCTGTACCAACTATCTCCCTGAACAAGTTATGCCAGAACACATTCTTGTGTGCTTAGGGCTGTCCAAGCAAGATTTATATGAGGATCCTTTGATGGTGTTGGATTTTTTGGTGGTGCTTAACATTATAGACCTAGTCTATGTCTATTGGCCACAAGGAACATGCAACAACACAGTTCTATTTATGTTGTAATTCCTATTGAAATGTCTTTAACAGCTATTGATATTAAGTGAAGAGCTCCTCTCAGCTTATTCTATGTTGTTAAAATTAGTTCATATTATATATAAATTCAGTTGTATGGCTTACACATTTGAGATTGTTTTAGCTATAATTTCGTGTTAAGTTTAGGTTTTTGTGTAAATATGGTATGCATTTAAACATGATGCTTATGCTCCCAAAACTTACAATGATGAAGCTGATAATGACCATATTAATGATAGAATTTTATAAATATTTAAATAATAATAGATTTATTGATAAACAAAGCTTTTTTTATTTATGTTACATTTTTCTTAATTTACATTAAATAATGAATTTTATATTTCACCAGTCTATGTTACCATTTTTGAAATAGTTTAAGAAATTTCCATAATTAATGTTAAAGATTATTGGAGTATTTATTATATTCACTAGTATCATATGAATTAAATATTAAAAATAAAGCTTGATAATTTTTTGCTTTTACAGTGTTCATTCCTGACATTTATTTTGTTTTCTTTCTAGTTTTCAACAATATGATGACTGTAGTCTATATTTAAAAAGTGTTCCAGCCTCTTTGTCACTAGTAAGTATATTATTCTTGTTATGAAGTAAAAAAGAAAATTCATTAAAATTTAATATAATTTAAAAATATAGCATGAAAGATGCTATAAGCTTTTTTACAGAAAAATTGAGTGGACCAAAGGATTATTTTTCACTGAAAAATTTAGTCCACTCAATTTCTTGTTGAAAGTCTTGTTGAAAATGAATAATCTAGAATGGAAAATATTTGTTTCCATTACAGCTCAAATTAATTGCAAATGTTTGAAGCCTTAGCATCTTTTTTTTTTATGAGTGATATGCATCACCATTGCTATTGATAAATTTTTAAAAGGAAAGCAAGTATAGTAGATATGTATATATATTTACACTTTGAAATAATAAGTTTTTTCTATTCCTAAGGATGAATATTGTCTCTTATCTGCACTGAAAATTGAATGGGTTTTTTTAGGAAACTTGATAATAGCTCATGATGCATAATGATGTGTCATTTTTTGTATTTAACTTAAATTTCATTTTTATGAATTCTCATCATTCTTTGCATTATATATTTAGGATGCTTTTATATCCTTGATGAGCGAAAATGGAAGGAAAGTAAAACGAGCTAAATTGTTTCCTGCCAGACCAGGCTCAGATAAAACTACTGGGTAAATTTTGACTTCTGCAAATTTAATTATAAATTTTCATTTCATAAACATTTTAGTGACACAAAAGTATTTATTAAATATTATTGCTTGGTGTACAAGTCATGTGAATCTATTTTAAAGTTTTATATATATTTTAATATTAGAATTGTATAATTTTAAAATGTCTTAACTATTAAAACTGTGTTGTGATTAAAAGATAACTTTTTTATTTTTGAGACAAAATATTGATAATTCTATGAATTTAGTTATTTTCCTGTTATAATAACTTAGACAGATTTGAGGAAGGTTTGGTGCAATTTAGATTTTGAAAGAAATTTGGTGTCAAATGTTAAAAGTATCTATATTTACAGAACAATTTATTGAAGCAAAGATTATAAGCTGTTATGTTTGCAAAACAATGAATATAGGCAATAATAAAAAAAAACAAAAAAACTCTTTCACCCATAAAAAAGATGTTAATTTTCTCTCTTTTTTGTCCCTCTTTTGTTTTTAAAGAGTAGAGTACTTCTCAGCTCATCTACTTGTGTTCAACTATTTGTGTATCTAACTTCCATTTTGGACAAAGTTCATTTGAACTGGCAACTGAATGATTAGTTCTCTGGCTTTTAGTTCAACAGTTTGTCCAATTCCCACCATATGTGCCTAGATGTTTATAGTGATATGAAATACATTTTAAATTGTAAATCATGGTCTAATATTTCATTGTGAGATAAATAGTGACTTGATTGACAAAAAACTTAATCAGTTCAAATTCCATTTTAATTCATCAGTGAATTAGTTCTTGTATGCCTTAAATTAGTGTAGAATGATAATGCAAATCTCTGGTTAAAATTAATTTCTTAGAATCTTTAATTTCACAATCTCATTTTATTTATATTTCATAGAATGTTATTTTATGATTTCTTCTTAATAACATAAGTTGTACAGTTTTCTTAGTTTAAAGTTTGTTGCATATTTATTAGAATGCTCTGAATTATGCTTTAATTTAATAATTTTGTTTCATACAGATAAGTTCTATGCTTCTGGAAAATTCACAATAATTCAAAAAATTAGTTTCTAAGAAAAAAAACCCTGCTTTTTTTAATAAATTTTAAAAATTTATTTAATAACTTTAAAAAAATGTAAAAAAAAATTGTAAGAAAGGTCATGTTTTTAAATGAATTTTGCTTTAAATAATTTTTCTTTGTTGTATATTGTGTCATAAAAAATGCAAAGTATCAAAAACATATTACTGATTTATCCTCTTACTACAATTTATTTAAATTTTCATCCTCCTCTTTTTGAACTATCTGATTTTTTCCATTATAAAAAAGAAAGTTGAAAAAAGAAACAATGTAGTATTTATCAAAGACAAGAATTTTTTCTCAAAATATTTTCTTGCTAAACTAGCTTTGTAGAAGTTTTAACATAATGGATTTTCAAAAATATCCTTAGGTAGTTTAATCTTCCTTTTCTTTAAAAAAAAAAAAAAAAGAATGCAGTTTCAAAATATGTATAAAAAGATTTTTCTTCAACAAATGCAACAAAGTATAAATTTATAAAAATCCTGCTAAATTATTGTGCTTTTTTTTTTTTTTTTTTTTACTCTAAATGATAAATAATAGTAGATCATAATGTATTAATAGTAAAATGCAGCATTTATCTTAATATTCATCTAAATATTATCTTAATACTACCCACTAACCTATTCAATGGAAAGGGAAAATTTATACTTTATTTGACAGTAATTTTTGTTGAAGACAAAAATTTACATCATTTCATTTGACTTTGAATACATTGAGATTTGGAATCATTTGGGCACACAGCTGCATTTTTGAATTTTACTAGAGAATTACATATCTCTAATAATATATTTTATAGAGAATCACAGATATCCCACATAATAATTATACATAACATTTTAATGATTAGTCAAATATGTTATTAAAATTGTTATAAATAACAATTTTGTCCCTGAAATTATTTTAGGATTAGATTATCATTACTCTTATTGCTATATATACAAAATTATTCCTGAAAAATAAGTATAATTTAAATAGAAAAAATTTATTGAGCAGCAACAAAACAGATAAGGAAAAGTATCCGTTAAAAGGATGTTCTTCAAAGTGCTTATGGATATACAATTAATATTCCATGAATATCCCAAAATAAAAAGATAAGAAAAGAATGCCGAGTTCACTCTGTATTGTGATTACCCTTATAGTTATTTTGACTCAAAAATACACTCACTTCCAAGAGTTACGCTCGGAGAGGAAAATGCTAATATCCAGAAGCCAATCAGAATTGAAGAGGATGCAAATCAGTGCAGAGTTAGATGGAAGTATGAAAATATGTTAGGTAACAGCCAATCGCGCTTTAATGTCAAGAAATATGCAAAAAGGGCAGTCTCATCGGATTCCAGCTTTATGAAGGGTTACGGAAGTTGATTGTAGTTGCTGATAAAAGGTGCTTAAAACTTTTGTACTATTGGTTTTCAAGACATACATGTTTCTATGACTTCCAGTAGACGAATGGAAAATTGTGACCGCTGGCATGCTGTGGGTCGCGTTGAAGCGGGATAGTCGATCTCAGATGTTGCTCTTTTCTTTGGCGTTCATCATTTTGTAATTTCACGTTTATGGAAACAATTCCAAACCACACAGACAGTTGTCCGAAGGCCCATAGCCGGACATCCAAAGGTTACAAACCCCGCGGAAGATTGATATATTGTGATTTTAGGCAAGTAGAATCGCAGAGCGACCTCCATTCTTTGATTACAGCGTCCAGTGGTAAGGTGATATCTCCAGCTACTGTACGCCCTGATACCTCGGGTTTGTGTTTGTCTATCTGTCCAGTCAAGAGGGGCACGAATGAAGTGGTGCTGGGAGTGCAGTAGAATATGCTTGGACAGAAACTATTCTCGTAAAAGAATAATCATCTGCTCTGACAGTCAAGCTGCATTACTAGCTTTACAGAAGTCTACTGTAACTTCTGTTCTTGTCTGGGAATGTTATATCACTCTGTGTAAATTGGCTAATAATAACCCCACCACTTTAATGTGGGTGCCTGGGCACTCTGGTGTTCCTAGCAATGAATTAGCTGATGAGCTAGCAAGGACTGGATCAACAACTGATTTTTTTGGTCCTGAACCAGTGCTAGGTATTTCAAAAGAATTGATCAGAAAGAATGTCTTTGATCTCTTCAGAAAACAACCAATGATCAAAGACAAGCAAGGCTATTAAATAGCACATGCCCTAGCAAAAGGCAAAAAGAATTATTAAAGCCCAATAGAGACAGTCTAAGGAAAGCAGTGGGACTACTTACAGGACACTGCCACCTTAAAAGACATCTCACCATAATGGGAGTTTCAGATGATCCCACTTGTAGAGGTTGTCATTATATGGAAGAAACTTCAATACACATCTTATGTGAATGTGAAACCTTTTCTGCACATAGATTTGAACACCTGGTTCAGTACTTGATTGAACCTAGGATGTTGCAGGAAATTCCTGTAAAATGTCTGCTGAACTTTGCTTCAGCCACTGGTCTCTTCAAATAGGGCTTTCTGAGGAGTATAGTACAATAGACCTATCGGTCGCGATGCTAGGTTCTTTTGGACCACCCTAATTTTAAATCTAATCTAAGTGGTGCTGGGAAAATGTCAATTGGACTGTGTCTGACTGGGACAATGTCATGTTTACTGATGAGTCATGATTTTCTCTGGAGCCAGATGACAAGCATATAAAGATATGGCGTGAACAAGGAACACAAAATCAGCCCCAAAACATCCCCGAACATCACGCATTCTGAGGCGGAAGCATTATGGTGTGGGTAGGGATTTCATTAGGATACCGCACCGACCTGCACATCTTTAAACAGGGTTCTGTGGCGGCTGTCCGGTATCGAGATGAAGTTCTAGAACCCATTGTGAGTTTGTATGCTACAGCAGTTGGCCCTACTTTTGTTTTAATGGATGATAACGCACGTCCCCATAGAACTGACATCATTGATGACTACCTAGATAGTGAAATGATTGCACGTATGGCATGGCCAGTATATTCGCCCGTCCTTAATCCCATTGAAAATCTTTGGGATGCTCTCAGCCGTGCTGTATCTTCACGTTGCCCACCTCCAGCCACTCTTATTGAGCTGGAAACTGCCGGACAAGAAGAATGACTAATGCTTAACTCTGTGGTGGTTGAACACCTAATTTAAAGCATCGTCACAACGTGTAAACTTTGTATACAAATGAGGGGTATCACATAACCTATTAATGTCCATTTTTTCATCTTATGCTGTTTATTTTCACTTTATACATAGTTCTGTTTAAATCTCCAGTATCTCATTATCTGATAACTTACAAAAATTTAATATTATTTTCATTTCTGTATATAATTATTGATTTTATTTTATGCATAAATATAAATGCTACTTTCCTGTGCTGAATTTTGTGTCAATAAAAGCTGTATTTGTTGATATTTTTGCATTTTACCTCTTCGGGCTTAATTTTTGAAAGTGAGTGTATAAGATCCACAAGCTATGAAATAATTAATGTCAGTTCACATGAAGTTCCCTTAGAAATTTTTTTTCCACCCAATATTAGTTAACTTAAAAAAAAGGTACGTCTTGCAACTACAAAAATTACCATACTTTTTCTACCTTTGGCCACTCCATGGATGATAGCTAAATTGAGAAGACAGCAGCCAACCTTATGGTTTACACTGCGCCAAGAGATGGTAGGACTCTTAACAAATGAAAGATTAGTTGAATTTTATAACTATTTTATTTAACAAATTTACTAGTATCTTGGTTTGAACATTGAAACTTGTATTCTGATATGCCCCACTATAATATTTATGATTATTAATATGTTTAATGTTGATGTATAGTTGAAAATGTTTTTATATTTTCAGCATTGTTTATTATAATTAAATATTACATAAGTATTTGCTATTTTTATTTAATTGCTATTCTTTAGGATGCTATTAAAGTTTATTGTCATTATAATTTTGCTTATTCATTGATTTTAACCTTTACAAGAATTAATATTATTTATAAATTTTTTTATTAATTTAAATGCCAGTTTTTAGTTAAAAAAAGTTAAACTTTCACCCTTTTAAATATTATTGATTTAAATCAGATTATTTAAAACATTAATAAAAAGAGCAAAAAAAATTTTTTTATCATGTTGAAAAATAACTTCTTATTACTTAAATACTGAAATAAAATTTTTCTTTTAAATTATTTTAACAAAAATAATTTTATTGTATTACGTAAATATTTAAAAAATCAGAGTTTAGAATTTTTTTATGTCACAGGAAAATTAAATTATTAAAGATTGTTAAATAATTTGTGTGTAGGTATTGTGTAATTATATGCTTTTAAAATTCTCTTAAGAAAAATGTTTATCAAAGAATATTAAATTTTGTACTGTAGTAGAATATTTGTGTACTGAGTACATTTGATAGTGTGGCATCAATATTTTGTTATCACAAAATACTTGGAGTGTTGAAAACACTCAAATTAAAATTAATATTTTTACTACTGAAATTTGAAGTCTTTGCCTGGTTTTCAAAATTGTTGTACAAAACCTAAAATTAATAAAAACCCAATCATGGATATAATAAATATCTTATATTCCTATCTTTTATATCCTAAAGCTATTTCTTTGCTTTTGACATTATTCTTAGTACATTATTAGTATTATTATTGATTAAGTAACATAAAAGACTAATAAATAATTTTTATAATTTTTAGTTTAGTGTCATTTGAATCCAGTATAGATGCTCAAGAAGCAATGAACAACTTAAATAATCAGCCACCCTTGTATTTAAACATTAATTTTGCTATTAAAAAGAACGAAACTTCTAACAAGGTAATTTTCAATATTATTATTGTGAATGACAACAGTATAAGCACATCAATGTTACTTAATAATTTTACTTTTAGGAAATCCTGCAAGATTCTAATTCAACTTGTTCTCAGAAAGCTATTGGCCTTATACCTCGTCCCCTTTTTAGAGGGACTGGTAAGTTTAATTTTAATTGATCATTATGTAAACTGTTGGTGATAAATGTAATTCTTATATCTTTTATTATTTTTCTTACGAAATTTTTTAAACATTAATTTGAAATGAAACAAATGAGTTACCTCTTGGTTTTTAAAACCAGCCTTGAAGTCTAAAAGAGTTTTACCTCATATGTGATACTAAGAAAATAGTCACCCCTTTTCATTTTTTCTAATGAATTTTTTTTAATAATAACTTAGTACAATTCCTTGTAACTTTCTTATTTATATGAAATTGTCATCAATATGTTACCACTGGAAGTAGAAAAAATATATGTATAGTAGAGCAAATCTTTCTCAGAATTCCTGCATAATTTTAACAATATTTACAATACCTGAAAAAGACTGCTTTTACCTTCATCAAATGCATTTTCAACTTTCATGATGGGTCACTGCTAAGAAATGAATTTGAATGCAGATAAAACGAATTTTGACTTCAATATTTAATCACTTCATAACTAAAGGTAGTTTTCAAATACTACACCCTTCATGCTGTTTTCTTTTAGCTAATCTATGATACTTTTCATCGTGCAAAATATTGTTTTCAGAAGCTGTTACTTGACTGTTTTTTCTTTTTATTATTTTTTTCTTTTTCTTTTTTTTTTTTTTTATGTATTAAACTTGAATTTATTGTTTACACTCACACTTCAGTAAAAATTAATTTTTTTAGTTTTTTTTAATTTTTGCTTATTTTGTATGTACTAAAAATATGTAAGTTCTGCTTCTAATTGTTCTGTATTAATTAGATTGTTTGTTTTCCCAATTCGAAACTAGATTAGAACTTAAAATTTTCTTAAATGTCTTAAATTGTTGAATTTCAATTCCCTGTGCCCAATTCTTAAATGGATGGGATCTCGGTAGTTATGATGCAGGCATTTTCCAGTCAAAGTCTAAGAATAGATTAAATATTTTTAAGTATACTTGCAACAAGTCATCATCAGCTAGGAATTCATTGCACTAGATGTTATATGATTTAAATGAAATGCCGTGAAGCAAGTAGTATATATATATACATATATGCAATCAACTTCTAATTGACATTTGTTTCATTTTTAGTATCTTTTGACATTAATGATTGTGGAGCAATAGTGTATTTGACATTAGAAAAACTGTCAATGAAAAAAAAAATTATTAAAAATAATTGTGTGTTTTTTGGGTATATGTTTAAACTATAATGTGTGTATATATGAGATTTCCTGCTTTTAATTTATTGGTTTAAACAGATTATTGGAATTTTTGAGGAAAAAAATCTTTACCTGACTTCTTAAGAATTGACCTGACTTCTGACTTCTTAAGAGTGAAAAATCTTTAGAGGAGTTTTGTTTTATAAAATGTTTATTATTTACATATATAAATATTAAAATGAATGTGTTATATTGATATTAACTTTCAAGAATCTTAATTTTATAGGGAATTTTAAAAATAATTACTAGATCAGTGATTCTCAACCATTGTGCTGCAGCACTTATGTGTGCAGCCAAATTTTAAAACTCTATGTATTATAAAAAAATATAGATAGTAAAAATATTTTTTAATTGCAAGTTAAGTAATAAACACACTGTTGTGTTTTTGTAGTACATAATATGTTATTTTACTTTCAAAATTATTATCATAAGCTATTTTGTGTAGTGTAATATAGGTAAGCAAATAGTTTTTAAACTTATCTTTTTCTTCATGTGTAGTTAAACTTCAAAATGGTTAAAAGTGTGCCACAACCAAAAATAAGGTTGAGAGTTACTGGCCTAAATGCATATTATCAAAATAGTTGCCTAAGTTGTAGGTTTCTGCAGTTCAGTTGTTTGTGGTACTTCTCGAAATTTAATTTTGACTGTAAATTTGATCAAATAAGTATAAAGTGATCGTAAGTTAAGAAATCAGATAGCTTTTATAAATATTTCAAGTATGCAACTAACATGAAAACTTTGAAGATAATTATGTTTGTTTTCAGATTGTATTATTTTCATTATAATAACTCAAAAACTTGTGGTTCATCTGAAGATTATTATGTTAAGAGATACCATTTCAGCTCATGCATTGATTACATACCTTGATCATACTTTAAAATTATGACACAATGTAGTTTTATTTTCTGTCAGCAGAAATAGGCATAGTCATTCTTCTCATTCCATATGGTAGAAGTTCAGAACTTGAACTGTTTAGCATCATGCAAAGAAGGCTTAAACATGTAACAAGTTCCACAGAATTCATTGTCCCTGGTTGATGAGCCATTTTGTGAAGAGAAAGATGCTTTAAATTACATAGAAATTGGTTATGTTTTGAGATTATCATCTGGTGAAAGTCAGAAAATATTGCAATTACTTGATCTAACTAAAGGCAGTTGCAAACTTGACAAAAATATGTTACAAGTCAAAATATGTTTAGTCACTTGATTAAAAAGTCACTAAATTAAAAACTACAAACTGTAATCTAAACATTGTTAAGCTTCTTTGGCCATTAGAGCTTCCCTAAAAGAATCTCAAATAGTAAGAGAATTGAAGAAAAGTCTTAATAATTTATATTCATATAAAAATTTGTTTCTTTACATGTACCGCATTTCTTTTTTAAAGATGTTCTGGTTATAAAATAGATTTCAAAAGTTTTTTCTTAATTTTTTTAGTTTTAATTTTCTATGAAATCTTTGCTTGTTGATTTTGCTTATTCATTAAAAAATTTCTTTTTATTAGGCAGAGGAAGTTCCTGTGATACTCCTAATTTTTCTGTAAGTAAAAAATAATTAAATTACTTTTTTTATTTAAAGTTCAATAACAATTAATGAAAAAAGTTTTGTGTAATTTTATTTTCACATGTTGATTATTTGATTGAGGTATTATCTCTTTTCAATATTAGCGTTGAACAAATAGCTCACTCATGCGGAACTTTTCTAAATAAAATTTTTAAAAAATGGTTTAAAGTAAAAAAATCACTTTATTTATATATTAATGTGTGCAAGAGAGAGAGAGAGCTTTATTCTGCCTGATTTAATACCATGTATTTTAAAATTTATTAATGTTAAAATGATTTGAACAAGAATAAGAGTTTATTAATAACAAAATAGCTGTTAACAATGATCAGGAATTTATAAGTTCTTTCCTGATGGTTTTGCTTTAATTAGAAAAGATTTTGTGGATTCTGTATCATAAATTTCCATGATATAGATATGTACAGTTGAAACATTTTCAAGAATTTTTGTGAACAAAGGAAGTTTTATTATTTATTATGAAGAATGTTTCTTACATTGTATATAATTGTGAGATAAAATGAATATAATGTGGCCTCATTTGTTTTGTCCATACAGTTTAAAAAATATTTAAATTAAAGTACTAAAAATCATTTCTGTAACTCATGCAAAGTATGGTCACATTTTCTTCTTATTTATTTCTTCAGAGAAAGAAATTTGTTAGCAAAAATTGAATTTGATAAAATAATAACTCTATCTTAAAAAATATGCATTTTTCATGTATCATGTTTACAAAAATTGACAGTATATCCTAAGAAGTCCTTCCCCTCCAAGGAAAATAGATTGTTATATTTCTCAATCTGTTTGAAGGGGGGAGATGAAATTAAATTACAGTCATGAAATTGTAAAATCAGCAATTTTATAAACAATATGCTGATATGAATAACTCAAGAAAGGATCTAGATATGAAAAGCAAATATGTGAATTATGTGTTCATATAACAAAACTTCTTTCACATGGAAATATTTTGCTATATTAGGTGAAAATTATTGTCATTCTGTTGTTATATAAGAGATTTTTCTCATGCTACTTAGTATTAACTCTTGAACTTCATGTTTTTCTTGATTTTAATTTATGAAATTTTATTTATTTAAAAACATTTTAGCTCTAAAATTTTTACATTTCATTAAAAGGGAAATTTTAACAAAATCAAAAATATTTCCTTTATATAAACTTATTTTTTAAAAATGAAATTTAACTTCATTAAAAAAATCCTGTATTTTCTAATTTTTTAATTGTTTTAAATTCATATTTCAAAACTTGTAAGTTATGTGTGAAAACTAAAATATTTAATTATCATAAAAAAAAGTTTATTAATATTTTTGAAACTATATAAATATTGTTTTCAAATTAAATATATTTCTTAATTTCATATATTATGTTCTCTCATGATTCAGCGTTGCTTTTTCAAAATCTCATTTAAAGTAACAAAGAAAAAGCCATCAGTTAAATGAGGCACTTGTTTACAAAAATTTAATATTATCAGACATGTTTGATGCAAAACTTCTGAAAATCATCTAAAATAATTTATCATCAGAGTATAGATTTATTGATAACACACTATTGAATGCTATTGATAATTAAAAAAATTTACCAGTTTATTAATCATTAATACTCTAGTAAACCTACCTGAAACAATTATTTTTTATAATATAATTATCTTAATGAATTAATAGAACATCATTTTTCTAGGCTTTAAAAGTTATGTTGGATGGTACGAAGCGAGTCGCTGCATATCATTCTCCAAAATCAAATCCTGTAAAAGCATCAGAAACTTCAGATATTCCTGTTTTAATTGATAATCCTTTTCTTTCCTGTTTATGTGGTAATGTTGGTAAGCAGAAATTTTACTGAATTTTTTTATTAAAATCTTCTAATTAATTATTTTTTAAAAATATTTGTGTAAATGTTTCAGGCATTTTGAAATCTGTGTAAAAATTTCTCTCATCAAATTTTTAATTTTTGATTAATTCATAAATTTTTTAATGCTCTAAAATGTCAATAGCATTTTAGTAATTATTTGCTGACAAACAGCAGTTTAATGTCACTTTTTTGACAACAGAAATTTTAAAGCTTTTGATTATTATTTTGATTAACAGTGTAATATAAAAATTATTTTGCAATTACATTGTTTATAAATATTATTAAAAATCAAGTTGTTGTATAACATGTCAACTTAATACATTTGCATCTTAGATTTCGATCAAATTTACAGTAGGATAGGACATTCCAAGGAGACATTGAGAGCAATGCATTTTATTAAAATATAGCATCTTTTTTTGAAAATACATATGTAAAAAAGGGTAAAAGGTGTCTTTTAATTTGGAATTAATTTTAGGAATTCATAATACTAAGTATCTTCATTGCAGGCATCAACAGCGACACTTAGTTGTTTGTTAATGTTATATTGTGTGGGTAGTATTATTCAATATCATAAGAGATTTACTTATTTTATTAGTTTAAGATAAATAAGGATAAAAAATATATTTGATATTACATTTCTGTTATCTATATATTGTACACAACATGCTATAGACTTGGCAAATAATAATTTAAAATGTCTTCATTATATATGTGTGTGGGCGTTTAATAAAGAATTTTAAGTGGTTTTTATATTTTTATTTTAGTTTATCGAGTTTTTTTAAATTTACCTTTAATATGTTTCTAATTGTTAATCATTTTAACTTGTCTTTCCTTATGGCAAACATCATTAATTATTAAATTAATGATGTGCACAATTAATATTTGATGTATTTATAATAACTATATTAATATATTTCATTACTGCAATTTTTTCTGAACTAGGTAAATTGTCCTGTAGTCTTTGTAAGAAGCCATACTGCTCTAAAAAGTGCCAAGTGAAAGATTGGCCTGACCACAAATCATCATGCCAACTTTTGTGAGTATCTTCATACAATATAAATTAATGCTATGTTTATCATATTTACTTGCAAACTTGTTTGTGCATGTTTACTGAACTCATGGTTAGTATAACTCCTAGAAATTGATTATTTTTCTTCCTGGTTTTGGAAATTCCTGGAATACTGAGTTGATTCTAGAAAATGTTTAATAACTAGTGGAAAATTTTAATTTCTTATTCAGACATACCTTTATTTTATTAAAAATTAATTTTTAAATAATTTTTTCTTTTTAAAGTTTTTATTGAAATGGACAGAAAATTTAAAATATTAATTTCTGATGCCATTAAATAGAAACAATATAATATAAGCTAGTCTGATTAAGAAACAGGAAATATATACAATGTAGCTTTATATAATATATGAATTGGTGTTTCTTCTAAAATTACAAAAGCCTCCTTTCAATTCTTAAATATGATCAGTTATAACATACATATTGTTTATTTGTACTTATAATAATTTCTTGAAGAGATGCAATTAATTTATACTGTCTCAATTTAAACCTAAATGGAATTGACATTTTTTATTTCAAAATCCATTTTTTCTACTTTTAATTTGATAATGATCATTGAGAAATTGTTTAGGATTAATAAAGAATTGTTTAAAGTTGATTTTTTTCTTTTAAAAGTATACTAATCATTAATGGCTGTGTGCAAAATGCAATTAATCTGCACCCGTTGTATTTCAAATTGTCTAGTTTCATTTCTGGACATAGTACTTAATCAAAATTATTAAATAGTAATTGAGCTTTATTCTTCAAATTGTGCATTCATTCGAAATCAAAATTTTTGTATTAATGGTAAACATTAAAATATTGCAAATATTTCTTTTGTTTAGAATTATCATATTAGAGATAAAAATAGTGTGCATTTTGGAAACTAAAATTATTATGGATTTTGTTCTTACATAATCCAAACACTATGCAAAAACATGCAAAAATTAGTTTTGCTTTATTTACTTTCTTTTGACATTCTTTAAGCAACTTATTTTTGTTTATGAATTTTTTTAAAAGCATATGTATCAATTCTTTTTAATTTTTATTCATTGTTTTATAAATTTATTGCCTAAATAAATGCCCAAATTCTTTAACTAACAAAAGAAATTACTTAAAATTTGTGATTGCTATTAGCTTATATAAATTTTTAGCTAAATATAACTATACTGTCTTATTTCTATTTTTCTTTTAATGTATGTTTTCTTCATTGTTATCAAATATTAAAAAAATTACAAGATTTTTTTTCAAGTGTTAATATGTGTGAAGATAAATTAATGACAGGATTTGTACAACTCCTGGAAACTTCTTAAATTACAAATTTTTTTAAGAGCCCTTGGAACTCCTGAAATTTTAACTTGACTCCTTAAAAATTGTGAATTACTTCTGCAATTTTTACTTACTTGGATGCATTTATTATTTTTTAGAAAATATTATAATTTTTTTCAATTTTTTGTATTATAATTTTAAAATTTTCAGTGAAGTTGTACGAAAACCTAATTATGTTTTTAATATTGCCACTAAATCACGGCACAATTGATATTAGAGTGTTTTGTTGTTGACTGTTGTATTCTTAACTGCTTTAAATCTAGTTCATCAACAGTAATTTTATGAAAATCCATTTTAGTAGTATTTAGATTTATGTGTGTCAAGTAATCATCAAACTAGATTTTTATGTTGTGCAATCAAGATAGGTGATTTTAATTAATTTTTTTTCTATTTGCTTCTGTTTTCCTTATATTGCTTAAAATTCTTTGAATATTAGTATTTAAATAAAAAAAATTTAATTAAAATATATTTCCAGTGTCTTTCTTCATGAAAATTGTATATAATTTCAGTGAATCAGGATAAATTTGTTTATCAATGAAATAAAAGACTGAGGTAAATTATTTACTATTCTGGGTGGAAAGTGTCTTTTCAATTACTAGTAAACTCTGAAAAAGCCATTCAAAGATTAGCTTTTGCATGGTTCAGAAAGAACAAATGCCCATTGTCTGTCCTGTTAGAAAGACTTCTCTATTTCAAGTATAAGTAAATCGATAAATAAATCCCATAAGAAGAAAAAAATTAATATATATTATATGAGAGTGTGTATCTATACAAAAAATCTACTCATTTAAAAGATTTTTCACTACTGCTGATCCTGTTAAAAATGTGAAAGCATGTTTTGAAATTTTAGATCCATTTGTTTCTTTAAAAAAAATTCTAAATGCTAGCCCTTTAAAGTTTTAAACAGTAGATTCAGCTACAGTTCTTGTAACAATATAAAGTCTCTTTGAAGCAATGTTTCTGAACATGCTGTTGGAAAGCAGTTCAGTTGTGCTGAAAAAAAACATACTTATTCAACAATTTTTGGCATTGCACCTTATTGACTTTATTGAAAGAAAAAGTTAAGAATGCCATTAATTATGTCCTTCTCTTAAATGAAATCTTAAATAATTATCCTCAAACAAAACAGCTGCAGTTAAGATTTTGGGATAATGATACTGTTAAAACCCTGTATTACTTGTCAGATTTTTTAGCTCACTCATCTGGAGATTATTTGCTTGGAAAAGTGAATAATAAGTATAGTATTTTGGTCAGTTTCGATATATCTTGGATTTTTTTATTTAAAGATTTGTTCTTTATAAATATTTGTATTGGGAAATATGCAATGCTTTAACTAAGCATTATTTACTTTGTGATCCTAAATTAAAATGACTTATTTCCTTAATTTCCTTTCAAAAAAATTTTGCTATGCTTATAGAATTAGATAAATGTTATAAAAACAAATTTCTCATTTTAAAAATTGATTTTTATTAGTTTGACCTAAAAAAAAAAGTATATTGGAAATATTAGATAATTTAGATTTTATTTTTATATTTCAGTTCTGTTTGTCATAAAACAAATGAAAAATTTAACTCCATTCACAAAACTTCTCATGATAGCAGTTATGTATCTGATAGTAGTGGTTCAGATACAGATAAAAAGATTATTACTTCATTGCTATTAGCCAATCATTTACCTAAAAAGTCATTGAATGAAATGAAAAATGAGTTTGTTAAAGTAAGTATTCCTCATTTTTTACTGTGGTTAATCTGTTCCAACATCATAATTTTGTAATGTGAAATTTTATTGAGACGTAAATTTGTCTTTTAATGCAGCAAATGGCTTAAACTGTGAAATGCAACTTGTGTATAGAATTAAATGAAAAAGTAATATTATTATTTATTTTAAGACAGTATTAAGTGTAATTTATAAAACTTCACCTGTATTTTATTATAAATGTAGTTTATTTAGATTTGCAGCCAATACATGTAATCTTTTTTTTTTCTATTACAATTTCTTAAAAATTATAAGACCTATGCAAGTTATTGGAAATGAACCCAAACATTAAGAATTTTTTTTAATGTATTACTTGATAAGCTTAATAGACTTTTGAATGTAGTCGCATTACATAAAGTGTTTTCATTAATCAATTTCTTGGGAGTTTGGTCTGCTAAAATTATTATGATGGTATTTATAGCTAAATGCTTAATTCCTTTGCTTTTGTGAGTGTGATTCCCTTATTTTTAATTGCTTAGAATCCACTTTAAACTCTTCCTTTCTATGTAATCAGTTTTCATGTTCAAAAATAGCCCTTAAGCTACAAAGCGAACGAATAAAAAATCTTTTACGTGCAACATATTTAATTTAAGCACAGTTAGACTAACATTATCTATAACATAAGTTTATTACACTCATTTTTTTCATAGTCTTTTATTCATAAAATCGATTTCACCTTTGTTATTTTCATTCCAAGTAGCCAATATGATTACTTAATGGTTTATGCTCTGGCTTTAAATTTTTAGATACAATTCTTATTTTAAACATAGTTACTTGTAATTGCTTCTGGATTCCTTTTAAACTATTGAAGGCTTGGTTGTTGTTAATTATCCAGCTTTCAAATGTAAAATGTGACTACAGAGGGACATCAAATTACTTATTTTGTGATTGCTTATTTCAATCAAACTCTTTGGTTGTATGATAGCTTTTTAATGAAATTAAATATTTGAATTAAAACTATTAATAGATTAGCACACTTAAAAGACAGCTTTTAACTGTGCATGTGGTCTACTACTTCTCTCTCTCTCTCTAAATTAGTATGTAAAATGTGCACCAGGAATGTTGCATTATTTTCTTGCACAAATGTGCTTTTAAGTTTGGTTGAGAGTTTTGTGCTTTTTCATATTTAAATTTGGTGTTTATTATACTATAGTCAAGTCTTTTGTTGTATTCACTGGCTGGATAATTTTTATAAATTAAACTACCCATATTTTTTCTGGCTGGAAGTCCTTTTTTTATTTAATTCTATTCCCC
The DNA here is from genome assembly GCA_037975125.1 of Latrodectus hesperus. Lineage (NCBI taxonomy): Eukaryota > Metazoa > Arthropoda > Arachnida > Araneae > Theridiidae > Latrodectus > Latrodectus hesperus. The sequence goes on along the minus strand of CM075856.1, from coordinate 42,618,391 downwards.
ATTCCCCCCATTTTGACAAAGTGGGATTCCCTAACGTGGGACTTGGAGGAAACCGGTCTTTCAAGGAAAAAGCGAGGGGAGGTAGAAGAGAGGTGTGAGAAGAAGAAAAAAAGAGAGAAAGGCTGCAGTACATCACCTGAAGAAGAGACCCTGTTGGTTATTCTAGTCCGACGCTTTATTAGGCCGAGCTGGCAGCCGAATGGTTAGCGCTCTTGCCTTCGGTTCAACAGCTCGTGGGTTCGAATCCCACCTTGGGCATGGATGTTTGTAGTGGTTCGGAATCCACTTTAAGCCGTAAGTCCCGGTCTAATTAGCCCTCGTGTGCAAAAAATGACCGTTGAGCGACAAACAAACCAAACCAAACCAAACCGACGCTTTATTAGAGTCTATAAATAATAAAGTTGAAGTTTAGATATAATAAAAGCACACGAAATTGGTCGAAAGAAGAAGGAATAGGCTTCTGTAGTATTATACCAAATGAATTATCCGTTAATACAAATCCGGATGACGAGTCTATAAACAATAAAGTTAATGTTTAATAAAAGCACTGGAGATTGATCGGAAGAAGAAGAAGACAGGCCTGTAGATTATATATATTCTAAATGATTTCTTCATTAATAAGAATCTGGATGAAGGAAGCTTTGCCAAATAACTGATCAACCAGGTTTTTTGAAGCCCTCTAAATAAGCCAGCCTATCCCATCCACTGTTTGTATGTAAGTTAATGTTTTTTTTATTTATTTATCCAGCCGGATTTTTTTAGTGTGATACCACCATTTGCATAACATTATATAATAATTAATCTGAATATAACTCAAAGCAATCTAGTGTAACTTAATCACTCCACGTGAGTGATTTATCATGTTGGTACCAAAGCTATAATAATTGAAATAATACAAGTAATTGAATTTATATTTGTGTAAACAGTTTTGTTATTTTATGAGTAAATTAAAGGAAATTTTTAATTACTAAAACAAAGCCGTTTCTGCTTCTGTTTTTCAGGTTTGAATCTGGGTAGGAAAAATAAAATGGGTAGTTTAATTTATAAAAACTATCCAGCCAGTAAATACAACACTTAACTTCTACACAAAAGAAAATAAAAAAAACTTTTGTATTGCAATGTTACATTTCCTTTTCATCTACTATATGTAACTTCAAAGTAAATTATTATATTTTTTAATATATGAACTTTAAGTAGTTGATATCATTGTGACATGTACATAATGTCAGTGTTAAAAATTACCTTTTTAAACAAAAAGCTAATTAATATCATTTTTAAAAATAATTATATTTTACTTTTCTTTTGTGTTTATTTCTAGGTTAATCAATTAATCAAAATTGATGATATTAAATATTGTGTTTTACCTCCTGATAAACAATCTCAGGTAATTTTTCTGTTTGCTTTGTATTATTATTTTCTATGAGTTAGTAATAGATTGTGGAATTTGTATGTTACTTAATATTTATTCCTAATCAAGTACATTTTTAATTTATTGATTTCATTTATGTGTACATATTATTTTAAACTTTATTATGCATTTCATTGTTACTGTAGCTTTTTTTAGTAAATAAGCAGTGAGTCATGTATGTTAATTGCTTTAAATTTTTTCATTGCAGGTCAAAATATGTCATATTCATAATCCATCAAAATTCTGGGTGCATTTAAAGAATTCTGAAAAAACAATATCACAAATTGAAAAAGAAATTCATCGCCTTGCAACCAAAGTTCCTCTTCATTATGAAATAAATAGTATTTATTGTTATGTTGAAGATGGTAAACTTCGACGAGTTAATATTTTGCAAGTGAGAAACATTTTTAAAGCAAATTTATTGTCATTAAATGGACAACTCTTTTTGATATTTATTTCTTCTTTCAGTGAGTCTATTGTCTTATTGTTAATTAATTTTATTTTAGAATAATGAAGATGGAACAGTTTTAGTTCAATTGATGGATTATGGAAAAAGCACTGTCATACATAAGAAGGATTTGTTACCACTGCCTGAAAAACTGAAACAAATTCCTTATCAGGTAATCGTATCAGGTCAACATGATCGAAGCACATTACTTTTCAGCCATTAATTTAGAAAATTTTTAAATGAATAATTTTCTAATGAAGGATTAATTTTTAGTATAAAAATTAAATTTAATGTAATCATTGTATGTATGACTGTTTTTATGGATAAAAAGTTCCTATTTTTGCCAATATAATATATTCTTTCTAAAGTACTGGTGGAGTGAAAAGATTATAATTTGTTAAAAATTAATTCTTAATTATGTATATTAATTGCTTAAGAAATTATGTTAAATGTAAACTTAGCAATGTATTACTTTGAATAACTCTTTAATAAATTTATTACAATTATTTTACTTAAAATATAAAATAACCTCTATTTTTTTCAATCTAAATTTTTATACTTATATAATATATATTGCTTATATAAATTTTATACTACTTATATACATTTTTATGTTTTCAATCTAAATTTCTATATACTTTATGTAGCAAAATATGTTTAGAAAGAAAAAAATGTTATTTACTCCCTTTTACATGATATCTAGATAAATTTATAATTCATAAAGTTGCAAACTTTAAGCTAGTTTAAAAATATCACATATTTTAAAAAAGTTATAGGTCCTAAATAACGCACTAATAGGAATTACCTTTAATTAAATCATTAGATTCTAATTTGGGAAACTTAAGACATATTTTTCAGAACTGGTTTGATTTCATGACTAGAGTTATGATTGGTAATGATATGAAATAATATTTTGTATAAACTTCTGCTAAATATAGGCTTTAAAAATATTTATTTTTCAAATTTTGCAGGTAATTTTTTTGCAAATATTTTGCAGTAATTTTAGTTATTTTAAAATATGCTTTTACTATGTAATATATTTTTAGTCCTTTTAATTGGGTTTAAGTATTTATAAAGTATTTTGTGTGTTTTATTCTTACAGTGTATCAATAATTAATTTTAAAATAAAAAATAGCAAGTTTAGTTTATTGATATCAAACATAATAAAATAAATAATATAATATAAATTAAGCTTAAATACTTCATAACAGAAAAAATAAAAAACAATTCAGTTACATTATTCATTATCAGTAACAAAAATAAATAAACTGTAATATTAAGGCATTACGCTTTAACTAAAACTATTGGACACCAGAGTTATATGAACACGTTTCCAACTACTTGATTCTCCTCACCTCTAGCTTTTAAACACCTGGATTACACCCCCTTTAACAAACTGGCATATGACTTTCCACAAATCACTGAAAGATATTTAGTCTTGAAAACAAATTATGTATATTGTGTTGAAAAAATTTGTGGCCAACCTATTTAACAAAATTAGGCGAATACTTCTGATAAATAACCCTTTATAATTTAAAAGTTCAACAGAGTTTTCATGACATAAAAAGAAAATCATAAATTTTATTTTAATTTGAAAAAGTTATTTTAATTATTGCAATAATGGGATTTGTTGCAATTCATGGTTTAGAATGTTGTCCAAGGAAGTACAAAGAAGTAGTTGTGATTGCTGTTGAGTAGCAAGAAATAATTATTTTAAAGCTGCTGAATCAATGCAAATAAAATTAGAATATTAAATAGTGATCAATATATCTTCTTAAATTTTTTTTTTTTTTGACATCTGGACAAAGGTTCTCTATTTAAATAACCCAAAGATGTTTCATCAGGGTGGTATCTGCATGTAAGTTAACAATGTATATTTTGTGACATAAGGTACTGTGCCAGCTGAAGGTGATATTCTAAACATCAGCTCTGGAAGGAGAGTAGTCTTTAACAAGTCACTATTCAGTTTGAAAAGTAATATTAGTTACATTTTGGGATGAAGAAAAGACAACTAAATAATTTGAGCATTTATTTTAAAAAATTCACATTACAGTAAGGGTATTATTTAAAATCATTAGGACTGGATACAGGGATCTGAATTTTATTATGATTACCAGTTTGAGAGCACAAATGTATGCAGATAAGTTATCACATGTCATGTACATTTTAAAGCAGCTATTGGTAATTTATTTCATTCAGTGAATCATAATGCCAGGTCTTATAGTTGCTGTTATGAAGGACATGTTTGAAAGTAACCTTATATAATCCAGTTTTGAAATAGGGAAAACATGCTATTTTCTAGCATGTTATCTTGATATAAATTCGGTTAAATATGCTTGGAAAGCTTGAATGATGAATTCCTGTCAAACCAGGATATTCTTTTTCTATCTGGCATTTAAAGATAGAAAGAAAAGGAAATTTTAACCTTTCATTTATGTGAAATAAGTGTGCAGACATTTTTTATTGTTTGCATGTATGCAAATTGTTACCTTTGAAGCAATTTTTCATCCTCTTCTTACATCATAATGTGTTGAAGATTCTCATGATTTTTTTCCACCTATTACTCTATTTTATTTTGCTGTGCATTCCCTCTATTGTATACCCAATGTAGCAAATACTGTTGTAACAAATCTTGTAAAATGTTGTGCAGTCGTTTTCTCTCTTCAATTTTTTTTAATTCTTTAGTAGCTCATAATGTAGGCTTTTTCACATATATTTTCAGTAATCAAAATTTGCTGTATTTTATCTCAATAATTTTGACAGGTTGTCTATTCCAGCATCCACAATTTAATTATATTCAACTTAAAGTTTCATTGAATGATCAAAAATATAATAGAATCTGTAAGAAAATTGAAAAAATCTTGTGTACCTTTTCTGAATTCATCACTCGCATAAATTATGCAAAATGTTTGCATTTTTATTTAAATGTATTAAATTTAATTTTCACCTTTTCTTTTCAACTTTCTGTTCCTTTTTTTTAAAATCAACTTAAATAATGAATCCTATTAATTTTTGTGCCAGCATATCTGTTAGATTTTGGGATATTAAATAATTTAAGCTTAAAAAATTTTCTATTTTAAAGTACTAATATATTTTAATCAAAATATTGTATGACTTTGCATGTGTAATATGAATTGATGTAAATATTCATGTTTTTCTAATATATGCATACTATAAAAAATCTTGATATTTCACATATACATATATATTATAGTGCATCTGCTTAGGTTTTTTTTTCTGTAGGCTATTTGTTGTAAATTAGTGGATACATTTGAAGATAAAGAAGCTGTTTGGAATGAAGAGGATACAGCTTCTTTTGAAGTATATGCAACAAATTCTTATTTTACTGCTCGAGTAATAAGACACATGAATAAATTTTTTGAAGTTAATCTCACGAATGAAGAAGGTATGTTTCTTTTATTTATAAATTATTTTTATCTTATCATTTTTTAATTATAATTTGTCATATTATAAATATGTCTAGTATGTTTGCTTTATTTGACTTTATTTCCTGATTACAGTAATTACTGTATATTGCCTTTGTATGGTTTATAATACATATGTACATTTCTATAAATAAAATACCCATTTTTAATTAGTTTTTAATCAGTAATTTAGTAACATTTTTATTTCATTTCTTTAAAATCACCATTACTGTATAGTTTTTAAATTTTTTATAACTGTTTTGGTTGATATTCTTTACAAAATTCCATTTTTATTACGCAAATGTTCATATTTGTAACAATCATAATGAACCAGTTGATTCACAAAAGTTAAGCTTTATTTTAAATTAATAATTTTTAAAGGATCTTAACTAATGAAGCTATATTTTAATTTTTCTCATGATTTTTTCATGAGTGCCTTCCCCCCTTGGAGATTTTTTTTTTTTTTTTTTTTTTTTTTTTTTTTTAAAAAAAAAATTTATACATATTTAATCAAAAATATTGTTTCAAAACAATAGTGATGAATTGTTAAGTATTCTGGATGTAAAAAAATTCGTAATGATGTGAAAGAAATTTATGTAATTCTTAAAACAACTATTCTATCAACATGCCCATCTTCAATACAAAATTTATTGAGTTATTAGACGGATTGTCAGCATTCTTTGTTTTTAATTATTAGTTCTTGAGATTCCCATCTTAGTGTAAACTCCAGCTTATAGTCTCAAAATCCATTTAAAGCATGGATTCTCATTGAATAAGCTTTTGTCTGAGCATTGTTCATACAATGACAAACCTAAAAATTGTTTGTGAAGTTGCTGTGATAAGCTACCATGATTAAAACCTTTGTGAAATCATCCTTAAAAAATCTCTTCTACTTTACAATTGGTAACTATTAAAAAAAATCAGATTGAAAACAATCTCACTATTTATTTCATCATATGAATTTTAAATTATTATTAAACTTATAAAGAATACAATTATCAGTTTTAAGAAGTAATAGTTTGTGTTAATATATATATATATATATATGTGAGTGTGTGTGTGTTGTAAAAATAAATATTGCGAATAACTTAAAAAAATGTAAATGCTTGCCCATAGTCTGAAAAATTGAACAGTTTGTGTTTTAAAAATGCTCCAATGATATTTCAAGTGAATGATTTTTTTAAACTATGTGTTTTCTTAAATTGTAATGATTGTGGATTGAAATATTTTGTTCAAGAAATATATTATATGGAGATGGTTTGAAAGTGAGTAGTTAAAATTTTAATTCAACTTTTTAGATTAAGCTGTAAATTTTTATTTTAAACAATCCTATTTTTTCATTAAAATTGAATGAATTTCGTTTTTATTAAGTTTATTAATGTTGAGATTTAATTTATGTTTGCATCAATTTTCTACTTTTTAAGTGATGCATTCATACTTATAACTGAATTTAATAAATATAGAATAGTTAATAAATTATTTTTCAACAATGTTGGAACCCCATTTAAGATGAATTTCTTGATAAAAGCTACTTTTTAGTGTTGGTTTTTGTCAAATGAAAAATACTGGCACTCTTATATTTTCCAGCTTTAAATGTGAGCCATATTCAGACATTCATATCAATGTCAAGAAAGGCTGGGAGTTTAATGATTAGTTCTTCATTTAATTTAATAGTTCAATTGTTCTATTACCTTCTCAGGCAGAAATATTTTCTGTGGTTCAGAATTCTATGAATTCTTTTGGGGTGACACATGTTTATTTAAAATGCTTTTACAGGGTATATTGTAAATGAAAAGAATTGTCTTATGGACTGGAATTTTTGTGTTCCAAAACCTATCTTAAAACTGAAATCTCAGAAATGATAAATCTTATATTGTAATTTTTATTACCTTTTAAATAATTGCATTAAGAATCATGTATTAAACTTGCACATTCAATAATATATTTACATTACTTGAAAATAAAAATAATTTTATATTTAGAATTTATTTTTAAAAGAGTTATTCTGATTCTAAAATTTTAAATCACTGAATATTATAAGGTTTCCTTATCATCTATTTTAAATTCAAATCAATTAAATGTGAAATGAGGATTGAATGTGAAAATCTCAGTGCGCAAAAAATGCAAATGTGTTTGTATATCAGAATTGCAAGAGTTATCACTTTCTTATTCTATAGAAAACGAATGGTCTTTTTTTTATTTAAAACACCAGTTGGCTCATTTATTATGTTAATATATTCATCTTCTGATAAATACTACTGTCTTGTCAAAATAATCTGACAAACTAAGATAGGACTTGGATAGGAAATATACACAGTATCTCCAAAAGCAATATAAACTATCATATTTACGCGAATCTAATGTGCATGGTTTTTGGCCAAATGTAGTATTCAAAATTGTGGTGCGCATTAAATTCGAGTGCAAGGTCAGCAGTTCGCCCATGACGTCAACCAAATTTAAATCGTTACAATGGATTATTGTATTTCTCGACTACATTTATTGTTGACACATTATTGCATAGAGGATACAAACTGCAGAGTACGTAGTCATGAAATGTAGGGCAAACAAAGAAGATAGTCATATAACGCTACTTTCAAACGTAAATTAATTCTTGAAAAAATGGCAATAGAAAGGCAAGTAGAGAGTTAACAGACGGGTGCAAACTTTCCCCTCTCTTATTCTTCAAACAGAAAACGTCCCCTAAAATCCCTAAGATTGAAAAGCTGTTCACACATGATATCCTGATTTGAAACCAAGAGAAGGGGTGGATGACGGAATCGTTACTGCTTGATTAACTCCCAAATGTATGAACACCGTCCCGGTGGACCCTCCAATCTACCCTCATTGCTTTGGACATATTTCGTGATCATCTCACTGAGGATGTAAAAACGAAGATGCACAGCCTAGGCAGTGATCTTGTTAGCATTCTTGGAGGGATGACATCTGTGTCACAACCCCTGTACATTAGTATAAATAAATCTTTTAAGGGGTATGCTCAGGCAAAGCACAAAAAATGGTTTGGTGAGCCAAACCGTGAATTTGTCCTGACAGAAAAAATTAAGCGTGCTGCACCGCAAATTGTTGTACTTTGGGTTTCAGCTGCCTGGAAAAGCATCAAAGCACCAATAATTGTGAAATCTATCAAGAAATGCTGCATTTCAAATTCATTGAATGGCAGTGGAGATGACGTGCTCTGGAGTGCCTAGGATGACGATGATGAGGAGGAAAGAAGAAATGAATCTGCTTCTGACGAAGAGAGGTGCGAGGATTCCAGTGATAAAAACATTGAATAAAGACGTTTACTATTCATCACTGATTGTAGAAACTCTTAGCTAGATAGAAATGTTACGATTTATTTCATGTTCGTATTTTACGATAGGTACTGTATATACGGTAGTGGTAATTAACAATGATTGTTTCAGATAACAGTAGCCCACTAATAGGTTAATTCTATGTATTAACTTTATGTATAAATCCATTGTTTTATAAAATATGGGTACTTATGTATTAGCGTCACCGTCACTTTTTAAGCAGGACGAAAATAAAAAAAATTATTTCCTATAATTAAAAAATTACTTTTTAGAATTATAAGTCAATTTTTCAAAAGTAGAAGAAATTTTCAAATTATAGGTTATGCGCTAATTCTACTTAAGTTTTGGAACAAAATTAGATGCATTGATACTAATATGTAAATACCAAAATATGGTTTCTAAATTTGAATAAAATTATTATAGTAATGATTGATAGTTTATATACAACTCCATTGCTGTATAAAATAAGATTCAATAAATTCCTCATACCATTGATGCACATTAGATTCGCATAAATACGGTATGTTAGAACTAAGGAAAGTTATAGAAAACATCACATAGTGTTAGAAATGTAATCAGAGAGTTATTAGAAACATAAATGCACATATCACAAAAATACAAAGAGATAAATTCTGTCTGCATTGTTTTCCCCTTCCAACAAATAAAAATAAGAAAAAAATCAATAAAATACTGAAATACAAAATATAACTATAGGTTCCAGCTGGATTAGTCCAGGTAGCCAGGGTCTAAGGCATTAGTTCAAAAGTTTTTATGAAAAAAGAAGAAAAATGTATATCTGTTTTCTGTCTTTTAAGTTTTCCTCTGTCATAAGCCAATAAAGCTTTATTTATTGATTCCATTTGTGTCTGTTTCTCATTATTAAGTATTGCCAAATATATTAATTATTACATAAAGGAAAAGTGAAATATTTGTTTTATTTTTAAAAAGTTTGTTTGAGTTACAAATTTCTTGGTATAATTTTGAAAGAAGCCTCTGTCAAATTATTACTTTTTTAAAGTTGAATTATATTGGTAGTATTTCAAATGTTATCACCTCTTCATACAAAATCAAGTAGCAAACAGAATTATTTATTAATGTTTTAATTTGGTGCATCATTTTCTGAGAATATAAAGATATTATCATGATTCACTTTTGTATTCTCTCTTTCATAAATTTTACTTTTGTTTATTATTGAAACTTTTTTAATTAGCCACTTGTCAGCTTTGTCCTTTTTATGCAAAAAATCAGTTTTTTCTTTTAAATTTAAGTAAATTAAATTTGAGTGATATTTAAATGAAACAAAAAAAAATTTTTTTTTTTTTGATCACACCTAAATCAATTGTATTTAGCATTTGCTTAATTGTTTGTCAAGTTATGGATTTAATAATAGTTTTGAAAATCTTTTTTCCCCCACAAAACGCAAACTGTAAACAAATGTATAATTTATAAATGAAATGGAAGAAGAATTGAATAAACCAGTGTTTCTCAACCGCCGGTCCGTGGACCGGTACCGGTCCGCAAGAAATATTTACCGGTCTGCGAAATATCCAGCTTTTATAGGCTGACTATATCGAAAAAAATAAATATATAATTCACGTTGGAATTTTCTTGGAGTTTTAATTAAGTTTTGGTGCTTTCATTCTCGATGCAATATTATATAAGTAAGTTGAATATACAAATGTAAATTATAACAAACAAAATGCTTTAAAAATTATGTATGTCTTCATGATTTATATTTGTGAAAAATCGTGCATTGGGTCAAATTATTGATATTACCGGTCCGCGGGAACGTGCTGAAATATTTTACCGGTCCTTGGAGTAAATTCAGTTGAGAAACACTGGAATAAACTATTTTCAAATGACCAGGGTATACACACATTCATGAGCAATATTTCATTTTGTTAAAGAATAAATTTCATTGAGAGGATAAACTTTAACTTATAATATTTTGTAATCTTTCCCATTCTTTGGACCATAATGGCTATATTAAAAAGTCCTCTTTTAGCCAGAAGGTAGATTTAATTCTCTCAGTCCAAGATTAATGTGCTGACTGGATCTTGGTACATTTAATTTGTAAACAATATTACATTTATCTCCCCCCCATATTCAGATACCACTTTTATGACAATTGTGTATAATTGAACAGATTAATATTTTTATCAGTAATTTAGGATTTAATCCTGACATAAAAGTGCTGTATTTTGATATATATGGGAGGATATATGTTAATTATTAATGTAATATTTACTCCATTTTTTTTTTTTTTTTTTTACTTCTGGGCTCTGCATCCTCTTCAAATCAACTAAGTATGATTTATAATAAATTTTATAATTTTGAATAATATTGTTCAGTTATATTATTTTTACTTTTATTATTTAGGTATCTCTCTGTATTCAATATTAGCAGGATTAAAAAACTTGAATTTGTCTTCAGTAAAAATAAAAGATAAGGAACTATTTGGGTAAGTTTTAAATTATTTTATACATAGATTTTTGTTATTTTATAATTCAGTGATTATTTTTTATTTTAAAAGTCTTTAACTATATTTTAGTTAGCTGCTAAGTGCTTTAGTAACTTTTAATTAGAATTATCAATGTGTTACATAATATTGTTGTTAGTTAATTGTACAGTTGATGCAAAAAGTGAAACTAAATTATTATTGAGGCCCTTGTAAAGTATCAGAACACTATTTTCTTTTTAGTTGCAGTTATTTTGCATATACTTATATAAAGTTTTATAACATTTGTTTGTTATCTCTGTAGATTAATAAAATTATGTTAAATCTCACTGAATTAGAGTTTAAGCATTTTAGCTCTATTTTTTAAATAATTAAAAAGCAATAAATAATGATGCTAAATAAAGAAAATAATTAAACTAAAAAATATATACAGCAGATGCTCATTTTTACAAACACTCACATTTTTACGCATTTGTGCCCACCATAACAACATTGACAAAAATTTAATTTCCCATTAACATTCAAATTTTTTATATGGAAAGAGAAGATGGGCCAGTTGTTTTAGATAACAGCAGTAACATTTATTTTATAAATAACACAAACAAAAAATAATTAAACATTAATGCAGGAATTTTAATAGAGTATTGTGAGTGTCATTTCAAGAAAGTTTTAAACCATGTCTTTCCTGCTTGGCATACAAGTGCCCTTTACCAATTGAACGCTGAGCTCAGTCGTAGTTAATGCACATGCACCAACATCTCATCCAGCCTTGCAGTGTTTACATGCAAGAACTTGATATAACAACAAACAAGAAGTTGACATGAACAATTTTAAAATAAAAAAATAAATAATTGAAATATTAATACAATAAATTTTCAATATCACTTGAAATAATATGCAAATAACATAGAACATATACAAGCTTACAATTTTATACATCTTCAATAAGTAGAACAGCTATTTTAGTAATTGCTCTTTTTAATTCACTTGATTTAGTGTGTATTTTTTACTACACACACTTTTCCGTCCTTCCATGATATACCTCTGTAATTCTACCTAATGTCCAAGTATTCAAAGATGAACCGTCTTTTATTAAATCATTTTTGCAACCACTCATTTTGATCTTGTGCTTGTAATGTATTTAAATATTCAATCTTTCATTTTTCCCAAATAATTTTCACAATTTTTGTTGCTTGGACTTAGCAACTTTCATTTATATCAGTCAAAAGTGGCTCAGTTATGGATTTAATCGGTCTTCCTATTAAGAAATGACCAAGAATTAAAGCATCAAGTTTATCAGAATCATCACTAAGGGGATGAAGGAATTTTAATAGAATATTATGGGTGTCATTTCAACATAAACCCATGTCTTTCCTGCTTGGCATACAAGTGCCTTCTGCTGTTTGAACACTAACCTCAGGCGCAGTTGATGTGCTTGCACCAACAACTCCTGTTTACAATCTAAACTTGAAAAATTCCTTTTTTGAAAACTTTCACTTCTGATAAATAGCTTTCTTTTCGATTTTTTAAATATTTTTTTATGATCTGGTATTTTTTAAAATTTTTTAATTGATTCATTTTCATATAATGGCTGAGAACATGATTCATCTTTCAACAATGAAGGGATATGATCAAGCATTTCAGACATTGTGTGAACAATAGTCAAAGACACATGGATGTCAGACATTTGATGGGAAAAAAACTGTGGTGCAAAATTAAAATTTTATTTCTTGTACATAAGAACATGAAAAGGCAGCAAAAGTATTAGAACAATATATTAGAACATAGAAAGGGGAAACACTCTATAAAAGTTTGTGCGCTCATCTTCTGTACTTGGTTCCATTTCATTTAAACAACTCAATTTCTGAAGTTTCTTTTCTTGATAAAGATTGTAAGCCAATGGTATGTTTATCCAAAAAAAAAAAAATTGTATGGTGAAGAAGGAATCAATAAAATGAAAGTAAATGTTGCTAACTATGAATCTTATTTTGCATGCGTTTCTTGCAGTGCATTTTAAATAATTCTTTCTAATAAAGTTTTTTTATAAAGGAAAATATTTTGGTAAAAAAATCAGATCCTAATAATCTAATGCATTATTTTTTTAATCTATTAACTGTTTTTGTAAGACTCAATGCAGTTTAAATATTCGTGGGTAGCTATCCTGATATAAATACCCACAATTAGACTAATTGCCAAAAAGTTGCTACTATAGAGCTATAATTTTTAAATGCTTAATAAAGCAAAAGAAACACTAGCTATTAGTTTAAATATTTATAAAGCATTTCGTTTTTATACATAGAACCTGATATATTAAAATAAGAATATATCAATAATTAGGCTTGCTATTTTTCATTTAAGTTCAATTTTATTAATATTAAATGTAATACAATACACAACATAAATTAAATTTAAAATTTCATAACAGAAAAAATAAAATATTTCAGTTAAATTATTCGTTATCGTTTCAAATAAAAATAAATAAATTATAATAAGGCATTACGCTTTAAATAAAAAGAAAAACTATCAGACACAGGAGGTATACAAATGCGTCGAACAAAACCCCTAGTTGATTCTTTTTATCTGTTACTTTTAAAATACCTGGGATACACCCTCTTTGATGAACTGGCATGCATATATAATTAATTACAGTTAAATAAAACGAAATTAAATTTGAATAAAGCAATGCCAGATCGCCAAAGTTCGAAGTGCATTAGCAATTAAAAACCGGTAATGCATAGTAGAAAAATGAATTTAAATAATATGGTGATAAGGACACTGCATACAGAAATTTAGTTTGGATAAGGATAACAGTTTTACTGGATTTTATGAGTATGTAAGAAGCAAGCATCTACTGTATCCAAACGTATTTACAGCTTTAAATTTTGAAAGCAAAGATTCTATTAATATATAATTTTGCCAATATCAATATTATTCAACCCTAGATTTTTGCAAATATTTATTATATAATTTATTTGAATTTTATGTAGAATTTAAAAAATTATTTTCTTGTAGAAATAGTGAAAAAACCATTCAAAAGGCAAAGGAAGAACAAATTAGTTCTAAAAATGAGTAAGAGCTTTCATTGTTTTTTCAGATTGCAATGAATTTTATTTCTTAAACTGAGAGAAGATTTATAATAACATTGAAATCATTTATTATGCATTGCTGGATACCTAAATTGCAACACCAAGAAAGACAAGAGATCACAACAAAATTTATTTGGTAGATAACACGTTGACCAAGTATCAAATGATTAAATTTATAAACTTCTGTGAAATATGGTTCATGCCAAAATCAGTAGCCAAAGTAGCTGCCATTGTTGGAGATCGCCGCTACCACATGTCTCGGCATTGTTTCAAAAAGACTTAGGATGTGTTCTTGGAATATAGTAGACCAAGCAGCTTCCTCATCTTACTAAAGTAGAACTGGTATGGCAGCTAGGGATGCAATCTGGGTCTATCGTGGAGCAAACATGAAGCACATGTTTTCTGTCGGTGAAAGATCCAGAGAGCGAGCTGGCCAGGGAAGCAATTCAATCTGGTGATCGATGAAAAACCCTTGGACAATGCGTGCCACATGTAGATGTGCATTATCCTTTTGAAATATGGCTGTGGGCAAGCCCTGACTATAAGGAAGGATAACTGATTCCAACACCTCGGAGATGTAGCTCTGGCTCTTTAAAGAATCAGCAATAGAGGAGTGCGCGAGAGTGATATCCAATACCACCCCATATCATAATGCGCAGTGCAGGACCAGTGTGACAGTGTATAATGCAGCTGTTCAGCATCCTCTCTCCACAGTGTCTCCAGACTTAAATGTGACCATCATGGTGTTGCAGACAGAAGCATGACTTGTCAGTAAAGACAATTTCATTCCATTCTGCCATCCACATCCTTCTTTCATAACACCATTGGTGCCGGAGACAACTGTGGTTCTGCATCAAGGGTAGGCAAAGCAATAGGTGTCTTTCGGACTGATCACTCTTCTGTAATCGACGACAAATGGTATAATCAGATACTGGATGATGCGTTACAGGTTGCATGTGGCTGCTATGGTACGTGATGTGGCTGAACGATCCATCGCTGTCCTGCTCACAATTTGCCTGTCATCTCGTGAAGTTGTGTGCAGTGAATGCGATCAAACACATCGGTCCATCGTTCCCTTCTGCAACGTCAAACAAACAACTGTAATGACGATCACATATCCGCATTACAGTTGTTTGTTTTATCCAACATGACTACGGATTTCCCTGAAAGATAATCCACAATCTAAGTAGGCCACTATTATTCTTCTGTCAAAATCATATACTTGATCAAACAATGTTCACTGTTTTTCACAAGGCATAAGTAATCTTTTTCTTAAAGGGAAAAAAAACAATTTCCAAACTTTAAATTGTCGAAATCTCTTAGCTTTAAATAGCCCTTTGAAGTGATGCTACAGACGTGCATGATGTGCATCTGCGCAAAAATTCTAATCATTTGCATATCATACCTCCACTAATGTATGTTGTAAATTTCATGTTATTTGCATACTTCCTTTAGGGTGTTGCATTTACGGTAGCAAGCAGTGTAAATTACTTATTTATTCATTATGTTTATTCAAATCATATTCAATCTTTCTTCATACTAAAATGTCACTGATATCTTGTAAAAAAAAATCCATTATAACATTAATTTATTATCATTTTTGTTTTGGCTAGCTTTAAACCTTCCATACCATCCATTTGGACAAATTTGAAAAATGGATCCCATGTGACAATATATTCTGTTGAATTTGAAGAAGATAGATTTTGGGGCATCTTGGATGATGGAAGTGGTATTTCTGATGATGTGACAAAATTGGAAAGTCAACTGCAAAATTTAAAAACCAAAGAAGTTAATTTGTAGTAAGTTTTCTTTTATTTGTACAAATAAAATGTTATTCATTTTGTCCTAGGTTGAATTTAGAACAAAAAACTGTGTATAAAATGAAGCAAAACCTGTATCAGGATATTGGTTTCTGACTAATCTAAAATGAAATCTTTTGAAATTTTGATTACAGTATTTGTATAATCTATTTAATTATTGCTGATTTAAACTCCCTATAAAGCTTATGCCATGATGTAATGACATTCTGGAACTGCTTCAAGAATGAAGGGTGCATTCTTTTTATTCTTTGAAATTCATTTTTGCATAACTGTTGGGGGAGTACGAAAAAATATGTGCTTAGGGCACTGAAGCCCTTATTTGTGGCTCAGTAGTCAGGCAAATAGTTATCATTCTTTGGTTCAGCAATTCATAGATTTGAATCTTGTTTCAGAGTTGGATCTTTGTAGTTGTTCGGAGTCCACTTTAAACTGTTAGTCGTTGAGCTCAAAAGAAAAAATTACTTTTTGAGAAATAAGCAAACCAAATCTTCTTAAATGTTAACAAAACCTTTTTTAAAAATAAGAAATTATTATTTTTTGATTTTGTGATAAAGTATTTTTGCTCTCTGCCACTTAATGTCACCAGTCAAAAATGTATTGGAATGCAAATGAAACAAATCCTGACTTCTGTATACAATAATTTGAAATTTAAAAGGTAATTTCAAGCACTCTTCATTTCATCTTATTTTAATCAATCTACACGAAATTTCATTTCTTGATGCAAAGTATTGTTTTGAGACGGTATTAATAAAGTTATTATATATATATGTGGGACGGGGAGTGGCCAAGGCGAGATTAACTAATTAACAATTCTTATACAAAGCCTAATATTTAATTAACATGTATTTACAAATATAAATATATACAAGTTTGAGATATTTACAATTAATCATCTTAATAGATTGAAATTTAAAGTTCAAGTTTAAAGTTATGGGGGACAGGAGCAGTCGTCTTGCTGCTATCAAAAAGGAACGTCTTAGCGTCTTTCAGATAATTTCTCTTCTGCCCCGCTCACTGGGGAAGCTGTTGCGCCTCTCAAGCTCCATCTCAAGTGGGCACTTGAAATAGTGACGTCAGCTATTAAGTGGTTCACCCACCACAGTTCGGCCGTCCTGAAATCGGCTGGCCCTCCAGACGACACTGCAAATACATAAAAAAGAAAAACAGCAAAACAGGGAAAGAAACAAGCAGAACAGAATAATTCTCTGAAAAGAAACAAATTTTATATTCATCTTCTTAGATCTGAAATAAAGAAATGAGTCAGTATATCTTTTAGCTTCATTATAGTCAGTTGGACTTCCGACTATCCTTCAGCACAATTCAACTTTAATTTAACTCCAACTTGCATAACATCCTCGTCTTTTGGCATACTGTACCAGGGTTTTAGAAATTCAGCACAAGTCGTGGTACCGTTAGGTCCTTCATGACTTCCTTCTTTGATTACATCATAGGTGTTGCCTCCTTTAACTTTAGTAACTCTGTATGGTCCTAAATATTTTGGTTTCAGTTTTAAGTGGGGTCCAAACTGAGTTCTTTTAATAGCGACCAAATCGTTAACTCCATAAGATTGATGCTCTTTTCTTCTTAAATTATACGTTTTCCTGTTTTCTTCTTGGATCTTGAAAATTTGTTGTTTAGCATGTTTTCTGAGTTCATCTCTTTGAGCTTCAAAATTAGCTTGAAATTCCTTTTCAATCATTTCTTGGAGCTTACCAATACCTCCAACGTTCATCTTCGTACCAAAAAGTAACTCAAAAGGTGTGGTATCTATGCTTCGTTGATATGTTGAATTAATCGTCTGCTGCAGTTCGTTCGTAAGTTTATACCACTGAGCTGGATTCTCTAAAGATAGCTTTGAAAGAACTGATGTGATTGTTTGGTTGATCCTCTCAACTTGTCCGTTAGCTCTTGGCAAACCAGTGGTTATTAAATGGTGTTTAATATTCTCTTTAGAGCAATAATCTCTGAATTCACCAGAGCTAAAAGCTGTACCTCTATCAGAAATAATTTGGTAGGGATTTCCAAAGACTGATTTTAGAGTTTCTAATTTCGAAATGACTTCAGCAGATGTTGTGGTCTTCGTAGGAAAAATCCAAACAAACTTAGTAAAAGCGTCTATAATTGTTAAAATATACTTATAATTTTTATGTGTGCTTTCTAAAGGTCCTAAATGATCAATATGGTATGTGTATAGTGGTACGTCATTTTTATGCAATGGGTGTAATAAGCCTTCTTTCTTTCCTCTTTTGTGATTTACAAGAATACAGTGAACGCAATTAGATATGATATTTTCTACTTTCTGTTTAAGTTTGGGAATGAAATAATGGTCCTCTATGCTTTTCTCTGTATATTTGATTCCGGTATGTCCCTTTTCATGCGCACTTCTAATAATTTCCATCTGCATACTTCTTGGCACAACCACTAACTCCTTACCATCAACAAATTTATAAAGAACTCCGTTTCTCTCAAAATAATCTTCATAACTAGAGATTTTTAATAATTCTTTTATCGTTTTTATTTCATCATCATTATCTTGGGCTGATTTTAATTTCGGTATGATATTATCGCTTGAGATGCAAAATATGTTTACAGGGGATCTGCTTAGTGCGTCAACATGAGTCATTCTTGTACCGGAGCGATGCTCAATACTATAATTAAATTCTTGGAGCAATAAAGCCCAACGAGCAACACGAGTTGACAAATCTCTTTTTTGCATAGTCTTTTCGAATGCGGAACAGTCAGTGACAATTTTAAATGGAATTCCTAATAAGTAAACGCGGAATCTTTTTAACGCTTCAATAATTGCAAGAGCTTCAAGCTCGTAACTGGAATACTTCTTTTCGGCATCTGTTGTCTTTTTACTCATAAAATAGATGGGATGAAAATTTTTATCATTTGGGGATTTCTGTAATAAAATAGCTCCATATCCTTCTATGCTGGCGTCACAATGCAGTTCAGTTTCGTAATTTGGGTTGTATATGCCTAACACAGGTTTTTGAGCTAAAATTAACTTTAATTGATTAAAAGAGTTTCTTTCCTCTTCACCAAATTTAAATTTCCTATCTTTCTTCAAAAGATCACTCAATGGCCTAGCAATAATGGAATATTTTGGGATAAATTTCCTGAAATATCCAGTCAATCCTAAAAAACTATGGACCTGTTTCAAATTAAGTGGCTCAGGGAAATGAAGCACAGCTTTAGTTTTCAAAGTAGATGGAAATATTTTCCCTTCTTCGATGATATGGCCTAAAAATTCAATGCGCTTCTTCAAAAAATGGGATTTTCTAAAATTTATTTCTAATCCATATTCGCTCGCAAGATTTAAGACTTTTTCAAGCCGTTCGACTCCTTCTTCAGTTGAGGAAGACAAAATAATTATATCGTCCATATAAGGTAAAACAATACCATCATTAATCAGTGGTCGGAAAATAGTATTAATAAATCTTTGAAACACGGCTGGGGAATTACACAGTCCAAAAGGAACCTTAAGAAATTGGTACTGTCCTTCATGAGTTACAAATGAAGTGTATTTTCTACTATCCTTCTTTACATCTACATGGAAAAATCCATTCTTGAGATCAATTGTACTAAACACACACGATTCCTGCAATCTATCTAATATATCTTCAATCAATGGGAGGGGAAATCTATCTTTTACAATTACTTTATTTAATCTCCGATAATCTATGCACAAACGAGGTGTTCCGTCTTTTTCTTTACGATTACTACTGGGCTACAATATTCTGAAGAACTGGGCTCTATTATACCTTGTTCTAACCATTCATCTATTTGGGTTTCAACTATCTTTTTCTCTGAAAATGGTAATCTACGGGGTTGATTAGATATAGGCTCATTACTTTTTAACAAAATATCTAATTGAACATTAGTTGATTTTGTTTTATGTGGTACATAACTCGAAACTAATTGTTGCAACTTATATTTAAATTTTTTGGAATACTAGGTTCAATGTTCAGTTCAACTTCATTAAAAGTTAAATCAACAGGTAGAATTGATAAAGTATTAATTTCTTTTACACATTGATATTTATTTTTAATCTTAATTCCGTTTTCATTAATTAAGGTTTCACCCTGCATTAGTACATTCATTCCTATGATGGCATCATATGACATAACATTATTTTCAACCACATAAATATCTTCTTCACACTTAAAATCATCTATTTTAATATTTCCCTTAAAATAGCCCAACGGCTTTACAACACATTTACCAAAACCACTTAGAGAAGAATTTAATGAAAATAACTCTACAACATTTAATTTATCAAAGACAGATTTACGAATCAAAGTTACTTGGCTTCCAGTATCTATTAATGCATTAACATTCAAATTATTAATAATTACATCATTCAGTATTATTTTAACATTAACATTCATTGTTGCTACTTCAGGTTTAGAATTAGTTACTGGACACAATGAAGCTTTATGTCCAAAATTATTACATCGAAAACATTTAATACCCTTCTCTTTATGTTCACAAAATTTAGAAATATGATTTTTTTCACCACAATTAAAACAAATTTTATCTTTACAATCATCAAAATCACTGTATTTCATTTTTCCAAAACCATCATTGTATCTTATTTTATTTACATTTTCATTCTTAGAATTAACTCTATTACTATATTCATATTTTGATTTCGTTTTATCAAAATTATTATATTTATCATGAGAATTATATTTTGTTTTCGTTTTATCGAAATTATCATATTTAAAATGAGAATTATATTTTGTTTTCGTTTTATCGAAAGCATTTTTACGTTTACCAGAATCACTTTTTATTACTTCATAAACTTTGAGTTTTTCTTTAAATTCACTTAAATTCTTACATCCATACAAAATAATTTTGTTTTCTTGTCTATCATTAATTCCATTAATAACATAATGCATTAAAGCAGATTCTTCAATTTTACCGCAATTGCACAACTCCTTCATTTTTAAAAAATACTCCTGCACAGATTCATAATCATGCATTTTCCTTTTACGCAAAAGATCGTGTAAGTTAGCTGAGTTTATTTCAAACGAAAACTCATCGATCAAGGCTCGTCTCAATTTTTCCCAAGAATTTATTTGTGGTTCTGTTCGAACGAATAATAGAGCATTTCCTCCTAACGATCTTTTAGCCATAACAAATTTTTGTAAGTCTGATAAATTAAATAATTTCGACATATCCTCAAAATGATCAATCCAATTAATTACATTTTCATGTGATTCTGCATTAAATTTAGTAATAGTGCTTTCGATATCTTCATAATTAATATTAACACTTGGAATAACAGTATGTGCATAAAAATCATTTTCACAAACATTTTCATTCTTCTTAAAATAGTCAGATGCACTTTTCTTTTTACTTATATTGCATTGCATTGAAAAATCATTTCTACTTATTTCTTCTTCCACTTCACTTTCTGAGTCAGCAGTTTCCGAATCCTCTTTAGTGTTTTGAGCTAAGAGTTCAAGGTCACATAACAGAGACAAAATTCTTTCTGCGAGCTCTGCTTTGGATCCTTGAAAAGAAATATTTAAAATGTCCGATGCAGTAATAAGTTCGCCAAGCGAAAACTCATTGTTTATATTTTTTAATTTGTCTCGATACTCATTACTTTCGATATCAAAATCAAAACCATCAAAATTTCTAATTCTTTTACGATTTAATCTATCTCCATCATGATCAAAAATCAATCTATGCAAAATTTTGATTTTATCTGCTTTAAAATTTTTCAATGCAACGCTTATTTCTTTTATATCGTTTAATATCATCATGTACTATGAAAAATGTTCACGTACCTCTCAAAGATGTTCGATGAGGATCCACGTCTTTCTCTCGTTCCAAACCGACAACGTAACGTAACGTCTTCTTCTAATGAAAATCCTTCTAACTATCTGATGCGATAATTATTCCAATCACTACAAAATTTTTGTAATCCAGCTAATCATTTCAATATCTCAATCCCGCTTCTGAGTTTTGTGGGACGGGGAGTGGCCAAGGCGAGATTAACTAATTAACAATTCTTATACAAAGCCTAATATTTAATTAACATGTATTTACAAATATAAATATATACAAGTTTGAGATATTTACAATTAATCATCTTAATAGATTGAAATTTAAAGTTCAAGTTTAAAGTTATGGGGGACAGGAGCAGTCGTCTTGCTGCTATCAAAAAGGAACGTCTTAGCGTCTTTCAGATAATTTCTCTTCTGCCCCGCTCACTGGGGAAGCTGTTGCGCCTCTCGAGCTCCATCTCAAGTGGGCACTTGAAATAGTGACGTCAGCTATTAAGTGGTTCACCCACCACATATATATTGTTTTATGTCTTATACTCTAGGACTTCATGCTGTAAATGAGACTTCGGTCAGGTGTGATTTTTTTAAAATTTTTGTTTATATAAATTTTTCAAAGTCATCGTGGCTTCAAAAGTATATCTTTTTAATTCAAAAGTTGGGTCAAAATATTAGACCCCTAAACTAGGCCTAACACCTCTAGAAGTATTTCATATGGAAGACATTGGAACTACAACATATTTAACTTGCCCCAGCTGAAATTAGTAAATACGATATAGCTTACGCTGTGTTGTGATTTGAACTCTCTACTTTCTGATAATGAAAATTAATATTCTAACCAGCCTGGCTACTATAGCCTTTTGTTGGAAATATTACTTCATAAAAATTGGTAACTGAAAGCTCATCTTTATTTATCAAATCAAATGCTTAGGAAAAGAATTAGAATAATGCACTGTAATTTGAAGTTTCACTTAAAAGTAAAATTTGTATGAAAATAATTATGAAATTTCTTAGATTTTAAAACAATCTTCTTACTCAGAATTATCATTTTACAAATAAAAGCAATATAAAATGTTTACAAGATCATAATATGTGGATTTTAGTTGTTGAAAAAGTTTATAGAGTTTTTAAGCAATTAATTCTGTTTGAAGTTTTTTATAACCCTCTAGTAAATATTAAGCTGCTTATATTAACTGTGAAAAATTAAGTAGAAAAAATTTTCAGCATTTTTTCTGAAAGCTTTCTTATAACACATAGAAAGTAAATTTCATGTCTTATTAAATTAATATGGAAATATTTATTGAAAAAATATTTTTATTTTCTTGAAATTGTATCTCTATTCATCATCTGAATCATTTGTTCTCTGGTCGTCACTTCAGCACATGAGTTGGAATCGCTCCTCAGATATGATAGTTTGTTGCTGTTTGGTATCGACTATAGGTTCTAGTCTAAATGCCCCTTGTGTACCAAAATCAACAACCACTGTGTGTTATAGTTTCTTTAGTTTCAAAATAAAAATTAAACTCTGCAAGTATTATTGGATCAGTTTTTGTTAATCCAATAATTTTTGTAGTTAAAATGAATACTTGTATTTTTGTTTCTGGTGAAAAACTAACTTATAAGTGAAATTTTACTATAAGTGTGCATCTTGTGCATTGGTATAAAATTTGAATTTTTTTTTATTCCTTTAAATTTATCTAATATTTAAATGTTCACCCTTAGAGTTGTATCAAGACTATATTAATCAATATGTTACATTCTCAAAACTTGTAACTGATTATTGATGTGTAGCACAAGGATTCAAATAGTTATCCTAATTGTTAGATTTTAAACATCAAAATAATAAAATTAGAGCTGTACAAGGAAGACTTTTTTTTTTTTTGCCAATTCTATTTTCAAATTTGTGCAAAAATTTATAGGGTATTAATAAAATTCCAACCATCACAGTTTTCTGAAGAAATTATATTATATATATATAATATTTATTTCATTGATATATTCTGCAATCATATTTAGAGTGTGCAAAACAATTATTAATTTTATAATTAACAGTTTTCAATTAAACTATATTGTCAAATGAAAACCTTTATAAATATTCACTAAGGTTCACATCATTTGAATATTTATTAGCAATGATATTTAATTAATTGAGTTATAAACACAAAAAATTTTGTAATTTAATTCTTATAATTATAGAAAATATTATTGTTTGAAGAATGTAGCTTTATATATATATGTGTGTGTTTATGCATGTAAAATCTTTACAAAATAATTAACATAAAGTTTTTGTGTCATACTTTATGTGCAGTTTTAGGATAAAGTAGATTTTGTGTTTTTTGAAGGTTTATAAATGTAAACAAAAGAAATTAGTTAAGAAATCTTTACAAATTATTAGAATTTAAAATATTGGGCAAATTAATTGTAAAATTATTAATATGTTTTGCAAATCTTGGTAATTTTTTATTATTTTAATAATAATTTTTCTTTCTAAATATTTTTAGTGCTGCACACCCTTTATTATAATATATAGGCTATATAAGAATATATAGGATATATAAATTTCTTAAATATGTTTTTATTATTATTATTATTATTTTGCTTGCGTCCTTTTTACTCCTTTTATTACCCTGTTTTTATTAACCTTAGAACATTTTTCATTTATTTCTTAATAGTGAATGTTTTGTTGTTAGACAAAATAATTATATATTTCCTAGATAGCTGTGCTAGGTCACAAAAATTATAGGTAGGGTTATTCTTATACACAATAAGCCTAGCTGGCTACTCTATTGATTTTATCAAGAAACTCCTAAATTTTTGTTATTTCTCTTGATTTCTCAATAGTGTATAAAATTCTAATTTTTGGCAATTTCAGGGAAAAACTTAAAAACAGTAAAAATTTTGCTAGAAAAAAGTCTACTGAGTTGTTGTAGGAGCTTAAATAGTCAACAGATGGTGCACTAATATGATTTATATATACTATTTTTTTAATATGTTCCCCTGAGTTTTAAGTCCAATGTGGATGGCGCTGTAGCCACTAGGTTGCCAAGACCCCTAGGAGCTAACAGGAATTTGGGGGAATATTACTAATTATTAGTATTTTTAATTAATTTTTTTGTAATTTTATAAGTTTAAAATTTATAAACTGCATTAATGTAATAAAATTTGCCCTATAAAATAAATATTGAGACATAAATGTTGATGTTTTTTTTTTTTTCACACACATGTATATTCTTTTATCTTTCAATGTTCCTTTATAAGGTGGATGAATATTTTATTAAAATATTAAAATCAACACAAAATATGTTAAACATAAATCATTCTTAGAATATATAATCTATAGAGTAAGATTGTCTTTTTGCAGTCCTAGCGTTTTAAACATTCTGTTTCAAGCAAAAATTTCGCTTATAGTGTCTCCTGATTTTTTCCCCTCAAAATCAATATAATCTACTGATTTTTTTCCACTCCAAAGTTGGCAGATATGCAGTAATAGGAATCCCCTTAATGAAAAAATAATTTGCATATTTTTAAACTACTTCTGTTTTGCAAGATTAAATTTTTGTATCATTTGACTGCAAATTGCACCTTTCAAAATTTGAATTGCTCTTATATATTAAATTTTCATTAGCTATATAAAAACTTTGAAAAGTGTTTTGTTTAAATTTTTAACATCTTTCTTTATAACTTTAATAACTTAAAATCTTCCACTGTAAATATATTAAACATTTTTTTTTGTTTGGATGTCACAAAAAGCTATGCAATGATAAAATAAAAAAAAATATTTAACTTCACTGAAATATAAAATTACTAACATAAAAGTTCCTTTTCTGCTTACTTTTTACTTTGGAAGTACATTGTTGACCTTTTATGTGATGTTCTTAAAACAACTGAATTTCCCTCTTATCATGGTCAAAACAAACTCTGTAGTTTTAATATGCACTATAGTTTCTGTCTCACAAACTTAAACTTAACTTCTAATCACTTAAAAAATTAAATAATTGTATCAAGAAAAAAATATTTTCACTTACAGGAAAAGAACAGAATTCTACATTTTACATATTGATTCAATTTGCAGTTTTTTTTTTTTTTTTTTTTTTTTAAATCTTATTGTCAAAGTTTTTTAAGCACATTGTAGTTCTATTTCCCATTAGAGTTAAAGAAATGTGTTGGTAGGAAGTTTGAATTTTAATTGGATTTCTTAATGGGAGATATTGCAATGAAGAAAATATATTTTAAAAACTATGTAAATTTTTTAATATTTCTTTATCTATTTGCTTCTTTTGTTTATATTGAAAGTAGTGCGTAACTTTGAAAAAAAACTTAATGTACTGAAAACCACAATGTTCAGAACTTAATCATATTAAAAAATTTTGTTATTTTAAAAAAATTTCTTCAATATTTAAAAATTTTTCTATTTACATCTTTATAAAGTTTTCCTCTGGCAGACAATGTGGGAGTGCAGCCAACTTATTTGTTATTTCCTTATTTTTTTATTTCACATTATTCAATATAACCTTTTTTCATATATTTCAAAAAGGAATCACAAATTATTTTTATTAATTTAATTTGAAAAAATGTGTGTATTTAAATACAAAATTTTAAAACTTGATTTAAATTTATGACATAAAATAGTGACATATATATATATATATATATATATATATATATATATATATATATATATATATATATATATATATATATATATTTTATTTACATAAATTTATTTCTGTCTCTGTTTTTAGCTCTGAAGAAGGTGATATTGTAGCTGGTTACTCAACTAGTTTTGGACAATTCTATCGTTGTGTTGTGTTAAAAAGAATGAAAGATAGTTTTCTTGTTCATTACATAGATTTTGGAAATAAAGAAAAAATAACTAAATTGTGTGAATTAACTCCTGATCTTCACAATAAATGCTGTTATGTTGTTTGCTGCATGAAACCTAATTTTCTAACTGTTGAAGAATTCAAAAAAATATTTGATGGTATTAAAACTGTTTCTGTGAGTAAAACAAATAATTTGGTTGAACTTTTGCTTGTTGATAACAATATTACAATCTCTGTAAACTGTTTTCCTTGGTATCATGATTTGTTTTTAAAAAATTTATCAAATGAAAATGAAACCAAAAGCTCTTCACTTCAAAATATAAATGAAGTTACTGATTCCACTATATTTAAAACGCCATCTAGCCAAAAAATTACAAGTGATATAATTGCAAATCAAACCATTATTTCTGGAAAAAAATACAATGTGAAAATTGTTTTTATTATTGATGTCTCTAAAATATATGTTCACCTATCTTCCTGTGAGAAAAATCTAAATTTATTAAGTGAACAATTAAATAAACATTGCACTTCTTCTGAAAGCATTGACTATTCACCTATAAAAAATGAAATAGTTTGTTGTAAATTTTCTGAAGATGGATGTTGGTACAGGGGACAAGTTATAGGGAAACGGGGGAAAACATATAAAGTATTTTTCATTGACTTTGGAAATGAAGATATAGTTTCCTCCAATGACTTGTTACCTCTACCTGAAAATTTTGCTGTTGCTAAATTTAGCATTTGTGTTTCATTGTGTGGTCTCAAAAATGAAGATTTGTCTGAAGAGATTTTGTTAAAATTGACAAATGAATCTTGGGATATGGAAGTCAGAAGCTCCTCATCATGTCCTGAAGTTATGTTCTTCCAAAGTAATATGTCATTAATCGATTTTGTTGCAAAAAAGAGATTGCATACAAAATCTTCTTTAACATTCAAAAAGTTACCATCTGGGAAGTCAGAGGTGATGGTTTGTCACGAAGATCAAGAAATTGCTTATGTTCATTTAGTCAATGATCTTCAAGCCATATCAGATATGTGTGAGAAAGTGAACTCTGCTGTTAAAATGCCACTTGATAAAAAAGCCCAAGTTAACTGTTTATATTGTGGTCTTTTTAATGATGGTGCATGGTATAGAGTTTTAGTAAAAAAAGAGGTAAATCCCACCACTTATAAAGTAAAGTTTATTGATTTTGGTAATGAAAGTGATATTAACCTGAAAGACATGTGCCATTTGACAGAAGATCTACTCGGTTTTCCCGTGTTCAGTATTCCAGTTGTACCTCAAAATCTTAAAAATTTCAAAATGTGTCAGGAAACACCATACTTTGTGGAAGTTGTTGGTGAAACTCCTAGTAACCAATTAATTAATGTTTTAAATATTCCTGAAAAAAGACTTCCTCATAAGAAAGACTTAAAAAAATCTGATTTTAAAGATGGTATAAATGAAATACTTATATGCCATGTTGAAGAGGAAATGTTCTTCTGTCAGTTAACTGCTGATGTCCAAACATTTACTGCTATGTTTGAAAGGTTACAAAGTACTTCCAAGGAAAAACCAACACCTGAAGACTTATATAAGGGATGTTTAATATGTGTAAAAAGTGCAGATGGTAATTGGTACCGAGGTGCTATCGACGCTATTTGTGATAATTCGTATGATATAACATTTGTTGATTATGGGAATTCTGAAACTGTTTCTGCTAATAATGTCATGCTTCTTTTAGAAGAATTTATTCAGTATCCTATATTTTGTATTTCCTTTAAAATTAGCAACTATGAAAGTGCTCGAAAATATGTTACTGTAAATAAAATTTTATCATTGAGAACAATTGAATCTCCAATAGAAGGAATTCCATTAGTTGAGATAATATTGCCAAAAAATAAAGACTTGCCTAACATATTATCAATAGACAAAAAGTTTATTCCAATTAATGAAATTGAGATGGTAGAAATATGCCATATAGAGGAGGATATTTATTATGTGCACTCGATTTCTGATAAACAACAAATTGAATCATTGCAATCAAAACTACAGTGTGCAAGTGATTTTCTAAGAATAGACAGCTTACCTGAAGTGGGATCTGTTGTATGTGCCAAGTTTATTGATAATAATTGGTATAGAGGCTCTGTTGTAAAAGTGATAGAGAAGTCAAATGCTTGCATTGTGTGTTTCTTAGATTATGGAAACATAGGGGAAATACAAATCTGTGATATAAGAATCCTTCCACCTGAGCTTACTTTATTTCCTGTGTATTCTGTACCTATTAAATTTAAAAATATAGAAAAAGTACAGACTCAGCTAATTATGGGGAAAACTTCTTTTTCAATAGAAGTCCTTGATTTATCAGAAGATGGTATTCATTTTGTAAAAATTGTAGACAATGAATCAGATTCTGTAACTTCTCTGGATCTTCAACTGCTTTCTGATTTGCCTGTTCAAGTTTTTGTATCTTACGAAGAAGATGGAATATATTATGTTCAAAAAATATCTGATTCAGAAAAACTTCAAGAAATGATGCTGGGTTTGCAAAAGCAAGAATGCCTGAAAGTAATTATGCATACGCCTAAGGATGGTGAATTTGTGTGTGTAAAACATGAGGATGGTCTTTGGTATCGTGGTCTGATTAAAAAAGGTTGTGACAATAATGTTTTTAAAGTATTTTTTATTGACTTTGGAAACACTAGTGATATAAATATCAAAGATGTTTTCTCTCTTCCATCTTTTTGTAAATCCTTCCCTATGTTTTGTATTCCAATTAAACTTTGCAATTCCAATAAAATTACCATTAAACTGCATACTGATGAACAATATACCGTTAAACGAGTTGGTAGTTTATCTGATAATGTTCAACTTGTAAAAGTATGTCCAACTTTTGCTCCAATCCATTTATCATCAATGATCTGTCGTACATTAGAAGACAGTACAACTTCAGTGCATTTTCAAAGTTATGATCAAAAGTTCTATTATGTAACTAGAGCTGATGATTCCGACAAAATAAGAGAAATGAATACAATATTGAGTAATTTTGAAGGTGAAAATATCATTGATTCTCCAATTATTGGGGAAGTACTTGTGGTAAAAAGTGCAGACAAACAATACTATCGGGGTTGTATTATAAATCAAAAAAGCCTAAAGTTTGAAGTATATTTGATTGATTTTGGTAAAACTGAAGAAATTGCTACTTCTGAAATGTTTTATATGCCTAGTCAGCTTTCTTCATTTCCTATATTTAGCATTAAAGTTTTACTGAACTCAAAATCATTGCAAAAATCTATATCTTTTGGCAAAAATTATGTTATATCAAAAATTGATGATATTCCCACTGTTGAAATTTACCCTCAGTATATTCTGTCTATGTTGAAAAAACAATATTTACCTGTAGGAGAACCAAGAGATGTAATGCTTGTATATTTTGAGCAAAACATCATGTTCTTTCAAGATCTGCTTAATAGTACAAAAATAACAGAATTGCAAAGCCTTCTACACTCTTACTCTTCATCAAGTAAATGCATATCACATCAGCCATCTGTAGGAGAATTATTAGTAGGACAAAGTAACATTGATAATGCTTGGTATCGTGGCTGTATTGAAGAGATTGTTTCTTGTAATACTTTTAAAATTAAATATCTGGATTATGGCAATACAGAAATAATTTCCATTGATAAATTGCATTGTTTTAAAGATGAATTTATCGATTATCCAATTTTTTGTATTGCTGCTAAAATAACTAATGCACCTAACTTGACTCTAGAAAAAATCTACACTGTAATAGCTGAAGGTCAACCAGTAAATGATGAACCACAAATTATTACTTTTGGTCCTAAACCAGAATTGACACACTCTGTTTCAACCTTGGTAAGATTTCATTTAAATTCTTAATATTGTTTAAAAAAATTATTCCTAATTGAATAACAAGCATTTGTTATGATTAACATTTAATTGCTAAATCAAATGGGACTTTTTTAGAGTGTGAATCATAAATTAAATCAAATATGATCAAATAAATCTAAGACAATCCCTATTTCTCTCTCTCTCTCTCTCTTTTTATTATTATTTTATGTATACAAGCGAATATACTTCTTTTTATAAAACTTTTAAAATGCTAAATTTTTAATTTTTAGCTTTGTCATGTTGCCATATAATACGAAACGATTTATTTCCAATTATTTATGTATTTTTATTTCTTTCAAAAAGCAATGGTAACGATATGATATTTCAATTCCTTGATGAATCATATAATTTTCAAAAACACAATCATAAAAGTGTTTTTTTTTTTTTTTTTTTGTTCTAAGAAAATTTGAATAGTACTGACATCTAGTATAAAATTTACTAACTATCCCCAATTATATTAAAAATATTGTTGTATTGCCATCTGGTGTATAAAATAAGGTAAATATTTTTTCCAGACATAAGAAATAGATTATCCTATCTTTTTTTTTTTATGCATTACTATCAAGCAGCCCGAAAATAACTGTGTGAGAGCTCACTCTGTTATTTTTTGTGTAATTAGAAAGAAGGGATAAACAGAATATTTGCAGAATAAGTTTGTATTCTAGTGATCATAAGTCAAATAAACATGGATAATTATTGGTATTATAAAAAAAGTTAATATATTTTAATATGTTTAGTTATATATTTTTGCACTATTAACTATTTCAATTATATGCATCTAAATTATTCAATTGTGATATTTTTTAAAATTATTTTATTTTTTATGATGACAAATATTTTTGTATTTTTAAAATAATTTCAAACGCATTTTTAATTGATTAGTATATTATTTTTATGTATTTTTTCTTAAATATGAAGTTACTAATATAATTTTTATTCTAATGACTAAGATAAGTCATTAAAATAGTTATTTTGAGTTAATTAATAATAATACTTTATTTTTAATCTAGTTTAAAATTTCTTTTAATTAATCTTGATTTTAAGAATATTTCTCTGCCAATTCTTTTTTATGGAACTCTGATAATTAAGTAGCAAATTACTGCTTAATTTTATTGCAAAAATATTCATAAATCAGCACTGCTTTATGGGTGATATTAGCTTTATGGGTTTTTTCTCCTCTTTCTTTGATATCTTTTTTTTTAATTGCTGTTACTTTGGTTATTTAACAATTTCCAAATAAAATCAGTTTGATAAAATGAATTCTGAAATTTTAAGTGTTGTAAATTTGTTAATGCATTTTTTTATACTTTTTAATCTAACAAACTATATTTGATTAATTACAGCCTTGTTTAAAACCTAATATTTTATGTAATTTTGTGTGGTACTTATGAAAATTTGTATCATATACTGGGTGGAAAAAATTCGTGAAGAAACAAATCAGATTCTAAGACTAAAATTGGCCTGCTTTGAACTTTTTTCAAGTACCATACTAAACTATATTTCTAAGATATTCCTTTTCCCTCATTATGCTCTTAAATTCTATATATTTTACTTTTTATCATTCAATTGAAATTTATTTTAAAAAAAATTTTGTGATATGTCTGAAGTGGGTTTTTTCTGACAGCATAGTTTCTCATAATAAAAATTTACAAAAGAAAAGTTTTCCTAGAAAAAAATGCATATTTCAATCCTCTAATGCAGCACTGTGCAAAGCACGGCCCGCATTCCATCTTTGTGCGTCCTGCTGTTAAGTTTTTAATATTAAAATGGAAAAAAAATTTTTCCATTTTCTTCAAATTTTGTTGGTAGAAAGGATTTTATTTTTATATGGAATTTATAAATAACTAAAATATAGAATTGTATTTGTACATATGTCTCCACTCAAGGCCGTTGCGCAGAATATCAGAAGTTGCATTGCTTTTCAAAAGCCACCTGATTCAATAGAGAAGGACATTAAAATTAAAATTGCAACTGATTGATTTATTAGATTGCGTTCCCCGCTAACCATCGGGCGATCGGAGAGTGAAGCAACATGAGGTTGATTGATTGTCATTTGACGAAACGAGTGATGTGTAGTAGCTATTTAGTAATAATAGTGGTTGCGTGTAATTCTAGCTTTTTTATTTATTTATATTTTTTTTGTCAATTTAAGCTTGTGATTTAATTAAAGAGTAAACAGAACTCTTTTGGGCAAAATAACAAGCCTCATTATGTCTTTGAAGAAGCAAAAAATAAGTGATGGAAATCGTGCATTTAATGAAAAATGGGAATTAGAATATCTGATCTGCAACAATAACAATAAAATTCAGTGTTGTTGGCAAGTTTTATCAGTGAATAAGGAATATAATGTGAAACGGCATTATACTACTTAACTACTTAAGAAATGTATAAAGAAACATATCAGTGAAGCAAGAAAAATTATTGTAGCCCAGTATAAAAAAACAAATACATCAAACAACTATGTTTTCAAAAGTAAGTACATATACTGAGCAAAGTTTGGTTGCTTCTTATGAAGTTTCTTTACTATTAGCCAAAGCAAAAAAACCATTCAGTAATGGGATTTTAATGAAAAATGCGCAGTTTCAGTGGCTCAATGCTTCATGCAGCCAAGTTGGCGGAAAAGTTTCTATCTGTAGCATTATCTCACCAAACAGTGAAGCAACAAGTAGATGATATAGACAAATATGTTTTGAAAAAATTATGTGATTGCATTTTAGACTTTGTGTGTGTGTGAATACTATTCAATATAATTTGATGAAAGCACTGACCAGACCAGGGATTAGCAAACTACAGCCCGCCAGAAAGTTTTATGCGGCCTGTGGATAGAATTTTAATTTGTTGGCCCAATGGAAATTAAAAGGAATAATGATTTATGTATTGCATATCCATCTCCTTTCCTACTTTGTTTAAATATTATTTTTTCTTTCTTTTTTCAAAGGATTGATGATCATTTACTTTCTCTATTTTTGTTCAAGTCTGTGCAGTCTAAATACTCTGATGTACTGTATTACACGAAAGTAAGGTGGCTTAGTGCATGATGTGTTTTCGACCAAGTTTGGCAGCTGAAAGACGACATTGTATCGTTCTTCCATGAGAAACAGTATTCTGCTGAGTTGAAAATGTTAGAAGATACAGAATGTCTTTCAGACTTTGCATTTTTCACAGATTTTCTTCATCATATGAGCAACTTGAATGTCAATATTTGAGAAAAAAATCAATTTATCGACAATATTTTTATGCCCATCTCAATGTTTTTTTGTCAATTCATCAATTGTCCAGCAAACAATTAAAACTTAATTTGTTTGCTGGGCAGCTAACTAAGAACATCTTGTCTGAATTCCTGAAGTTAAATTCAATATCCTCAGTAAATAATAAGAAATTTAAGAATTATGAAATGACTTAAAAAACTTCATTTTGAGTTTGAACACAGATTTTAAGATTTCAGTGCCATTCACTCAGAATTGGATATTTTTATCATGCCTTTCAACTTAAATTGTGATGGAGTGAGGTCAGATTTGCAGTTAGAAGTAATTGAGTTGTGCAATCTAACAATCATCTCAAGCAGCTATTTCTAAATATGCTAAAGTTAGAGTTTTACAAATCATTATCGAAAGTAAGTTTCCAAATTTAATATCTCACGCCCAGAAAATCTGTGTTATGTTTGGTTCACATCTTATATATGTGAACAAGTGTTTTCAACTATGAACCTTAGAAAGAATCATTTCAGAAGTAGACTGACAATAAGCATTAGCTTTGTTCTGTGAAATCAGTACACTTTCTTCGAACCTCAATATAAGAAACTTTTACAAGAGAAATCGCAATTACACTCATCTCATTAACATATTTAAATGGTAAAACTTGTATACTGTTTTTAAAAATTTTTCTTTGCCTGTTAACCCTTTTTTTCACGATTTTTGGCCCATGACCGAAAAAGTTTGCCCATCTCTGGACCAGACATATATGGATCAATTATTATTATTTATTCATTGCATTTCAAAAAATTTTACTATTATGGAGGAAATGTTTAATTTGATACTGTTACCCAGAACAACTAACGACGAAGATATCTATCTAGCTATCAATAAAACTGTCATAGACTGCAGAGGATTTCAAAAATGTACTTGCATTGTAACTGATGGAGCAAAAGCTTTGATGGAAACAGTGACAGGATTCGCGGGACTTCTTAAAGAAAATGGCATTAATTGCCCGTTGTTTCACTGCATCATACACCAGGAAGCCTTATGTGGAAAATCTTTGCACCAAACGAATGCCAGGAAAGTTGTTAGAATGATAAATCTTATTAGAGGCAGTTACATGATTTTGACTCATAGAAAATTTCGCGATTTTTTAATTAAAATTAATGTGACTTATAGAGATTTGTTATTACACTCCGAAATAAGGTGACTTAATGCTAGACAATGCCTTGAACTTTTTTTTTTTTACGAAAAAAATATTTTTATTCTTAACAAATGAAATAAAATCAGACATTTCTAAACTGCAAAATTGTGTGTAAGATACTTTATTCCTGACTGATCTTACATTTTTAACTTGATATGACACAACACTTAAAAGAATTAAATTAGAAGTTACAAGACAAAGGACACAATCTTACCAACTTGTATGGATATGTGAATGGTTTTAAAAGTAATTGTTCAAAACGTCACTTGAGCAGAATGTTTTTTTTTTTTTTTTTTTTTTTTGAGAACATTACTCAGAGGTAGAAAATTTTCAAGGATGTATCTTTAAGGATCACCTTAAATATATTGACTATGTAATTGTGGTGTTTGAGCAGTGATTTGCAGATTTTAAAGAATTAGAGAGTGATATATCACTTTTCACTCATCGATTAACAATTGGAATTATGTGACCTACAATCATACACCTTATACAAGAGCAGGACAGAGTCTGGAATAGATTTTTTTAAGCACCTTGGCGTGCGTTTCCCCAAATTAACCAATCTTAGCTTAAAAATTGGTTCGATGATGGGCAGTATCTATTTTAGTGAAGGTTATTATTCCACAATGAATTTTATTAAATCTAAATATGGATCTTCACTGTCAGATAACTCACTTACACATGCACTGCGTCTGGCAACAATTAATGTTGATATTGAAAAGAATGTCAAAGATAAATTAATGAAGCACTAACATAATTTAATATAAGTTATATAGTAATAGTATTAAATGCTATTAAACTTTTTCTTAAAAAGTGTTTTTTATTTGTGCAGCTCTCCAATCTGTTTAGTAATTTGTATTGGTCCGGGATTAAATTTGGTCTGGATAGAGCTCTAATGTATAAAGATTTAAAATATAGAAAAAATACACAATTTTTTTAAACATTTTGATCCACAAATTGAACATTCAGAGGTTTTTTCTGTTATATAAACATTTAGAAGGTTGTCAAATAAAAATAAAGTCACAAATTATTATATTCAACTAAGTAGCATATTTTTTATTACAAATTTGTAGTAATTAAGAATAAAATTTGCCTCAACTTGTTTTAGGATAACATGTTAAATAAAAAAGAAGATGTACATAAGTATTTCTATAGTAAATGTAATCTTGTACCATTCCCACCTGGACAGCAAGATGTTATTATTTATTCTATAATAGAAAGTCGGCTTGCATTTTGTGCTCCATACAATCAAGAGAGTAAGTTTTTTTATTTTTATTTATTTGTTACTACTATTGCTATTCTGAATTATTCAAATTTTTTTCTATACTTTTGATATGCATTAGAAATCATAATTTTGCTAAAATCAAAAGATAAATATGTAATGTGTTTTGATTCTCCATTGCTTATATTTTAAGTAATACAGAAATTACTTGTTATCTTAGCTTAAAAAATCAGTGTCGAAATTATATATTTATATTTTTTTCCAGTGAATGACATTAGTGCAATATTTAAAATTAAAAAGTATGAGTGTAAAATTGTGCTCAACTTACTGTTAAATATGAGTTTGTACTTTGTTGTTAATTTAATCTAATTTTATATGAAAAAATTAATAATTATATTTATTTTGATCCGAAATTTTTAAAGGGAACAGAATTCACAGACATCTTAAATTTTTCGCAGTGTTTTTGGATTTCTTTTAAATTCTCTCAGAAACTAGATTTTGCTGTAAAAATTAAACTAACCTATAACAAATTTTTCAAAAAAAAAAAGTTTTGCGTTGTTTATGTTATTGTTCCCTACAATCATTACTGTTATCTTGATATATTTATTAGCTATTAAAACATAAAAAAATTACACAATCTCCTGTATTTTCTCTCTCTCTCTTCCTGTGGCACGACAGCCCGTGTGGGCCAAGGCCTACAATGCCTATCTCTGTTTTCTTGACCAAGAGGCCCTGGGGTGCGAAGCATTTGTCCTGATTAAATGGTCATCTCAATGCGAAACTCCCAGTGATTAGTTCCCAAGCATGCTTGGTACTCAGTTTTTCAACCCACTGAAGGGATGCAAGGCTGAGTCGACCTTACTCAGCCCAAGGATGGAACCTTGAACCTGTGCCTTTGGAGCGTGAAATGCTATCACTAAGCGAACAGGCTTCATCTCCTGTATTTCTTTTTAAATAAACCCCATTAAAAGAGTCAGTTTTTTAATTCTTAAAATTATTTTTATACCGTTTTAATTTAGTTTAATTTTGCCTGTATTCATTATTAAGCAATCAATTTGTGTTTGCAAACATATTTAAATAAATAAATTTTTCGAAGAAAAGCTTAAAATTTTAAGTAAATGAGTGTGTTTTAAAAGTGGTAGTTATAGAAATGGTCATCTATCTGCAACTGTGCTTTATCAAAAGTTCCATTTTGTTGAAAATTTTGTCTGATTAAAATTATTAATTAAAAGTTTATCTTTATTTATCAAATTAAATGTTTATATAGTTAGAATTAATGCATTATTTTAATTTGGAAATTTCACTTAAAAGTGAAATTTATGTAATAAAAAGGAAAACTAAATAATTTTGATATAGTTACTTTATTCTATATTCCTATTTATCACTTTACAAATAAAAGCAATGTGCATTTGGTAAACTTTATAGTTACAATTTTTTACAATTAATTATCAAAATAATTTTTAAGCTGTCTTTTAAAATGTATTAAAGTCATCAATTGATAATTTAATATTTATACTATTTCTAAATTCAATTCTGATCAATAAATAATAGTAAAATGTGATACCAATATAGTGTGTTTAAATGTGGAGCATAATTTTTCTACTGTATACAATGTAAATTTAAAGAAATATTTACTAAATAACAAAAGGCTAAATACTAAAACAATTCTAAATAATAGAAGAATCAAAATTAGGAGTTAATATGTATATTTAAATATGTTATGAAAAATATTATTTTAACATTTTGTAAAATATGCTTTGGGTCTCTTTTATTATAAAAAACGTTTTAGCAATACTTATTATTTTTTTTTCAATTATTTCTGTGCATTATATTTTTATTCAGGAAAAAGATTTTTAATAATTTACTTAAGTATGTGTTTACTAGATCTTGTTTTATACAATAATTTATTTGCTTAAATAAATGTTTATTGTTTTATTTGTCATGAAATGAGCTTTTTTGTTTATTATAGTTTATTTATTACCAATAAAATGCAACAGAATTGTTTCATTCCTAAACAAAATTTTACTGTAAATGTATGTTTGCACTTAAGTATGAGAGCTAAATAAAATCTAAATTCTCTAAAGTTATCAAAAATTTAAATGCTAACAGTTATAGATATTGAAAAATAAGTTCGATGCTGGATTTAAAACATTTTAAAATAGTGAAGTTCTAGGTATACTTAGAAGGATTATTTACTATTTGCTGCTATATTTGGAAAACT
This sequence comes from Latrodectus hesperus, assembly GCA_037975125.1. Lineage (NCBI taxonomy): Eukaryota > Metazoa > Arthropoda > Arachnida > Araneae > Theridiidae > Latrodectus > Latrodectus hesperus. The sequence continues at coordinate 42,580,084 of CM075856.1, read as the reverse complement.
TATAAAAAACATTTGTGGAAGGTTATCCAAATGACAATCCTCATCGTTTTATGTTGCCTGATGGAAGGTGTGCTTAAACTACATACATAAGACTGGGTTCTGGGTCTATGAGGCCTAGTTTGAAATTTTTTTAAACAATAATTAGTAAATATTCTTATAATTTATTCATTTTTTTAATTGATGTGGTATGTTTGTGTTTACTATAAATACTCTAATCACATTTGGCACTACATATTGAAGATTGCTTGGGCAAATATGGCATACTTTCCTTCCAGACAGGTTTCTAAATTTTCCCTATTGGCTAACTTGGTTCACTTGATAATGAATTCTTTATGAACTGTTCTATGAAATTTTAGAGGGGTGATTGGTGCATGCTTCTGTACTGAATATATTCTTTCATTAATTCTCATTTCTCCTATCAATTTTAGTTTGCTTTATTTCATTTTTTCCAGTGTAAAAAGTATGAGGCAAAATGTCTTCATTTTTCCTGAATTTGAATCATATGAGTTATTATCCTTCCACGTTTGAGAGTTATGTTCCCTTTGAAATTTCTTTAAAATTTCTTTGTTTGTTAATAAATAAATACATTCATCCACCATTCAATTGTATATACATTTCTATCTCTGCATTTCACCATAAAACTCAGAAAAAGTTTATTAAAATCTAAATACCTAAACTTTAAAAATCCTAACATCAAAAACATCAACTTAAGGAAAATATGGAAATTACTACAACTATTAGAAAGCAGTTGACAATGAATACTGCTATTAAAGATTTGGAATGCTTTCAAGAAAAGTGTCCTGCACAGTTTCAAGAAGGACCAGACCTTTAAGACCCAGCGTACCTGTCTGCTCATGAAATATAGTTTAAATATCAGTTCATTTAGCTTATATAGTATTTGTGAAAAATAGAATTTGGTCCTTGGAAAATCAGCTGCAAAGATTTTTCTTAATAGGAATTATGTACTGCAAACTTATTATCTTTGGGAGTGAATGACATATGGTTATAAAGGATAATCAACAAAATTATGTTGAAAGAGAATAAATCAAAACAAATATGCAGTTGAACAGTTTATGCATTCAATAGCTAACAGAAACAGTTATTATATGAAGAAGAATAAAACTGTGCTCTATTTAAAAATTTACTCATAATTTACATTTCAGAAAATCAGTCCTAAGTCCCCACCCCTTTTTTTTAATGTAACATTTTTAATTAAGATTTGCATTTTCAAAAAATTAAAGCATCAGGGATAATATAGTGAATATTCATTTATTATATTTAGGTTGAGTTATAAATATAAAATCTTATAATTTAATTTTTATTAATATTGAAGATTTTGTTTCAACAAAGAAATATTATAGAAAGGAAGAATTTTTCCCATGGCATATTTTGTGTTCCTCACTAATGTTTAGAAAATGAGAAATACTTGCTTCTTTTAGATTCAAACATTTAATTTGTTTTATTTTTCCTAAAATTGTTTCTTGAAATTTCATTTTTAAATACTGCAAACTGAAAAAACTGCAACGCATAAATACTTCAGGTAAATGATTTTTTTTTAAGTTTTCTGTTACAAATCGGGCAAAATGTTTTTGCATTATAGAAGTCTATTCAAAAACAATCAAAAAGGAGGAGCTTCTCTGCCTTTGTCAGTTCCTCCTAAACAAATTTTAAAGCAATATCAACAAATTAAAACTTTCATTTACTTTCAAACCATAACTTATTTTTTACACTGTAATCGAAATTGTTGCATTATTAATGTTTTGAATCCTGGCCATTCAATTATTTTTATTAATTTAGTTTTTGTTAATTAAGTTCAAACCAGAAAAAAGAGAATACATTTTTTCAAAATATTATAATTTTAATGATTTGTAACTAATATTATGCTTATTTTTTTCTTTTAATTGATTTTAACCAGATCTTACTGCCGCAGTGGATTTGACAGCAGCTATAACTGAATATTGTAAAAATTTAAATGTCCATTCCTATAATGGTACTGAAACTCCAGAAGTAGATCAGATGATTTTGGCAAAATATGAAGGTAATGTAAAATAATTATTGGTTGAAAGATAAACAATTTATTCATTGAAATGAATGCTTATGTTTTTATTTATTTATTTATTTATTTAATATGAGAAACTATTTTATATTTGCATAAATCTTTTTTGTGTATTGTTTATTATAGATATTTAATAGTAATAAAATATAATGGAATTGTTTTATTCTTAAATAAAAAAACTTAACTATAAATGTATGTTTTATGTTGCTACAAGATCCAAATAATTCTAATTCTAAAAAGTTTTGAAAAATTTACAGTATGGACATGATAGAAGATTAGATTATTTAAGACTGTCGGCTTTTAAAAAATATCAGCATTTACTTAACAAGTAATTGGTTGTTGATGTGTGGCAGAACAATTCAAATAATCACCTTAAATGTTGGATTTCAAACATTTCCAAGTTATAAAATTGAGTGAAGGAAAATCGTTTGCTATTTCATCTGTTTTGAAAAAAGTAAAGAAGTGAATTGAAGATTAACTGAATTGCAGTAATCTTGGCTTTCAAAGTAATTGGATTATGTTTCAATAAAAAACTTTTACTTTGAAAATATTCTACATTTTTTGTATTTAAAATTTAGAAACCAGTATTAATACTTTTTTTCTTTTTTTACATTTGTATAATAGTTTCAAATGCTAACTTTATATTAAACTTATGATGAGTGTAAGATTTTAGACTAAATTGGATTTTGTGTTTAATAATTATGTATAAAGTTAATAAAAGCATTTTAGGAAATGAAACAATTAAACCAGTTTTTGTTTTTATTTTACTTGAATTATTATATTGAAAAATAATATTAATGTTTTTCAAAAATATTTTATGAAATAATTGATTTTTTAAAAAATTATCTATACATAGTTGCTACATTGTTCCTATATTTTTTTGAAATTTTAAAATTTTTTCTTAAAATTCCTTTTTTGGCTGCTGCATACCCTGTTAAAAGAAACCAAATATTGAGTTGTAATCAAATTTGAGACAGATTAATTTTAGCATCAACTCACAATTTTGAGTGTGTGGGTTTGAATCCCACCTAGTGTATGGAGGTTTGTAGTGGTTCAAAATCCTCTTTAAGCCATAGGTTCTGATCTAATTAGCCCTTGTGTGCAAAAAATGACTGTTGAATGACAGACAAACAAAAACTTCACAGTTTTGTATCAAATGTATATTCATTTTTTTCATTCTCTAATTTAATAAAATTAGTCCTGTTCGGGAGAGAAAGAATTGTATTATTATATTATTTTCAAAATATTGTGGTTTAATTATGTCGACATTTAACTTTTATTGAATTTTAATTGTCTTAATAATTAAACCATAATTTTTTGAAAATAATATTTATTGAAAGTATATATCTAAAATATAATGAATTCCTGTGAACTAGAAGTTATGATTTTGTTTTAAATTAAACTAAAGGTTTCTAACAACATTAACAACATAGTTAATTTTTCTAAAATTTTTTGGGAAGGAAGACAAAAGTATATCAGTCCAATTTTTTTAGAAACTGCTGACTAAGAAATATTGAAAGAACTTAAGATTTTGCTTTTATTTTTGATGGAGTTATTGTTTTGTATATAATATAAATTCATTTTTAACTTATATTACATTATGAAAAAATTTTAAATAGTTGAACCATAAATTAGTGATGATATTGCACCCTCGTATTTAAGTTATATGTGTGATTCTTTTCTAATTGTAGATTCTTAACAGTTTTTTCCACTTATCTCCATTGAATAATAATCATGGTTTCATTTCTGTTTCTTCGAAATAATATCAGACTTTACATTGGCATTTTTTTTTCTTATCCTTTATCTTAAAAGCTCAAGATCAAATGGTGACATTCTAAATAATTATGCAGTTTGATGAATTATTCTTTAATTAAATGAAATCATTGACACCATTTTCTTTTATTATTAAAGAGATGAAAAGGATATCAAAAATAAAAATATTTTTAAAATTATTTCTGATCCATGAAGTACAAATGATCAATAATGTTTAAAAAAAAAAGATCTTTTGTAAAATACTTATAGATAATTTACCAAGCAGCTGTAAATAATTCATCACTTGTGTAATTATTATTCTTACTATTAAATGAAGTTAAGGCATTTTTATATCTATAATTGCCAGTTTGTCATTTGATCTCTTGAGTTCAAGAATGCATTACTGGAAATCATTTCTAAAGAATTCATTTATTCGCCACTACATTGTAACAATGTTTTTTTTGTTTTATTATTATAAGTACTATTAACTTTTTTGTACATAAATTTTTATGTGAAAATTAAGTACTATTTTTGATATAAGTCATGTGCGATTTGATAATTTTACATGATGAGCATCTGTAATTTTATCATATCCTGTACAGTGAATTTAAACAAAATAAATGTTGTACGCATATGGTTGTATTATATATTTTAATACATTTTTAGATCAATGGTTTCGAGCAGTAGTAGTGGACAATCAGTCTGTTCCTTTTTATGATCTTCTTTTTGTTGATTTTGGCAATACTGAAAAGGTACATTTAGAATCATTAAGAGCAATGACAGAACAATTCATGACCTTGGACATTCAGGCTCATCCATGTCAGTTAACAGGTAATTTATGATTTAACTTCTGAAATTTTATTGTTAAGAAATATAACTTGCTTTTTAATTTATTCATTATTCTCATTTTTCTTTTTTGAACAAAATCCTAGATAAAAATTCTTTTATATTGTCCATAAAATGAAACCTAAGCTTAACGTTTAAATTTTTAATAAAATTTTTTTGTGAAATTGGAACCTTGCTGGTTCTTTTATTGGATTGAACCTCGTAATTATATTATTAAGTAATTATATTTCACTGCTAATAAATATCTTATAATTGCAACTTTACTTGTTAGTGAAAACACAAGTTCTTTTTGATTTATATATGGTTATCTCAAAAATGAGCTCTCGTTAAAAATTTAGGTAAATTGAAATAAAAACATGTCAGCAGCTTAAGCAAAATTCAAATTTTTAATTTCTTATAATTTAATGGTTAGCTGATAATTTAGTTTTAAAACGAAAAATAAATGTTTCTTATCTTAGTTTGTTGTTGTTACTTATGACTCTTGGACAAACTAAGCTAGTTAGCCTTGGCTACGAAATTAAGTCAGAAGGGCGCATCTTTCATTTAATCAGAGCACCATGAAGGTAAAAGTATAGCTTTTGCTCTAAGATTCCTCTGATATGTGGCACCCACAGAGTATCCATTGCCTCAATTTTGACCTGGAAGGGGTGAAATTTTCTCCAGACCATTATACCCATGGTAACTACTCAACAATTGACCATAGGACTTTCAATTCCACAGATTTAATGACCATGTATATCTTATGTACTCTGTGGGGCTTTGGCGGCATTGGGAGGCCAATGCCCTAACCATTAGGCTACCATGGCCCTTAGATAAGACCGCAGTGGCCTGGTTGATTATGACATCGTACTCATTATCCAAGGGTATTGAGCACAAATCCCAGCTTAACTGAAGATCTGTCATGTTCACTAAAGGCGACTGGGCCCATTAAAACTGAACATGATTGCAATGTCCTAGTGAAGTCATACCTCTGGTGGTGGCAGGGGTTTTTTGCTTGCTCCCTGCTTTAAAATCATGAAGACTGGCTGCTTCTATTAACTGGTTGAGCCCAAATCAATGCTAGATACCATGAAATCATGCTGGTGTAACAACAGCCCTTGCTTTTTTTGTAGTGATATTTTCCATAAGACTTTTGTTAACTCAACAAAATTTAAATTTAATAACGTTGCTGGAACTAAAAGTCAAAATCAAATTTTCGAATGAAGGTCCATGGTTTTATGTATATTTGTTTCAAAAGTGAGCATTTTTCTTTGCAGGTTTTCAATTTGAAGAAAAAGATTCAGAAAAAATAATTGAAGAATTTCAGAAATTTACATACCAGCCTTTGAAGGGAATTGTTTCAGTGATAGAAGGTGACATTCATATTTGTATAAATCAGTAAGTATAAAACAAATATTTTTGTTGTGAAACCAAAAATATTAAGTATAATTCAATATTATATATTTCTTCATTTTAAAGAAATTTGTAATGTAAACATTTTTAAGTGCTACATAATGGTATAAATTCAAAGATCAGATAATAGGGTATGTGAACTATGAAGCATTGTTATCATTACTGATGATATATGTATTCCTCTATTCTTTATATTAGGTTTTCAGGCTCATTATTTTATGTGTGCTTCTTGTAGTATGTCTTCAAATACTGGAATAATTCATATTGTTTTTAATATATCTAATGAAAAATAATTTCCAGAAGAAATGCCACATTGTTTATGTGCTTAAAGGCTACATTTTTAACTGTAGCATTTACTTATACTTAAAAATATTAAAAAATATTTTAGTTTTCTCCAAATTGAGTAAAAAATACTTAAAAAGTGGTAAAAGATATAATCAGAAATACTTATTAAAAGAAGCTGCTATTGTATTCCAGGTAAAGTGATTGTGTAGCAAGAAGTTGTAAAAGATTTGTCAGTTTCTTATTTAGACTAAGATTTATGTAAGTTACCTAACTTTTTAATTGAAATAATGACTTAGATTTACAGGATTCAAATGATTTGTTATTTTCTTTATTTTTTTTATTATGATCATTTTTTTAGTAAAACTTTAAAAAAGAAAAAAAATCACTCAGTTTAAGGAATATCATTACAAAAATTAATTATAGCCTAATATGATTATTGTGCATACAGATTTCTTTTAGTGAGTTAATATAAATGCTTTCTTCGACTATGAATAATTCAACATTTTTATATCTTTATTTTTAATTGTTTTTATTTTGTGTCCTTTTTTCATAAATAATTGTTTTAGTGCAGTCTTTATGATAATCTAGTTCTTCTGGAAATTAAGGTATTAAATTTTTACTTTAAGGGCTTCAAAACTGCCAAGCCTGAAATAAAAATAGTTATATTAAAACTTTTCTGGTTTTAAAATGGAAAAGCAGCATAATAAAATTATTCAATGAAGAAATTCTACTTTGCAAATAAGAGTACCATTCATCACGCAGGGCGTTGCTATTTGGCTTCACAGTCTCTGTTGCTAATTTGATTGCTTGCATTGATATTGTGTCAGCATAAGAGCTATGTAATTATCAATACATGCCTGTATGAGTTTATCCATTGTCTCTTTGCCATTTGGACAAAAGAGTCCACTTTTTATGTAGAGCCAGTTATAACTTATTTTTTATTTCTATAGATTAAAGTAAATCTTAATCCTTTTTTATTTGTTAATAGTTTATATATTGTAAGAGTTAATATGGCAACACATTAAATTAAAACTTAATCTGTTGTGGATATTTTAGAAAAATATGACTATACATAATTATTAAAGGACATTAAATGCACTTTTATTTTTTAATAATTTATAAAAACTATTAACAGATTTTAAAGAATGAATTTTCAACTCATTCTGTAATGAGCTGATAATGTTATTTCTTAAGTGTTTGTTGCTTTACTTTCTGTTAAAGGAATATTTGAAATTTCATGCTGTTGTGGAATGCTCACTTCAGTGAGCATTCCACAACAGGGTGAAAAATAATAAAATTCAATAATATATAAATAATAAATTTATAATTTCAAATTACCTACGAAAAGAAAATATGATAGAAAAATTAATTATATAAAAATAAAACTATAAGCATATTCAGCAATAGATAGTAATTAAAATTTAGAAGGAAATGGAAGAAAATTGAACGAAAATTCAGTTGAAAGTCAGAAGATGATGAACATTCAGTTGCTGAAATTCCTTACAAGACATGTAGAAAGGCCTTTTTCTGAGATTCCTAATATCTGTCTGAATAAGAAGCACCTGACAAAACTATTTGTAAATGTAGAATATTTTATAAGTAGAATTTTTAACCAATGCAAACAAGCCAAACAGTTGAATACTTATAGGATAATTGAATTAAATAGTTATAAAAAAATGAGACACCAGCTCAAAAGTTTAGGAATTTATTTCCCATTCTGGGTGTGAATACACATAGTAATACAGATTTCACATTCAGAATTAATAAAATGCATAAACTAGACCATTTCGGTGTTATTTTTTTAATACTGAATCTTTTAAGTTAACTTTAATTTCATCTATTTAAAAAAGAGAGAAATAATTATCTGTAATATATATATATTATATTAAATAGCATTAAATTCTAAAAATAATATTTATTCACTTTGATAATAATTTGATTGAAAATAGTGACAAATAAGTAGGCTCATTAAAAGCAATTTTAATTGAATGCTATAAAAAAAAATTCAAACATCTGACTTTTAAAAATCAATATATTGTTTTAAATTTTATCTTTTACTTATTCAAGATAATAGCAGAAGAATATAATCATTTTCTAACTTAAATTTTGAATTTTATTTTTTAAGAAAGTCATATGCTCTGAAATAATTAATACGATTTAAAAATCAAAAATAGTTCATGAAACACCTGAATGAAAATCAAATTAACTTTTTGAAATTAAGTGCAATGTGAAAAAATTTAAAAAGGAAAAAATTAAAACTTGAAATAATGATTGATTTCTGTTAAGATGAAATGCCTTTTTAAAAATAAAATACTATGAAATACAACTTCACACACTTTCTAGTAATTTATATGCAAATAATTCTAACTTAGAAATAATCTTGGTATCATTTTGACAGTAGATTGTTTTTGAAAGTAAGTAATTTACAAATCGATTAGCATTAGAGTTTATAAAATGAAAATAATTTAAAAAATCTCACTCTGAATTTTAAGGTAATGAATTTTCAAGCATAAGTCATTCATATAATATTCTATAATAAAATTCATGAAATTGAAATTTAAAAATTTTTATGTATTTTATTTTTATAATAAAGGAATTCCAGTATTGGACGCAATAAATTTCTTTAGCATACATATCTTTATTTCTTAAAAATAATTTTTCATGTATTAACTTATTGAAATGTTATTTAAGTTAATATAAATTATGTCTTTTTTTTTTTTCCTTGTTGAGGTAAGTGTTGTAAAGGTGAGATTACTATATGTTGTTACTTTTATAATATTGCATTTATATACATATTTTAATTCATGCTATATAGAATGGCGGTCTATTGATGGTAACAGATCGCCATTCTATTGAGCTGCAAATGACTGATGTTATAAGCGGACATTGATCATATTGAATCTGTTGTGCTCATGATGTGGCTGAGCGATCGATTACTGCAGTGCACACTATGTGCCTATCTTCATGTGGCAATGAGGTGGGTGCAAATGGTCTTGTTGGTTCACTGTTTCTTCCTGCATCTTGTTGTATCAAATTCACATCACAGTTGCTTATTTTCGTGCGACACGATCACCAGCTTCTCTGAAGGGTTATTCACAATCTTTATGCTACTATTCCTCCTAGGATGAATTCAGAAATTTGTTGCAAAGATACTCTATCTTCTACATGAGATAGTTCAAAACCTTACACAAACTGGATTATCGCATAAAAGTGCCATATTTGATATTGGCTGTCTTCTTCCTTTTTATAATATTTCCCAGTAGCAGTGATGTACATATGTGCTGCAGTGTAAAGATTTCCATGTTGCCTTCACGGCGTTACGTTTTGAGGTGCCACAGCAGTGTTAAATGCCCGATTTTGAATTCCTAATTCAATTGATCATGATATTGAATGGAACAGTTAAGGCCTGTCAAAATATAATTTGCAAAATAAATAAAAAAAGAGTTGTAATTCATTTATAAATATCAGTTTTTTTTTTTTTTTTTTTTTTATGTGAAATCAGATTTGTGTATAAATGCAGATTTTAGATATTCTCAATGAATTAGCTTTTGCAAAAAAATTAAAAACCCTTTTTTGAAAACAGTATACAATTAGATTATAGTAGTGTCATTGAATTTGGTATAATAGAATTAAAAATTATTATTTTAGAAAATATATATTAAATTCTTTTCATTCTCTGCTATGAATACTATTGTAAAACAAAGTGTTAAACCAGAAAAAAGAGAAGAAATGAAATAAAACCTTGAATAGAATAGTGAATCAAATGCATAAGTTCTACTTTATTACATTGTGGGGATTTCATATAGCGTCAAAATTATTCAGTTAGCAAGATGCCATTCCAAGGCATTGGTCACTGAATAAAATATGTAAAATTCTTTTAATGGATTTAATTTCCACCAATTTATATGATATAGTATAAAGAGCAATTGAAGGTTATATTACTTTTGGGCTTTCAGTATTGAAAGCTTAGTTTCACTCCCTTGGTTACCATGATACTTCAGGCTACTATTTTATATTAAGTATCATCTCCGACTAAATAAATGTCAATTACAATAATGCAAAAAATATGCTAATATTGAGAGGTAATAAATGTTTAGTATTTCCAATATGTTATGTAAAATTGACAGATTTAAAATTTATATTATATACTATTTATGGTTGTAAAAAATTCAGTTACTTGATAAAAAAAAATCTACTAATTATTTTATCCATAACATAGTTGATCTGGACTGATAAAACTGATGTGTAACCATTCACTAAAAATTATTTTTAAAAAATCACTAGCTTTTTATTTTTGAATATTGATTATTTATATTCATTTTCAGGATTGTTGATCATTTAGTGGAAAATAACCTTGCTTCACTGCCTTAAAATCTTACGAACATCAGTGGGTGCCTCATATTTTCATTATTGTATTTTAGTTATGCTTTGTATGAATCTTTTTATAAATAAAACATATCATAAATATATGTTGTTCTTTAAATTATTTTTAAGAATATCTAAACACTATTCGTGCATGTATGTGTGTGAGAGAGAGAGAGAAAGAAAATATTTAAGACAATATTAAATTGATAAGAATTAGATCATAATAAATGAAAGAACTGTTTCTATTTTTGATTTCTTTTTATGTGGTTTTAAAATTTTTAATTATGAATATCTATGCAATATATATAATTATGGCTATTTTTTATATCAAATGAATTTCCTAAAAAAATTTAGTGCATCCTACCAAATAATAACAAAAATCAGAATTTTATCATAGTTTTCGATTTGCTGCACTTGTAAGTATTAGTTTTGGTTAATTTTATAAAGTTGCATTCACACTTTTCGGATTTTTAAACAATTAAAATAACAATTTATACAAACGTGATTATGCTTTCTTAAATTTTAAATGTAAGTGTATGAAATATCAATTAAATAGCATATATTGTGAGGATTCATTTTGTTCAGGGTTAAAAATAATACTGTATCAAAAATAATTTAAAAATCCAATGAATATTTCAGTGTATTGGAGTTATCAGGTAACCTTGAATACAAGTTATTCAACAAAGAATTGTGTATTAGTAGTCTTGTATATTATTATTAATTTTTTGCACTCATTGTTATAGTTTATACATTATTCATTTAAAATTCATAATAAAACAAATATTTAAACTTCCATTTTCTTGCCAAATTTATCAAAACACGAAACTGTCAGAACACGGAAATTTATTTCTAGCTATCACTTAACTGGTTGTTGCATAATTCATTACTCTCAGTCTAATTGAAAAGTTTTATAATAATTTTGGATTATTTAAAATTTTAGGAATACATGGACAATTATTGCATCTTACACTTCTACTAATGGTGTATACATTTTTATAAATATATTTTTATATATAATATTAAAATTTTCTAAACACATATTTATACTTTCCCAACTTTTTTTTTTGGGGGGGGCTCCTTAGATTATTAATAATGTTTTCATGCCCCTCCGCTTTACTTTTTCAATAAATACAAAAAAACGCATATTATGTACTTAAAAGTCTTTAATTTTAATTCTAATAAACAAATTTTAAAATAAAAAAATAAATGTTTATTATCTAAAACAATAATGAATGAGATTGCATATTCTGTACCAGTTGGTTGATTCTAGGTTCTGCTTATGCTAGAACTATCATCAGGTCGCTATCGACATCAAGTCGGTTTCGCTGTCTAGTTTTAGTTAAAACTAGAGCAGAAAAACCTGTCTCACACAAGCAAGTTGAAGAAAAAGGAACTAGTACTCGTAAAACAAGAGATACAAGTTTCGAATTAACAGGCAATCTTTTGATCCAAAATTTCTCCAATGTCAAAAGATGGAAGTAATCTTTCATGGATGAATGAGCCTTCATATCTAGAAATTCTTCTGATAATTGTAACACATCGGCAACAAATGGATTTCTTTTCATGTGCCAATTGGTGACTATGAATCAATGTCTCGATAATATCGGTGAAATTTGGCTTCCAGAGCTTCCAAATGAGTTTTTATGTCGACTTTCAAATTTGTGTCCAATTTGTAATTGCTTCGAACTGGCGATAAAATGATATAACGAAGACAATTTTTGATTCCAAATTTGAAGCTTTGCTATGAACCCCTGAATATAATCATAATTGCTTATTATAGTGTTTCTGCACTGAAGTTTCAAGTTTAGCTCATTCAAGGCACCAAATATGTCCGTTAAATAAGCCAACCTCCATTTAAATGTGTCATCTTTGAACATTGTGAGGAAATCGTGTTTTTCTTTCAACTCAAGAAAAAGAATTACTTCTTCTTTCAATTATTAAAGGTGACCCAACATATTGCCTTTGGACAGCCTACGTACTTCTGTATGGAACAGAAGAACTTTGTGATCAGAATCGTGATCCTCACAAAGTAAATAACCGACTGTTCAAAGCGCTGCTCTTGATGTAGTTAACAATCCTTATACCCGAGTCCAAAGTCTGGCGTAATTTCTGTGGCAATGTTTTGGAAGCCAAAGCTTGGCTGTGAATAACACAATGTGTACTAACTATTGCGGGTTTTTTTTTTTTTTTTTTTTTCCTTGAGCTTTTTAGTTAAGCTCGATCGTACACCTATCATTGCAGGTGCGCCATCTGTGCAAAGTCCAATGAGCTTATTCCGATCTAAATCATTTTTTCTTCAAAATGTGATGTTGAATTAAATATATCTTTAGATGTAGTACATGCTGTAAAAGATTGGGAGTATAAAATGTCCTCTTCAATGTTATCTCCGCCGATGTAACGAACTTAAACTATTAACTGTGCACAATTAATGATGTTGGTGGATTCATCGCAATGGCAATAATTTTACTTTGTGAATTAATGTCGGCTGTAATGTTATCGATTCTACGCTTGACTGTGTTATTCGAAAGAGAAATAGACTTTCTTTTTTGCTTTACATCTTCTAACATTATCTGCGGGACTTTAAGGGCACGTGGTTTTAATTCTTCACCAATAGTATGGGGTTTCTTTTACTTTGCTATCATAAAAACTATTTCAAATGAAGCTTTGAGATGCTGCGATATACCTGTGGGATAAGTTCCCGATTTATCCAATCTCATCCGCTTAAGTGATTCTGCTTTAGAAGAAAGAAAAAACTCATTTGTCTTCAAAACCAGAGTAGGATGTTGCCTCCAATGTACCTTTCAAGGTGATTGGGCCTCATGTTATTATTACTTAAAACGTTCGTACATATCACACACTGAGGCAATTATTGCTCGTCTTTTTCTGTAAAAGTAAATCAAAACTTAATGCAATCTTCGGGAAACTCCTTTTTTCGCTGCCATTTTGACCTATAACAATAAAACAAGTAATCAGTCATAGTGGCCGATTTATGAACGCATCTCCGCTCTGTCACCCAATTTAGAAAAATTAAATAAAAATGGTGACTGAAGTTAGTAAACACAAACTTACTTTTTAACAGTGAGACCCAATAATTTTGCACACTCAAACTGATTTTTCAACAAAAAATTTTCACCGAAACGTCAAATTTGTCGTAAATATGCGGAAATGAATTTCACGAATGCTCACACATGCGCGTCCGGTAAGTACACTATTTTCTCAGAGAAGAATGTTAAGCGGGTTTCATGTTGTGACTTGTCGAAACTTGTACAAACTGCGATTGACGACGTCGGGTTTTGAAACAGTGGTTGACAGTATGAGTAAATTGATATGATATTTAATTTCATTATAATTTTATGCTTGTAAATTAAACATCACATTTTGATGTTGTTAGTTTATTTATTTTTTGTTTTTTTTCTTGCCTGTATGTGTGTGTGTACCACGTTAGTGATATGAAAAAATGAAAACAAAATACAATCGCTTTCCGCCCTCCTTGACATCTTTCTATGTCCCACTAATTGGGAACTCCTGCTTTAAAGTAACATTTTCATTATCCACTAAAGGTAAAATCTTGTACCATTTGGAAGTTGGAGAACAAATGTTAGTTTGAAAACGAAAAATAAGCATCAATATCATTAGATATTTATGTTTTCTTACAATCGAATTTTTCTTTGGCGTCTTTATAGGCTTTCTAGAAGTACGTTTGTGAACCCAGCATTGACCTACATCCTAAACATACATCCTAAACATTTGTAGGCTTGATAATCCGCCCCAAAGAAGGCAATTTTTAGCATTTACAGAGTTTCTACTGATTTTAAGTTAATTATTATGAACAAAACATTTCAAGCCACCATTTCACTGTTTATAAAACAAATTTTCATTTTGCAGTAATAACATTTTTTAATAAATTAAAATATTTCCATTACTTTTCTTATTTAATCTCTTACACGTTGAGAAATCATTAATTTAAATATCTGGTTTCAGTTACCTTGTCATTTTTTTTGCATCGATTATTTGACCAATATATTATTTTAATGAACTGAGAGCTATGTATGTTTTAAAAATTTGGAATCTAATTTTAAATATTATATAATCGTTTTAAATTTTGTGCAAATCTTTATTAAATATATAGCATTGAGATATGTGAAAGATAGTTAAATTTAAATGTCTTATACTCCATTTACTGAAGAGAGGTTTTGACTAAATCAAAAGTCAAGAATTTAAAGAGAGAGTTCAAGACACATTAAACTTGATTTTGTAAACTTTTCACGGAAACTTATGAACCGACACAAAAGCTTTGTTTATCATAGTCGTTTCCATTTTTTTAATCTTTACAAATGTAAAAGTACCCAAAATTGTTTTTAAGTAAAAACTTTTGATGTGCTTAAGTGCTCACAGCTAAAAGTTTATGTAAGGAACTTGACATTTTTATTGAATGTCCAAGATGAATTAATTAAGGATATTCTCGCTGATAAAATAGAAATGCTGATTTTTGGCAAGATGCGAGAAAAATATTTTCTGAATTAGCGCAATTACTGAAAGTCGGGAATAGCTTCTACATTTCCAAAAATCAATTGAAAAATGTTTTCTTCATCTGGTAATCATTGGAGTCGTTAATGAAATTTGTAACCTCCAAATGTTGACAAAAAGAATTAAAAGGTATTACCGTTAGCCTAGTGGTAATACAACGCTTCGAAACATAAAATTCCGAATTCGATTCTAGCCACTGTTGAACAACAGGAGTTGGATGTTGCATTTCTCCATGAATGTCGGAATGAGTACTTGGGAGTTTTCTGGGCTTCAGCCATTGCGATACGTGAATAGAGCTGAGGAAACTCACCATTATCAAGTGTCAAAACTAAATATAGTGTATGTTCATTTCTACGAATGTATGTAGCTAACTGTGAGGAATTTGATTTCTGTCATTAGATTTAATTTTCATTTTTGATTCCAAATTTGAAATAAGATTACTAAATAAAATTATAATGTTAGGTGATTTACAAGGATCTCTTTATTTTAAGATCTACAATATCCATCTATTTTGGCAATCGGTAGAATTTAATATTTAGTAAGTTATTAGAAAATTTGGTTGGGAACACACGCAAAATAAAATTATAACTCGTGAAAGTACAATTTTTTAAAGTCTAATCGAAATAATGACAGTGTTGTTTTTATTTAATTTTAAAAGAAGGGGGCGATAAGTTGGTTTCGCCCATAGTATCAGAAATTCACCCTAAGTTACACTTATAATTCCAGGGGAAAAAATGGATAATTTCTGGAAACTTAAAAATTTAGATATTTATTTTCTTAATGAAAAATATTTTCAGTTGCCAGAATTTTTAATTTAATGTGCTTATAATTTGTAATGAATTAAAAAGAGTTAAAATATTAGTTTTTGTTGCTCCTATTTGATTAAAACTGGACTATAACAAAATGTAGACAGAACTATGATTAAGGAAAAGAAGATGCTTACTCTTCTAATAAGTAAAATCAAACAGAATTAGTTTCATTTCACGGTTAATAATTAGACACAGTTGATGATCCTCAAAATATTAAAAGAAAAAAGTAATTTTCGTTCATATATCAACCTGAATTTACTGTTTTTCCACTCGATAAAAGAAATCGTGAGTTCAGATAAGAGTGGTACAATGTATACATATAGTCTTTCAGCAACTAGTGTTCCTTTTTTGGTGCTGAGCATTTTCAGATTCTAATTAAGGATATACTGAATTTACAATTAATGAATTCAGTAATTGGAAACCAATTTAAAACACACCCGAGAAAATTTAGATCTTATCAACTTGGTTCTCATAAACATTCCAGAAAGATTTTAATGAAAATTTTCATTGTGTTTTACATCTGTAATAAGTATGTTAAAAAAGTTGATAAAAACCGCAAATAATGTAAAAAATTCTATATAAAACTAATTTCTTTATCTCTTTATTTCTTTTATACGTTACGAATTTTTTTTTTTTTTTCTTGAAAAGACATGATAAAAAAAAGTTCTAACATTAGAAGCCTCTTTTAAGAGTTAATCGATTTGCGAGCTAAAGACTGCCATTTAATAGAAAAAGTTTTTAAAAAATAAAGAGAAATTCTATTCTTATGTACACAAAAGACCATCAGAATGAAATTTTTAATTTAGTGAATCTCAAATTCTAATAATCTAAATGAAATAAAAAAGAGTCGTGTTATTTTCCAGTAATCATTGATCAAACTCAAGATACTTCCAATGGCTATTTGTTAGATTTTATAGTAGTAAAATAACTTATGGAGAATCCCTATAAAATTTACTGAAATAATTTCTTGATTTGGACTAAAACTTTCAGATTAACGAGCGCAATGGTTATTGACCGATATGAGAGGACCATACTGAAGTGTAGATGCACATACCACAGGATAATCCAATGGCAATGCGTTATGCACGTGTCTTAAATTTGTGTTTCAAGTGCATCTTCGCCTAGTCTTGCAGTGGGAAACGCATTTCAATAGCTTAATGCACTGTACTGTTTAAAAAGCGTCATCAAAAATGTATGCCAATTCGAAAAAATAGTTTTAGTTGGCTTATCAACTTTAAAATTACTTTGTGACATAGATGGAGTTGAAGTAAATGAAAGTGATGCTCTTACCTTTGGGAAAGTGAATGCCTTTTTAATATGTATGACATCGAATTTTTATTCGCTGTATCTATATTTATGTAGAGTTTTTCAAAATAGTCTTTTGAAGCACCTACAGATCATATTGTATTATAGTAGTTGATTATGAAGGAATAGAATAAAATTTATAGCTCACACAAATTATATTTAAAAATGATTAATCAAGAGCACATGTAAACGTCAATCATCAAAAATAATGGCCTTCACATTTTGGGTTATTTATGAGAATCCACAGATGAAACAATATTTTTTTAATCACAGTATTTTCCTGTATGAATTCCACAGTAACGCATTATATGCAAGACCTTTTCTTCGAGTATAAGAAAAGAAAAGCGTCGCATAATCCGTGACAACTTTTTCGGAGAATATTCGAAAATGTATAATGCTGATAATGTGATGCCAAATAAAATAAAAAAATACACAGTATGATTAAAAATATAAATTGAATAGAAAAAGTATTTATTATGAAAATAAGATCTGTTTGGATCCACCTCAATGCGATAAACTGAGATGAAAGTGCGACATCGATCAAGATCCGAAGATTCTAGTAAAATTTATCGATTTTTAGTTCTGAATAACTTTCAAAATGAAGTTAGACATATTTCAAAAATAAAATGGGCTTCGTTAATAATTAAATGAAATAAATGGATTACTTTCGAACTGCGCATTCGACAGCTTTTTTTCTTTTGTATCGTACATGCTTGTAGTTCATCTTACATTTATGCGTTTTTGTCGCCATTTTTTAAAATTTGTTTGATTAATAGTTTTCGCTTCCACTTTTCGATATATGAATTTTAATGTTTTCAGAGCGAAACAACTCAGGTCACGACAGATTACAAAATGAAGTTAGCCAAGCCAAATTCGACCTTGAATGTAATTGGACAATGACGATCATAGCTAAAATAATTCAGCCGAGTCGTGGTGCCATCTTTTATTTTATAAAACATAAACGCCATTTCTTTCAAAACTTTTCTGATTGAGAATGTGTGTTTTTTTTTATTATTAAATTATCCGCGGATTATATACAGGAAAATATGGTATATTTACAGCTGATTTCAGTTTATTTGAAATTTGTTGTAGAGTTAAAGAGAGTATAAATTTTTATTAGAGTCCGGAATTCTTTAAACTTTAATAACTTGATATTATAAAATTAATAAAATAGACCATTAAAACATAATCACATAAAACTTTTATTATTATCAATTTTTCTTAAAAAATGCATTTTAAAGAACAGAAATAGGAGAAGCTGATATTACACAAATAAGTCATAATTCTGATTTCAATATAGTTTAACTTATATGAAACATAATATAAAACAATACTTTAATTTTTAGTATTTGTATTTTCAAGACATTTTAAAAGTTTTTGGGTTAATATTAAAACTTCGATTCATTTTTAAAAGCTTTCAAAAAGTAACACAAATTCCATACTAAAATAAAAGTTTTCACTACTTCATATAAAAGAAATCTCGGTACTTATGTATTATCCTGTCGACCATTTCAATGAGAAAAAAATATCACAAAATTTGCGATTTATTTCCAAATGTTGCATTTCAGTTACTGCACCATCTGAACTAGTTCATAAACAATTTATTTTACATTATTTGAGACAAATATTTCTTATTAAACTGCAGTATTAAGCTACATATTTTTTTAGAGAAAATGTTTGAGACGGGAGAAAGTACCGAAATTCCTTTCCTAAAGTAACCATTACATAATCATTTGAATTGCCTACTAAAAAATAAAAAATGTATATTAAGATTCTTTTTCATTATTTAATCTATATTAAAGTTAATCAATTAGTTTTTCACTCAAATTTTGTGTTTATTATTGATTCAAGTAATATTTCATCATTAAAATCAATAAAAAAAATTAAATATTTAAGACTTATAATAGTATATTTTAATTTGATGATAGTTTTTGTCATTAAAAAATCAGTGATATATAACATTATGCACGGATTTCTTATGAAGAATCGAGTTATTTTATAGTTAGTTCAGATAACTACAAAATGAGTATGAGAAAAGAAATAAGATAAGCATCTTAATTTAAACTATGAACAGAAAGGTTTCATTATAGAAAAAAGGCTGTGGGAATTATTATTATAATGTGATTAGAATTACAAAAAGTAACAATACACAATTATGAATACCTTAACATAATTCAAAGGTTGGTATTTCAAACAAATGATACATTATTTATTAGATACTTAAAATTATGAAATTAAAAATTTACAAAAAATTATAAATACTTTGTTACACAAAATCATTTCTTATAGTACTCGCATAAATTTAGAAAACAATTCCAAGTAAATATTTTTATTGTTGATTGTTTAATTTGTTTATGACTTAAATGTACATTTTATTATGTAGTAATGTAGTTATAAACACATTTGAAGTTAAGAAGTATAAATTAGTTGCTGTAACAAACACATTTAAAAAACAAGTTGATTTTTTATAAGATGTAAAACCTGATATTAAGCAAAATATTTATTTATTTAAAAAATTATTTTCTAAAATTATATATAAAAATTAT
The DNA here is from genome assembly GCA_037975125.1 of Latrodectus hesperus. NCBI lineage: Eukaryota > Metazoa > Arthropoda > Arachnida > Araneae > Theridiidae > Latrodectus > Latrodectus hesperus. The sequence goes on along the minus strand of CM075856.1, from coordinate 42,560,201 downwards.
GAAAAACAATATATAATAATTAATAAAACAAAATGTATGAGTAGGCAATTTCAAATGAATAAATATGGCAATTATAAATAATTTCATGTAACTGTTTCAATAAAATTAAGATACATGATATTCTGATTGAATATAAGCAACTGAATAACTTTTAAATCATACAAGGCTTATTTTTAAAAATGCATAAAATCTTAGATAATATCATTACACAATTTATTAAATAATGGCATAAATTATAATTTATCAAATAAATTACAAGTCAAGTATGGTCTAATTTTAGCATACACCAATGATAGCTAAAAGAAATTTTTATTAAAAAGAGACATTTTAATATGAGAGAATTATCTAATAATCAACTACTTCAGAATAAACAATACAAATAATAATTAAATACATACTACAAACAGCACAAATGTATTACACTATTCAATGCTTATCGTTAACAATACTTTGACAAGGAATTGAAGTTTGCAACATTTTAAAGTTGTGGAAGCACTACAAAAAGTGCTCGCCATCTTTTAATATCATATAAAGACAGTAATGACAGTGTCATATATATATGCATACATAGATACATATATGCACATATACATATAATTCTTTAATGAAGGTAATAAAGCATATAAGCAGCATATATAAAAAAGGCTGCTATTAAAAATCACATTACTTTATTCCAATATTTAACAACAATCCAGACTAAGCAAATGCTAATGTAAAGGAAAAAAAATACAAATTGTTCGCCTAAATAATCTTTTAAATTTTGAATGGCTACAACAACATTTTAGCATTAATATTTTAAAATAAAATTCATCACAATGTTTAGTTGAAAGATTAGCATATTATAAAAATCCAATAGTAAAATTTCAACTATTTTCTATTTAACATAAAAAAAAATTATCACTGTTAAATTCAACTATAAAAGTTAATTTATTTTTACAATGAATAGAAACAATTATCGATAAATAAATAAACATTAAGTTAATCATTAATTTATGGAAATTAAATCTGAAGATTACTCGCCAAAATATAATTTAAATTTAACAATTCCAATAGCATAATTTTTGAAGGCACGCATAGAAGCAATTTTAATATTATAATAACTTCTGCAAAATAAAACAACTTTATTAACATTTATTTTTGGAAACTTTGAAGAGATTTCTAAGCTAATTATAATTATTTTCTTAATAATTATTATTATCTATTTAAATTGTAAATGGAATTTCCATTTTTCCAATCAATTTTTTGTTGATTTATGTTTCTTATATATATATATATATATATATATATATATATATATATATATATATATATATATATATATATATATATATATATATATATATAGAATCCGAATTTTTTCTATTGAGTATATTATAACAAGTGAATGGTTTAGTAAAATTTTTAATAACACTTAAAAATACAAAATGTGTTAATCTTTTTCATAAAATTCCATCCATTGTAACATCTTAAATATATAAGATTCAGAAATTTCAAACTAGAATTTTTAAGAATAATTTTAAGAAAAGGAAAATTTATGTAGTAATATGATACAAAATGTTTAACAATTAAAAAAAATTTCACATATATTTGATATTTATGAATAAAAAATTATATAATCTAAAATTTTTGTTCCTGGGAATTTAAATGGTGTTCTTAATTTAAAATTGATTTCAATAAAAATTAATAATTTCCTAAACATAATGTTCATGATATTTTTTACTCAAGTCTGGAAAGTTGTCATCAATAAAATAATATTTGAAAAAAGCTTTCATACATACATAACAATTTTTACTTATAATATACATATAATATATATATATTTATATATAGCATACTTTTTAAATCACCGGACAATTTGGTGATAACAGTTATCTTTTTTACAATATATTTTTAATAAAAATGATTTATGAGAAAATTGAAAATAAAAATGACAATGTTTAATAATAGTATATAAGTAATTGCTTACTTTAAAATAATAGTTACAATACAAAACATTATTAAAAATATTCTTCAATTAGCAAACAATTGAGAGTGCAACTTGTATTCAACATCAAAATTTTAAGTTCTCATCTATGAAAACACAGATATCCATGACGATAACTTGGGCTCAAACAGTTATAGCAGTTTGCAAAGACTGCAAACATTGTGGTGCATAGATAATGTCACAGCTTGGTCCAAAGCAGAAGTTTCTTTAATAAATCAAAGTATAAGGAGAGATTTTAAAGTGTAAAAGATAAAGAGCTATTGTATTCTATTAATATCCATCACAGTTCTTATATAATCTCAAAATTAAAATAAGCATATATAAAGAGATTTTTATCGATATAAATAATGACATTTAAATATATACAGATATTATAAAATACATTTAAATTATATAATCTATGAATGAATTCTATAATTAATTGTTTACAATTTCTTAAATGAAATAAAACATAAAAAAACTATTCATTTTATGCTTTATTTCTTTTAAAAATTTTGAAAAATACAAACATTAAAAAAATTATTTTGAACTAAATTTATTCATAAATTACATATTTATGAGTAGATTCATGTAAATTACAAGGCTACAAATATTAAGAACAGAAAAATTAACACTGTAGCAATTTCATAAGTAAAATCGAAGATACATTGTTATTAATATCCAAAACATAAAAGAAGATTAATCAAATAAATCATTGGTTAAAATAATGCAGTACATTTTCATATATTTCCTTTCTCATCACAATTAATTTTAATTCATTTTTTTAATTTTTGCTAAATTATTTGAATATGAATGAGATTTACTAGAAAATGATAATTTACTAGAAATATGAGAATGATAATTTACTAGAAAATGCTAATTTTTTCCATAAATATTTTTATACTTTAATTTAGAAAACAAATGCAAAAATAACTTAATACTTATTGATTGTGATGTTTTATGTAACTTGAATAAATTCTCAATCTTCACTAGAACAATGATTTATATAATTGTTCTATTAAAAATATAAAAACTCAGCCTTTTAAATGAGAAAGCTTAAAGATGATATTTTTAGTTCCACAAGAGCAATTTTGTTTATTTATTTTAGCATAGCATGATCGATTCCTTTTTCGATTTAGCAATTTCCATAATAACATTCAATTATTTTTATTCTTATCTCATTATTTAGCAACTTTTTAGCTATGAATTCTTGATTGTAAAATTAAAAAATCTTATCATTTAAATAACTTTAAATACTATCATAACTAAAATCCAGAATACCTCTAGTTTTATTATAAAATGTATTTAGTTATGTAACATATGCACATTAGCATATCAAACTATAAAAAATGTAAGTAATTATAAAATAAAAAAGTAATGGAAAGTAATGCAACAGATAAGAGCCCTGGAATTTTCAATCAAGTATTAATTTAAATCAACATAATAAATTTTAAATATAGAAAATCTATAACAAAAATAATAAGAGAATAAATGTTGTGTTTAACTCCTTCACTTTTGAGTGACTTTGGAAATTTCTCTTTTAAATATATAGCAAATATAAATGCACAAATGAAAGGAATAAATTTGTTTCAATAATGGAATGAGTTGCTGGAACTGTATGCATGCTGAAAAAACTCTGTTTAATTTATTTTGCAGAATTATTAAGAGAATTAAGAGCCTTCTTACAGAATTAAGGTTATTTCACATGAAAAATAATCTAATATATTTTCAAAATTATTATAATAATTTAATAAGATTATATTAAAACATTAGGCTTTTATATTAAAATTTATATATTAATGGATAACAAATAAAAATAGTTTTTAAAGTTAAAACTAAATAGTTATATAAAGACAAAACTGTCAGCAGTGGACCTTCCATGTATATCATTTAAAAGACGTGCATTGAAAATGGATAGGAAATATTATGTAAGTAGATGCTATCATACAAAAGAGGCAATAAGCAGTTTCAAGTTTGTGGGCTGTTCAGTTGGCTTTCTAAAGGAAGCCAACCTATCCAAATGGAACTCATATTTGAAACCACAAGAGTAAAAAACTACTATTCATCAAAAAACATTTAGAATCAAACACAGAAAAGTTATTGCGTAGTTTCAACTCCCAAATGGCAAATGATGACTGACAAACATTGCCATGTGCACATTTCCATATTTGCTAAGAATATCTTTCAACGATAGGATTTCCATGTGCACAATAGGAGACAGTTTGCTGGCAGACAACAAACATTTCCTCTATTTGTTGTTCAAAATAACTATTAGAAATAGTAAAATTATAAAAAAAAATGGTTATAAAATAACTCATTCTAAAATTTTTGTTCTACATTAATATGTAAATTTAGTAAATATAAAGTGAAAATACTAAATTTCATCATAAAATAAATAATACCAGCTGAAATAATCTAGATTTAATGATTTGAGAAGTTTTACAAATTTAATAAAAAAAAAGCATTTAAGGACAAAATGATATATTGCACAAAGACATCTATAAAATTATATATTTATTAAACATATATAACAAATTTAAGGAATAGATAATGGTTTTTTAATTAATTTCTATCAGAAATAAATGATAACACATTAGATTGTTCTCTACTTAGTCATAGAGTAATTCAAACTGATAAAAAGAAATATAAAAAAATAATATATTAAATTTAGATATTATTTTACACATAATTTTTTTATATTTATTCTAAAATTAATAATAATCTTATAATTTATTTTAAGATTTTAAAAATCAGAATAAAAAATCTCCAAAAACATAATGATTAACATTAAAATTGTCCTGCGTCTTTAGTATTTTTCAATCTATTTTACTAAATAAACAAAACAGATTTATAAAATACATATAATTTATAACTATTTTTTATAATATTAAAGAATCTTTATTTATTATATACATGAAATCACAGTAAAAATCTTTAAAAAAATAACAGACATTAAAATTTTTTAACTGCAATACTATTAAAAAGCATACTTTTTGATTATTTTATTAGACTAGGTAACAAATTGTTAAAAGTAATACAGGTAATATACATAACTTTAAAAGAAATAAGCAATAATTATATTACATTTGTTACAAAAGTATGAAAGAAGCAAATGTAAGGAAGTAAAAGCTTCACTTTAGCATTGTTTTAGCAGTAATGAATTACACAGATAAATATTAGTAAGATCCAATAAGGTAGAGGAAAAAAATATGTAATAAAAATTTTATCAAAATAATAATTGGAGTATGATGGCTATACATAAAATGGCACATTTGTTTTTGGTCTATTACTATATAATAGGTAATTATAATTTCTACAAATTTATCAAAAAAGAAAACTCCTATTAGGATAGTTTTTCATTTAAGCTTCCATTTCAAAAAAATATTTATTTCATTTATAAATTAATGTGGCTTTTCTTTATAATTTGTTAATTCTTGATACTTCCTAAATTTATATTTTTATTACCTGTGATAAGTATACGTCTTTTTTAATGAAAGCTACATATGGAGAATAAAACAAATATATATATATATATATATATATATATATATATATATATATATATATATATATATATATATATATATATATATATATATATATATTTTCTTAGATAAAACCACACTATGCAATAAAAATACAGTATTTAAAAATTTTTTCACTCATTATCATTAATATTTTTTGAATTACTTCTATTTGTTTTATTTTAACGGAGAATCAAATGAAAAAAATTATTGGATATATAGATACAAGTATAACAGAAACATTCTATATTCTCTCACTGCAATATAAAATTAAAATTCCTTAACAAAATCCGTTTATTAAATTACAATTAATACATTACAAATTGACTCATTTTCAAAAATGATTGTGTCACTAAAAAATTTGATAAAATTATTAATTAACAGGATGAAAATGCATTTATATTTTGAAAATCACTAAATACTATAAAATTCTTTAATTTCATTTTACCACAAGTACTGCAGGTCAACTTAAATATAATTTCATCTCAAATATATCTCTAATATTCCATTTTTAATTAAAATATAAATATTGCAAATAGCATATATATTTCAAGTTCAACAATGTAATGATAGTCATGACTTATTCAAATATTTTAAAAGATATTTGTTTTACAAAAAAAAAAAAAAAAAAAAATATTACACTGCTTATGCTAGAGTATCAAGCTTTTACTGCAAAATATTGAATTTTAATAAAAACAATGCATCAAAGTCAAAATATATGCATCAATAAAATAATATGCTGAATAATAAATCATTCTGATGTGAATTAAAAAAAAAAGACAAATTTTCATTTTAAAAGAGTTTGAACATTAAAATATTAAACAACTAATCAAAATTCTACTACTTACACTATGTCGCCCAATTTAAACTTAACAGAAATATACATATTTACATATGTAATTTTAAATTTAGAAAAGGGACCAATTTAGAATAGTGATAAGTTTGATACATTTGAAGAAATACTAGGAGATCCAATATATTTTAAATACTTAGAAATAATTATTTTTATTTTGTAAAAACTATAATTATTTGGAAATTTTATGATAAAAAATTGCTATTAAAGGGCATAAAATTTTAAAAATTATAACAATATTTTTGGTTCTAGGGATGGACCTTATAGAAGTCTCTGTTAGAGACAGAAATAGAAAATTATGTATACAAAAACATTTCAAATAAAATTAAACTGACACTTAAATAAAATATGATAAATTCATTTTTCAATAACTTCCATTAAGAATCACACTAAATAATATGAAAAATAAAAGAAACAGAATGATATAGAAAAACAGCAGAAATATTATATACACTGTAAATAAAATACATTCTGTACACAGACAAAAAAATACAATAATATAAGAAATACATCTAAGCTTCAGATATTGTTTCACAAAAAAGTAGTCATATATAATTATCTGAAAATTCAACAAGTGACAGAGAAAATAAAGTGTGGGTAGTTTGTGAAAACTAGAGAATATTCCGTTAAAGTCATGGCACAGTAAAGTGACTGCTGTCCAGCTACTGACTAGTGTCTTACAGTCACTAAATTCGCAAGAAAATATATCTGTTTATCACAGAAGAATTGTTTTTTAGAAGAATCCACCGAAGTATTCAAGAAGTCACTCATTCAAAAGTAGGTGGATAATCATCCATTCAAACAAAATCAAACAATATTAAATGGGTCACAGTATGCTATTCATGAACGGAGTTGGTAGAGGTATGTGGTAATACTTGCAAAGTGGCCTGCTGCATTTCCCTTTCACAGCATCTCGACAAACAATTACTTTCCCATCCAGTACTTCCACATAATCTAGTAAAATAAATTTAATGTCAAAAAATAGAAAACTTAATTTTATAAAAACTTAATTTCCTTATCATTATATCCTTTGTTATATATATTTATAAATATTTCTTGCACACAAATATTAAATTAAATTTCTTTATCAAAAAATATTGAACAATTTCAACTAATATTTCATCTACAGAAATAACCACATACACAAACTATGGTTTTCTTAATTAATCAGCTCCAAGGACGAGTGATAATAAAACGTGATTAAATTGAACCTTATTGAAACTTTAATAACATATAAAACTGAGACAAAACCACAATTAAAATTAAACTAGGGTAAGCATTAAATACTATAAAGAATTCTGATTTATTCCAATTCATCTATTTTTTTACTGAAGAGAATGATATCAAATAAAGCTTTTTTGTTGATATATTCTCATTTATATAGTTTGTTCAAATATTTGCACAATTCTATTTTATTAAAAGCTTCAGCAGTGCAAGTGTGAGTTTAATCTTTACACATGTCAGGCATACTACTAGAACAAGTGCAAATGTGAAATGTTTTTAATTGTTCCACAGAAACCTGTTTAGTAACAAAAGAATTTCTACACAAAGTTTTCCATACAAAGGTTTCATTTGCACTTGAAAAGGGCTCATACTTTAAGAAAATAAATCAAGATACATTTTAATTACCTGTTAATACAAGTTCATTTTGTTAATTTGTTATCAAACATTGCAAATAATTTTAATAATCATTTCAAACAATTGATTTATAAAAAGACCTTTTTAAATAAATATTAGATGTATTCCCTTTAAAAAATGTATCAGTGAGTAATTTAGTGACATTCATTTGTACCTTTTTGTAATGAAATATTGGTTTCAAATATTTTAGTTAGCAAAGTCATTGATTAAAGCTATTTAATTATTTTGTAGATACTATCCAGAGGCTGAAAAAATGTAAATCAACAATCCACCTGATTCAATAGCTGAGATATGAGAATATTTATCATGTAATTGAAAATTCTCAATTTAATTTGTAATATCAAAATAACCTATTTTTGTTAAACAATATATATATTAAAAAAAATTTTTTAAACATTCCATATTAAATAGATATAAGATATTACAAGTCAATTATATAATTAACAAACTGATTTTTTTTAAGTCAGAAATCATAAAATCCCATTAGGTATTTACTCTCCATTTAGATCTGCAGTTCTAATATAAAAACCATCACAGGTAAAAATTTCTCAAATCCTTAATAATTTTAATAAAACACATCACAAAATCTTAACTCTGCCAAAACTGAATAAAATACTTGATCTATGCTTTATTTACAAAATTTACAAATGTCACATTAACAAGTTTATAGATACATAAGTTTTTTTTTTTTTTTTTTTTTTGTATTTACATATTATCCTTTTGACCTTTTTCAAAATAAAAATATGTTGTCGAAATTTTTATTACTCTTTTCCAAAATGTGACGGCAAAGCCGAACACTTTACTTATATCTTCATTGTAATAAGTAGATAAAAAATTTATTTGTAGTTTATATATGGTGTTAAATCTCATAATTGAATGACATATTTTTGTAGGGCAACAGATCGACAGGATAATACACAAGTTTCATTTTTTTTTGTTAAAAAGTTAACATCATTAAAAGTTAAGGAAATACAAATCATGGGTGAAAAAAATCTTAATAGAAAGAATTATACCTGAAAGAATATAATTTTATAGATTTTAAAGACATTTTTGATTATTCAAATAAAATAAATATTTATGGCATTTTTTTACTCATCATTATTCTTTCAACATACTCAACATTAAATCTGCTTTATCCTTACTTTGTAAATTTACAAGATAAGCCTAGGAGAATGTTAGATACATCAAATACAAATATATGCTAAAATTCAGTATTTCTTTTCCATTTCAATTCACAATAAAAAGAATTAAACAATTAGCGTTCATTTCATATTTAGCAACATACATTGGTTCTTCTATTGAAGATAATAAGATAATAAAAATTTTGTTATATGAAGAAACATTTTATTTAAGATAAATTTAACTATCATTTTACGAAACAAACGTTTTCATTAATATTTTTGTAATTATCGCGACTTTCTCAAATGTTTGCTCAAATGATTTACTTAAATTCCTTCCTTTCAGCACAAATATTACAACTATTTACTTAAAAATATTAATCTAAAAACAAATGAATAAGGTTTTTTGTTGCAGTAATTAATGGCTTGCATAAAAAAACAGATTTAAATTAATAATAAAACTAATATGATAACCAATATTTCATTTACACAAAAAAACTAAGGTATTTTTTTCAGACAACCTCCAAATCATCTAGAAATAATGTCTGAAATGATCTATTAGTAGTTACATAATGAAATTCCAGCAACAAATATCTGCTATCTTTATACTGATATTTTAATATTGAAATAAAAAAAAATTATAGTGCAATATATCTAGAATAGGATAAGTAGCACTATAATTTTTGATAGAAATATTAAACTCCCTCATTCTAGATACAATCTACTTATCAATCTATGCTTGAAATAATATTGCAGAAAAAACAATATTTAAGTTACTTTGGCAAGTAGGCTTTATCAATGAAACTACTCTATCTTAACTCTAACTCAACCTGACAATTTGCATGAAGTTCAGTTACTCAATTATAAATCTCTACAAAAAAATTTAATTGATACCCAAAATTTCACTTCAGAAATCTATGATTGCAAACTATGATTTAATTTTTACATATGAAAAATCGATTAATTAAATGAGTGGGAATATCATGAATGAGAAGAAAGAATTTTCAGATATAAAACAAGAAGTAAATTACATAGTGCTGTGACAGTTTCAAAACAAGCAAACGTTTTCCTATTAAAAAAAATAATTTTCAAAACGCATTTTTTTTTCAAAAAAGGATTACTTTTCTTTCTTTTAAAATAAAATGAAAGTAAAAATTGTTTTTAAGTATGAAATTTAATCTGCATGTATTTCTTATGTAGTACATACTAAATATTTTTTCTTTTACTTTATGAAGAGAGAGAAAAATTAATTTGAAGACCTAAAACTAATGATTTTTTTATTTTATGAGCATTTAAATTTAAAAACTATTTCCTTAGTACCCATGAGTTTGTAAAAGCAACTGATTACTGAAATTTTTGTAATAAAATTCTTTCACAGTGAATAATGATTTTAAGATTAGATTTCTTTACAATAGAATGATATGAGAAAAATTAGATAAGTTAAATTTTAAAAGTTAAGCAAAATAAAAGTTTATTATCTCAAATAATTTTCTAATATTTGTATGAATGCAAAAATAATTGTTTAAATACACAAATTCAGATTTATAAGTAAAGAGGAGATAGAAACAAAGTTTTCTTTATTACACTATGTTTATATAGGGGGGTGGTGTGTCTTGCCTCCATGGTGTTCCCTAGAACGCCTTTCGGTAACCAAACGAGACACACTTTCGTCACTGCAGTCCAATTATGATTATGCCTGCTATCAAAACAAGAAAAGGTCCTTCTAAGACCCGAACGCGAATGCCAACTCTGCCCTTTACTGGAATGCTGGTGGCCTGTCTAGTACTAAATACTGTGAGTTCAAGTCTATTGTGACAAGAGAAAAAAGTGATGTATTTGCAATTGCGGAGGCCGGTGCGTCTACTGATGCCCTTAGATTTTATAAATACCATGGCTTTACACTGTACACCTTACCTAGAGAGCGCCAAATAGCCTCTGGCATTATTGTCGGAGTGAAAAACACCTATACATGTAACTTCAAAATACTTCATACCATGCAAGATAACACTTTTGAGGGAGTGGAACTTAATATTTGGAAAGATAATATGCACACTAAGTTTATCTTTGTGTATAATCCTCTGGAAACGAACTCTTGACTTCAATCATGGAAAAAATCCTTGATAAAAATACAATTTTTGTTGGAGAATTTAATTGCCATTTTCCAAGATGGGGATACAAGCAAATAAATAAACCTGGCAGAACTCTTGAGAATTTTTTGGACTCTACTGCCACTACAGTCCACACAACAAATGGGCATACTTTCTCTTTTTTAAAGGGGAAAGAACCAGCCCTGACCTTGTAATATCCCACTCAAAGTTATCTAATAAAGTTTCAGTCAATCTACTGGAGTCCTGTAGTGGCCATGGCCACAAGATATTGAGAGTGAACCATTCTAACAAGACTCAGCATACCTGCTGCCATGAGGATATGTACCCTAGATGGAATTTGAAGAAGGCAAATTGGGAAAAGTTTTCCTCCCTTTCCAATAAAATCCTAACAACTAACAAATTTAACTTCTCTAACCCTGACGTTTGCAACGATTTCATTGTGGAGACTATTAGAGCATGTGCTCAGGAATCCATTCCTAGAGGAAAGATAAAAAGATTTAGACCTTTCTGGACAGACGAACTTACAGTCTTAAAGGAAAAACGTGATGAAGCACTCTTGAAAGCTGAGCTTTCAGGAAACACCACAGATAATGTTGCCCTTCGTCATGCACAATTTGTCATTAAAAGAGCTATTAAGGAGGCCAAAAAGAAATCTTTTAAGAACTTCGCATAAGTCTGGATTTTAGAAAAGATGGTGCTCGGGCACATCGTTTTTTGTCCTCATTAAAAATGAAAATAATTTAAGCAAAAATGAGCCACTTATGAGCAATGGAAAAATTTCCTATAATAACAAAGAAAAGGCCCTGGCCTTTGCTAAGCATTATGCGTCAAAGTGCAAGCTGCCCCACAAGAGGTGCGCTCCACTGCTTAGACTGCCACTTATTGCTTGTCTGAATCGTAGTGACGAACACCTTTTTAAGGACGATTTTACCCTTGTTGAACTTTCAGAGCGATGCACGAGACCAGTGGTGAAAAAGCCCCAGACCTCACGATTTTCCAAGTGAATTCTTTTTAAACTTTGGTGAAAATGCAAAACAAACAGTCCTTTGTTTCTATAACATTATTTGGAAGACTCATGCTCTTGCCGAGTGGAAAAAAGCTACAATTGTCCCACTCTTAAAACCACAAAAACCAACAGAGAGCCTCTCTAGTTATAGGCCATATTCTTTGACTAATGCAATATAAAAATTGATGGAGAGAATGGTCAATAGACTTAACTTTTATCTTGAGGAGAAAAAACTTTTATCTGACTATCAGGCTGGTTTTAGAAGGAAAAGAAGTACCATTGAACAAGCAGTTTTCCTGTCCCAATCCATCAAGGATGGTTTTCATAGAAATCAATCTACTTTGGCAGTTTATGAGGATTTCAAAAATGCCTACGATAGAGTATGGCGTAAAAAGCTTATTGAGAAATTGATTCTCTTTGGCATCAACGGCAATTTACTAAACTGGCTAAAATCCACACTGTCTCAAAGAATGGCCAGGGTGAAGTATCAAACAGACTTTTCAAAATATGTCCAGCTTCGTGATGGTTTACCACAAGGAGCAGTCACAAGCTGTACACTGTTTAATGTCATGATCAACGATCTTATCTACAGCCTAGCTCACATACCTGGAATCAAATGCTTAGCATTTGCTGACGAAATAATAATGTTCACAACTGGTACTGATACTGATATGTTAAACACCAAAATAATGACGCTTTAAGGGTCTTAGACGAATGGTGCTCCAAAAATCAAATGACAGTTAATGTTGACAAAACAGTTTGCCAACTTTTCACCTTGTCCACTAAGGAACACCGGATTTCTGTAAATTTTAATCAGCAAATCTTACATCAAGTGGATTCCTAACGTTACCTTAGGCTTATTTTAGACAATAAATTTTCATGGAAAAAACAAGCAGAAGAGATGACGAGAAAAGGCACCGACAGACTAAAGCTTTTGAGGAGACTTTCTGGTATTACCTGGGGCTCCTCTTCTGATACACTTTCCACCACTTATAAAACGTATGTTCGACCTGTTTTGGAATAAGGGGGAGAGCTCATTATACTGCATCAGAAAGTTGCTGTAAAATAGTGAACTTAACTCAAAATAAGGCTCTTAGGGTCATAACTGGTGGAGCTGGCTTCACCTCAATCACTGCAATAGAAATACAGACCAACATTGAGCCATTCAAAATTAAGAAGAGAGAAACAACTTTTAAAGCTTTATGAAAAATGCAGGGGACTTGACTTAGACCACTGGAGGGATTATATCCCTTCCACATTATGACTAAAAACTCATGCAAATTTTTTGTCCAAGGCTGAGAGTCTCAAAAGGGATTACACCCTGACATTCAGACCTTCCCGCCCTGTCAAATTTGAGCCTTTCCCTGATTGTAACATCCCAACCTTTTGCCCCACAATCGGCACTTTAGAAAAGAAGTGCAATGCTAATCCAGAGATTCTCAGAATCCATTCCCTAGAGACCATCGCTACAAAATACCCAAGTGATGAATGGCTCTACATTTACACAGATGGCTCAGCAACAGAAGCTGGTATTTACTACAGGGGATTTTTTGAGGATCTTTACCTGTGGGATCTGGGGCCACAAACTTTGATGCTGAAATTGAGGCCATAAAGTGTGCCACTGTGAATCTTCTTGGACTGAAGAAAGTTGTCTTTTTTATTTACTCCCAATCTGCTATTGTGGCCATCACTTCATACTCAATAATCACTCTTCAATCATGCCATTTTCGTCGGGTGGGAGATTGTAAACTGCAACAGCCTGATTTTATTCCATCATACCAACAAATCTGCAACTTAATCAAAAACAAACTCCTTAAAGACCTTCATAATTCATAGAGTGAAATTACTAAAGACAAGGCTTGGGGTTCCCTGTTGAACTCTCCACACCCCATGTGCCTTCCGCACTCCATTTTCACAGCCAATTTCAGAATTTTGACTGGACATGACTTTCTCCAAGGACAGGAGCTGTATTGGCTCAAGTTTTTAAGGACCCTTGGTGCACTGGGAAATGTTCGAAAAGAATGCCACAGTCAACAAGGAGCTCTACATTGCCCAGCTACACTGCGTGAATGAGGCTATTCGACTGAAAAGACCTGATCGACATGTGGTCAAACCATACTCCTTCACAATAACACCAGGCTCCATGTTGCACAAGTCTTCAAACCCGCAAGAGAAACAACGCCCAAACAACAAATCGGTCAACACGCCCTACTGTACCCTGTGTCCTTCAAGAGCTTTTATGGACTTTATTCATTTGACAAGCTGTCCTGCGCTTTCTCTTTAAAACTGTTTAACCGACAACTTCCACAATAATGCTAATTTTTATTTGGCTGCTAGAGAACTCATGGCCGATAAGGCCGCTGTCCCGACGTAGGACAAAAATAAATAAATAAAATTAAAAAAAACTATGTTTGTACATTAGAATAAGAAAACCAAAAACTTCTCAAGCATTTTTTCGCATTAATTTAAGACTAAAACATATCAGTAAATATTGCCTTCAATATATCAAAATATTTTTAATATAGACAAATAAAATTATTTTAAGCTAAATCCATAACAAGATAAGCATATATATTTATATAACAAATAATAACATCATCATAAATTCTTTTCTAAAAATAAAGACTAAACAACAAATAATTCATTGATTTCACATAAATTTATGCTCTAAAATAGAATTAAGATAAATAATTTATAAGAATCAACTACAATGAATTACTATATTTAATACTTTTAAATCTAAACGAATGCGTGAAATGAAATAAACTGTGGAAAACTTGCTTTATTTCTTAAATATGAAGAATTACATAATTTTTATAAAATACAACTACAATAGTCAGTTGCTTCTATTGAAGGTGAGCAAATGCCTTTAAGTACAGTGCAATAAAAATATTTTTTCAATCATAAAAAGTTAAAAATAAGAAAATGTATACAAACACAAATGATCAAAGACTTTATGTACACCGAAAAAACTACCAATAAATTTTTTCAGAATATGAAATTAAAAATACACTTACCTTCTAAAAGGTGAACATAGCGACACTGTGGCCTTTTACAAAGCCCAGACTTAAAATCTCGGCACAGTGGCAGGGTGTCCAGCAACTTAAAAAATAAATAGAAATGTTTTAATAAAATAGATTTCATGGGAAAACTTCATATTTTAATATTTAATGGTAGTAAAATTTGATTGATATTTTATTTTTGATATAAATAACATGTAGGACAAGATAGATAACAAGAGAGAAGTATTAGCTATAGCAAAGAAGGTGGATAGATTTAAGAAAAGAACAAAGCAACTAGAGGTTCTACCTGGATCAAAAAATGAATAATTTTACCTCCATACACTTGATAATCAAATGAATATTTACATACTTAAAAATTAGATTTCTTAATAATAAAGAAATCTGTCTAAAGCAAGTTTTACAGCATAAAGAAATCTCACTCTTAACTTAAAAATAAAATTTGTCAATAATAATAGTCTTAAAGTTTTGTAAAATATTCGATTCAAGTAGAAATTTTAAATTCTGATAATTTTGAAATAGGAAGTTCTGCAAAATTATGTATATACATATAATAAGTATATATTAAAGTTTACACAATTTTTAAATTCTTCTTATTACTAGAATTTGATTTTTAAAATAAAACATATTAATAGGCTAATTTACCAAAATTTATATTTTGGTATAAAAATATTAATAAAAAAGAAAATAGTACAAAAACAGAGTTAGGTGTAAAGAAAGATGAATTAAGAGATTAATGTCTGCTATGTCAATTTATGCAAATATATTGATTGATTTAATTAGTTGCAATAATTTCTTTCTTTTCAATATCACAATATCACATCACTGAAAGACTGGAGAAAAGTTACGATGTTTAATATAGCCAAAAATTTGAGTATTATTTCAGAAGTCTAAAAATCATTCATTTTAAAGAGAAATAGTAATCAGGTTGTACATCTACAGCTATCTATGAAAAATGGCAGTATATGATTGGTAAAATAGTAAATGAATTCACAAGTAAAAGGAAACAAACTAATAATTTGTTTTTTCCTTGTACAGTAATATTTTTACACAAAAGTTAAATGAGCTGCGATGAACAGTTTCAAATATTTTCTGAAACACAACCAAAATGAATGAGAATTGTTATTTTAAAATTATATTTGGATGAGTTTGGTGGAATATTAGAATGAGATTATCTTCTCTTCTTGTTTGTTGTAGAACACTTTTATGATCTTTTATTATTGCTCTGAAAGTTTCTAATTTCAGAAATATGGAATTAAAAATATTTTCTAATTGATTAGAAATCATTTCAAGTTAATATAAAATACCACAAAATAGAGGAATATAAGTAATGAGGTCAACTGCTTAATATAACACAATCCTAGATAAGAGCAATGTTACAGAAAACATTTTTTATTCAAAAGCAAGTTTTGTTTATAAACTTTTTAGTGAATTTAAGAAAATGAAGAATCAATGTTCAAATTCATAGCAAGCTGATTTCTAATTTAAGATTTAATTTTCAAGCAATTTTTTAAATACTTCATTATAAATGCTCTTTAAGCAATTTATTTCCAAAATAAAATTGGGATTTAATCATGATGGCATTCCAATATGATAATAATGTTCCTTGTTTTCAATTTGATTATAATCAGGACTACCCCTTAGAGGAATTCCATTTGTTTGACTTGTCTATGCTAAGGTACAACGCTGATTAAATTGTCAGCAATTAAGGAAGAATATGAGAGATTTTCTTTTATATTCATAAAGTTTTCTGGTAATTTGCATCAGAAATTGATTGATAATCCTAATGACTGCTTAATTTTTCTCTCATATTACTTGCCAAAAACTATAAAATAGAGGGAAAATTTTAGAATTAAGTAAAAACAATTTATTATCCCATTTCAATGCATTGACATCACAAATATGGCTCAGAATATTTCATTCATCTTTATCATATCGATACGATTTATGTAGACACAGAATACAATTTTTCATTTACCTTTAGGGAAATCTTTACATTGAAAACAAATCATACTCAAAGTCTAAGCACTGGTATCTTTATTTACATGTAACTCTTGTAATGCTGCATAATTCTGATTTTAAATGGAGCTAATTTCTTTTACAAATTTTAAGCAAAACTGTGACTTGCGACCTTTTTATCTAACATGTTTGCATCATTCCATCTACCTCTGCGCAAAATTGCAGTTTCTCAAATTCAAACTAAATTCTAAAATTTAATATTTTCTATTTATGTTTAATTTTTAGAAATGCATAGAACACTCCTCTATGATGAAACATTCAAAAGACAACCTCATCCTTCATTCTTGCATATAAATATACTTAGTACTTCACAACACATTATTTTCCTTAATAATCTTTGGAATTTTTCCCATTTTTAAAAGTGTAAGGTTAATTAAAACAATAAAATTTGATTTATGATAAAGAAATTAAAATTTTATTATTAAAACAATAAAAATTTAATTTATGACTACCATACTGAAGCTCTTATAATATCATATAATAGATGAGAAAATATACATATATATTTCATTTTCTGAGACTCCCAGTGGCTTAGTGGTAATGTTGCACGCTCCCAAGGCATAGGTCCAAGGTTCGATCCTCGGGCAGTGCAAAGTTGACTCAATCTTTCATCCCTTCAGTAGGTCGACAAACTGAGTACCAAGCATGCTTGGGAACTAAAAACTGGGGTTTCGCATTATTCTGACTACCTAATTGGGAGATATGCTTCGCACCCCAGGGTCTCTCGGTCAAAAAAACAGAAATGGGCACTGTAGAAACTTGCCCCACATGGACTGTTGTGCCAGAGTTTATTTGGTTTTTCTCTACTTATTCCTTCTCTTTTTATCTAACTAATAGATCACTGAAAAGATTAAGAAAATTAAATTTATGAATATATAAATGAAGCACCACACATAAAAAAGATTGATATAATAATGATATTTAGGAATTAATGCAGAAGTTAAATGACCATTTGTTGGCAACAGCTGTCTAGAAGTTTCATCAATTGAAAATGGAGGACAGAAATTGTGATAACAATTAAGAACAAAGATTTTCAGACATGGAAGAAAAAATTAACGAAATAAAACAAGGTCCAACCAAAGCTCATTTTCTGCACACAAAGGACCAGGACCAACAGTTTAAATATTTAAAGTGTTTGTTTTGCATTGCAAATTTAATCCAGTAAAAAAAAAGGGATATTCAATAAAAGATATCAAGAATGTTGAGATCTAACCATGAAATTTTCAGTGATTGGTATAAGAAACTCTTCGAAGCACAATCATCACTTTTTGTAATTTTTTCTTCGTGTGCATTATATCAAGAGCTTATTTGTTTATAGGACATAAAAACTTTTCCAGTTAATTTTCTTTCTGTTTAATTATAACTATTTTAAAATTTTTCTTTTAAATTAAGAGGTACATTTTCCCCACACATATTTAATTTTGGGAATGTAATTTTTAATAAGAACATAATGAAATCATATTTAAAACAAACTCTTCATTTTACATAAATAGTTCTAATTTATATTCCTATAAGTGAATAAAATATTATCAAAGGAGAAAAAATCATACTATGTATGATAAGTATCTCATATCATTTTCTGTCATATATTGTCGTTATATAAACAAAAAAATCTGTTTGTAAACTGCTACTCTGTGAATAATTTAAATTTAGATATAAAATTACATACAATATTTCTTTAAAAAATGAATTATAAAGGTCAATAATTCTTTCAGTTTTAAATAAATTTATAATTCAATTTTAAGGCATTAACTTAAAATTATAAAAATTGAGCCTATTATCATATAAAAAAAATTCTTTCATTAACTATGATATACTCTCATTAACTATGATATAAATGTTTTGAGGTTATAAAAAATTTAGTACAGCTCTGCGAACATGAAATATATTTTTTTCTTTTCTATAAGATAAACAATTGAAATTTATTATAAACTAAAAAAAATCTACTAAAATGAAATTAATTTTGAATAAATAAATAAAGGGAGCCACACAAAAATCCTACATTTTTTCCATATAGTGTTTTAACAAAATTTTATATTATTTAAAAAATTGATAAATTATTTTAAAAATTTCTGAGTCCTAATTTAGAATAAGGCTGTTTAGAAATTCCAGATTTTAATTCAATTACTATTGAACAATGAATAAATTTTAAAATAAATGTATGATAAACAATAATTTTAAACAGATGCAGATTTTCTTTTTTTTTTTAAAAAAAAAGTTTTATTACTTGTCAGGTTTAGTTTTGGTACACTGGGAACAAATTATAAATTGATAAAATATTACATTTTGTTTATCGTTCCTACTGTTCATACACGAAAGATAATTTACAGGAAAGATAATAGAATAAGAAACTGCAAAATGCTTTTAAATAAATTTTAAGAAGTAGAAACCAATAAAAAGCATTAAAAGAACTTACATTAACATCTCATCAAATAAAAATAAAAAAAATGAAGAAAAGTGAATTATAAAATATAATTCAGATAAATTTAACTCTATAATTTTTGATATAAAATATTTACTGAAACTTTTTAGACATAATTGTGAACGGAGAAATATATTTTGTGATTGTGTTTCATAGAGACCAGGTAGAACCTCTCTGATGACAGCTGAAAAGTGGGAGTACCTGGCCTTTGTCGTCACAGTAAGCAACAGAAGCAGAATTAGAGACAGCAGAGGCTGTGGTATCGGCCACAGGTGCAGAGTGCATCATGGGTACTGAGAGGTGAGGGGTGAGTGCGGGGGTGCAGACAAGCAGAGAAAATGTATTAGTGCAATCAAGGTAGAAAACAGCCATGGAATGAGAGATTTTATGATTAGTACAGAAAGAAAGATTTGAAATATGATGTAAATTAATAAGAATATAACAAAGAATATCTATTATAGTAATTCAGGCTTTCAAAAATAAATTGTATACAAAACGGAAAGAAAAATGATTCTTTAAATTGTATAATAATCTCTCAAATATGATGGGCTACTTGAATTTCAATTTAATGAAAATTTTTGGTACTATAGTTCGAGCAATATTTATTTACAAGTATAATGCACAGAGCTTTTTATTTCTATCATGATTGATTAGAAACCATACATTTTTTACAATAAAATGAAAATTGATAGACATTATTACTATTAGTATTTCCACAATGCCATTGCTGATGACAAAATTGTATGCACAAATAATAAAAACATAAAATTCACTTACACACTTCTACCTGATAAAATATTTATTCATTATTTTACATTTAATTCTTGTTACAAGAATGACTGCAAAAAAATTTAGGTATTCTTAAAATACATAAAAAATTATTTAATTAGTTACTTTCATTAAAGTAGTAATTAAAAATTTATAATTACTTCAGTTATTTTATTTTGATGATTTTTCACAAATAAAAATTATTTATTGAGTGTCTTATTAATAATAACTACATTATTTAAATATATTTATATATAATTAGACGATTAGATATTAAGTTAAAGAAATTGAATAAGACACAGCAAGCTCATATGATATAGATTTGTCAGGTATTTATGTTTTCATTAACATTTATAAGAATTAAGCAAATATTTTAAAGTTTCTAAGGAGAAAATTTTGAATTTTACATAGAAACATGTTGCTATTATACAAATACACATATTTTAATAAAATCTTAAAAATAAATACTTACAGAGAAAAAGTAATATACAAAAATAGAGTTTTATCTTATTTTTCAATTTACTTACAAGTCTGCATATTAAATGCTAAAAAAGCTTTTGAAAAAACCAAAGAAACTTCTCTAATTGACTTTGACAAATCAAAAGAGGAATTTAAAAAGAAATTAATGCATTTAAAACTTCTAGAAATTGATTATTTTTTAAAAACATTTATCATATCATTGTGAATAGTTATTTAATATACATAAAAGGCAAATTTATAAAGAAAATTTTGTCTGAGACCAAATTATTACATCAATATATAAATTTATTTAAGTTAACAAAAAATGCAATTTTTTTTTATAAAAGCAGCAAAATATAAATAAAATTTTGCTGATAAAATCATTAACCCAGGTCTACTATAAAATTTGGTACCAATGTAATTATAATTGGTAATTTTTGTTTGCTGTCTACATTTGCACACGAGGACTCATTTGACTGTAAAATACAATTTAAGGTTAATTATTAACAATCCCAAATAACCTCATGAGTCAAATCTACAAATCAATTAACTATATATCAAAGAATATAGTATATTTCCATAAATAGATTATTGAATCAAAATCATAAAGGAGTTCAAAAAATATTCGGCTTGATAGAAGAAAAGAACAGGAATGTTCTTTAAGTTCTTGTTAGAACATTGTTTTGATTTATCATACATGATTTACGGTAAAAAGATCTTACATGATAATTAATTCCATCTATTAAGAATATACCTACTTTTTTATCGCTATATATAAATTTAACAGTCAATGATTCTATGAGAATATTTTAATCGGCAATAATCACAAGAAAATTTCACTGCAAAAAATAACTTATGGATTTTGAAACTTATTGGATATCTCAGCTTTTACATTAAGTATTTTTATAGTTTATCTACAATTTGTAACTCAGCTTATTTATAATATAATATATAATAAAAAGCTACTTGTAATTCAAAGATATACTCTTTATCACATATTGTAAAAATCAAAGTACTTTACAGAAATGTTTTACTAATAATTTTCTATTTTATTATAGAAATATAAAATGAACTGGAAAAAATCTTAGACTGTTAAATAAATTAATGTAATATATAAATGTAGATAAAAAAGTAAAATATTCATTAAAAGATTTTTTTTTTTTTTTTTTTTTTTTTTTGAAAATCCAATGTACAATGAAATTTTTGAAAAAAATATGCTTATATTGGGCAAAAAATGCACTTCCAAATCACAAAGAGGCCACAATTTAGAAAGTGGAGGGAGGTCGCAGGTAATGTTTGTTTCATTAAGAAAACTAAGAATTTTACCAAAAAATTTTTACGGGAAATTATAGGCTATGAGTGGATCTCAACTCCAAAGCCTCTACAGAATAATCCTGTCCTGCATAAAATTGTAAATAATATTTAAATGGGAAAAGATTGAAAATGAACTATTAGAGATGTTAAAAACAAAGATAACTTCACCAGGTCACAAAAACTAATTTCTATGACAATATTTTAAGTAAAAAAATAAAATTCTAATAAATACTTTTGAAATATCAGATTAAGGAATAACATTATATTATCAAATACAAGCTTATTTAGAATACATTTTAAGAATAATCTTACACTAAATAAATTCCTCCACAGTAAAGAAATATTAACCAGTTTTTCATAGATACATTTATTATTAATAAGGATGAAAATATATAAGCAGGTTTTGTTTGAAATGTATGTATAATTTCACTAAATGAATACAATTTGTATTTGATTTCATATGTAATTTTAATTTAATCTATGAAATAAATTATCACAGACAAAAGTGCTTAAAATTTACTTCCACAACTGTTCCTTTAGAAAGATTAAAATACAAATCTTTTAAATACGTTTTTTTCATATTTTGTTTCAAATTTTAAAATATTACATCATGACTAAGAGTTTTAAATGAATTATTGATATGAAAAAATTATGTGTTAAAGTAAAAAGAAAAAAAAGTATTTTGAAAAATTAATTTCAGAATTAAATTAATTATTTAAACTACAAATGTGTAATTAAAACTTATGAACTGCAAACAATTTATTTAAAATACAATATTAGGAAAATATAAAAGACTTAATATTAACAACACTTAGAAAATAACAATTTTTTTAACATATTTGGTAAATAGAATTTTGTGATAATAAGTTATGAAAATTCTTGATGTTTACACAATTAATTTAATACTTAAAATAGAGGAAGTTACTAAAATATTATAAATC
The DNA here is from genome assembly GCA_037975125.1 of Latrodectus hesperus. Taxonomy (NCBI): domain Eukaryota; kingdom Metazoa; phylum Arthropoda; class Arachnida; order Araneae; family Theridiidae; genus Latrodectus; species Latrodectus hesperus. The sequence goes on along the minus strand of CM075856.1, from coordinate 42,537,048 downwards.
AATACATAAATGTAAAATTAATAGTGAATAATTCAACTCAAGAAGCATTATAAAGAAAAAAACAATAAATTGAATTAAATCAAAAACTAATGTAAAAAACATTTTACATTAGTGGCAACAAGTAAGTTTCATACTGCTACTAATCAATGTTTCAAGCAATAAAGATGGAATTTTACTCTAAGCTGAAGCTACAGGAAACTTACTCTTGTGATCTAATCTAATGTTATTCAAGGGCCAAAATTAAAAGAAATCAACTTGTTTTTGAGGAAATACTTGCTAAGTTCTCTCTTAGCTATAGCATCTATTTATTGATGGAGATGCCAACTGCAGCATCAAATCATAATTTCTGTTAAATATAAATAGATGCACAGCATTAAAAATAAATTTAACTACATGTTTTTTTAAGAGATTTCAATCAAAAATTATGCATTCTTTGTATTTGTACCCATGATAAAAAAAAGAATCATTAAAAATTAATAATGCACTTGATTTGCTTTTTATTTTACACAAGAAAAATAAGAATAATATAAAATTAATTTTATAAATCATTCTATAAATATGTAAAGCAATTGTTTTGCTGCAACTAATCTGTATTCAATTAATTTATTAATTTAATTATATAAGTATATTTAATCATTAATTTAATTATACTGTATTCTTAAATCAATTTTATATAATGAATTGAATTTACCTTAGAGTCAAAAGTACATCAAGTTGATTGGGTATTAAAATGTGAGAAATAGAGAAAAAAATAGAATAAAAAATTTTTTCAAAGAGCTTAATTATGTTAATTTTTATCAATTAAAAATATTCAACTTTAAATCAAAGTATGTTGTTAAGCCACTTCAAATATTCTCTCCTATGTAATTATATATTAAAAAAAACTGTGCACCTTATGACACAGAAGAAATAGAGTTTGCCATCTAATAATTTAAATATTTCAAAGAGCTTGATTATGTAAATTTATACATATTAAAAATATTTGATTTTAAACCAAAGCATATTGCTGAGTCATTTCTAATTTCATCTATGTAATTATTTTTAAAAAACGTTTAAATTATGATACAGTAGAAAAAGAGTTGCCATTTAATAATTTATATAGGTAAATATTGAGATCTAATCTAATATTATTCTAGTTCTATAATAACTAAAAAATTGCCTGTGATGCAAAATTTTCAAGTACAACAGAATAATGAAATAAGTAAACAAATTTTAAAGTAATAATAAGACCGTAAAATTATCATATTTTTTATTCCAAACACTTCTGAGAAGTAAAAAAAAAAAAAAACACAACTTACAGGTAACAGGCACGAAAGGTTGTTGGACCTGCATAGCTAATGCCTGTTGATAAGCTGCTCCAGTAGGCTGATAAACTGGAAGGCCACTTTTATCTACAGCAGCTCGCTTTGCATATGGAACTATTCCAGGAAATGTCTAAATAGGATACATCAAAGTATTTTATTATTAAATTATTTTTACAGTGAATGTTGCTAGGAAATATTTTGCTATGGTTTGACAGTGCTTAAGAAGATTTTGAAGAATAGGTATGTTAGTGCTTTATTTTTCAAAGTACAAAATACTTTAGATATTAGGTATCATTTATGATACTCACATTATAGCAATGCTGGATTCATTACTGTAGTTTGGATTATACTTACTTATGGGGGGAACATCAAAATTAAATTTCATTCAAAAAATAAACAATGTATCCAAACAAAGAAATGCATCTTAAAAATATTTGCACAACAAGAATTAAAAAAATTATTGATTTGAATTAGCTTGAATATTTAGAAAACTCTGGTATAAAGAAAAATCTCAGTCCTGTATATGACAGTTTTGTGAGATATGAAAACAAAGACTAATTTCTGGATACAAGGTTGGAGTACACCAATCAAAATTCTTCAATATCTTTTAACATTCCCCTGTAATAGCCATTGACATTTTCAGTGAAGGCAATCTTAATAAAATTAAACATAAAAAATTAAGCATATAAGTCATGTAAAGTAATTGACATGAGATCTGACACTTGATTAAACAGAAATGAGCTTGAACATAATATTATTAACATTCAATCAACCAGTTGATATATTTCCTATAAATAAATTAAAATGCAATGCTTAAATTTACACAAAAATTTGAGAATAAACTTTGGAAGATTAATAGATTGTACACACACAAACCCAAAAATTACTTCTACATTATTATGAACATATACCACTATGTGTTAATTCATCAAAGTATAAAGACATTACTTGGATAATCAAGTATCTGGTGTCTTATAGCAAGTTCTGTAATAATACAGCATTGGTTGGGGGAAGATGCTTTTGCAAAAAATACTTCAGTGTAAAAAAAAAAAAACAATTATTAATACAAAATTACTTGTTATTTCTGATTTCATTTATATTTTTACCAAATCCCATATACCAGAATTGCAAAAATATGAAAAAAATAATTTTTTGAAGGCAAACTATTTGTTATATTTAGATATTTTCTGGCAAATATATGCTGATTTTATTGCATATAGCAACAGTATATGGAAAACGTTTTTAGTTTATATGTACACAGAAAATTGCATTATCTTTAATAGCAAAACGTTTTAAAAAAAACAGGTTATAAACAGAAATAAATTTATGAATGTCATAAATTTAATTTTAGAAATGATAAGTTAAAGAAAACTAAAAACTTAAAAAAAACATTAATTAGATATGATAAAATAAGAATTTCACCTGAAGCCAAGAAATGCCACCTACACCAATAATTATTTCATGCACTAAAATTTAAAATCTATCTCATAATTTCATTACATTATTTATCTATTCTTTAAGTAAAATTTTAAGAAAGAGAATTGAAGAATGCATGCAAGCATAACTGGATCCTATCCAAAATAAATTATTCTTGCTTATCATAAATAAACCAGCAATTGTTATTCAAAATTTAAAACATTGATATTTAATTTAATAATAAGTTGTTAAATTTTAATGCAGAAAGAGTTTACAAAATATCATGGTTAATTGAAATATTTTATTTTTTTCAAATTTAGCTAATAAAAAATTCTCAATTTAAAAATAAACACTATCAAGTGTTTATTTTTGATAGTGTTAATAAAAATTTAATAAAAACACTATCAAGTTAGCTACATATATAAATTTAAGTTTTATTTTTGTTTTTCAATAAAAATAAAATATAATTTTACTGATGACCAGAAGGGAACAGCCAAAATAAAAAACAGAAATATGACACAGAAGAAATATGGAGATAAAGTGAATAAACTAATAAAAAAATATGGTATAGTTTTTAGTTAGAAAAAATATGGTATGGTTTTTTATTGCTTAAAGATACTGTTAATTTAAAAGCATGGTTTTAAAAATAACCATTTTACAATAAAAATAGAATAGTTTGCACCTCTAAAGTAAAGCAAGATTTTTCCAAAACTTAAACTAAATTGAAATTTAAATTGTTTGCATCATATAGCCAAGAACACAATAAACTAAAATAGTCTGAAGTATGTTGGAGCATTACAAAAAACAACACATAAAACAAAAACATTTAAAAATGAAGCTACTTAGATTTCAAAAATACTTATGCAAATAATGCAACATTATATCGGTTTTATCGTCCATTATATCGGTTATTAACAGCTTAACTAGTTTCTAGAAAACTTAATGAAAATGAGAAATTTTTAGCAATTTTACCATTGGAGTTTTCTAAAAACATTTTTTACAAGTTCTAATTTTTAATCACATCTATAAGTTAAAATGGAGTATATTAAATACAAATGCAAATTTATGAAAAAATCATTTTGTTATTTATGCTATCTCTTATGACAGAAACAAATAATAAAGAATAAATAGTTTCACAAACAACAATGTAAAGATAAAATAAATACAAAATTTTATTCCCTTTAAAAATTAACAAAGCAACACACACACATTAAAAATTTTTTTAACTAATTTCTCACTCTCAAAAATCAGAAACTATTCGTTTCACCTGAAAAAAATATTCAATACTAATAAGTGTCTGCATAAAAAAAGAAAACAAAGCTTTTTAACCTTTTTCATATAACATATGTTACACATCTTCAAGCTACTATTATCTAAGTAATGTTTATTATAAAAAGTAAAACAAAACAGAATCTAAGAAGATTGAATTCTAAGAATTTTTACTTGAAAATATCGTGAATATATATACATATTAATTTCATAACTATATTTCAGTAATAGCTGTAAGATATGTGTACAATTTTGATGCAACTTTACTTCATCATTTTTTTCCTCATTTATATAATTTTTGTATAAATAAACAAGACTGTCAACCAATTCATGGAGCGAACACCAAAATCAGTATATTAGGGATAAGACTTAAGTATGTAATAATATTTTAATTATATAAGTATGAAATTATACATACACCTGAAAAACAAGAAATGTATTTTCCATAGAAAAACAAAACATGATAATATTTCAATTAGATACAAAAAAGTTTATAAAGATATGAGCAAGAAATCTTGAAAATGGCATTAAAATTTATAAATTTCTTTTAAATTAGGTCTAATCCTTGAGTAAACAGTAAAAATTTTTACTTTTTTAAAAAAATAGTGCAATCACTTCCTATTAGATAAGAATGAAATTGTGTATATAAAAGATATTTTTGTCTATTAAAAATTAATACTTTATAAATTTAATTACTACAGTGTAACATTTCTAATATAATAACATTTGTGATATATTTGTAATACTTTTTAAAAAGTATCTTCACTTTTTTAAAACAATGATTTATGTTTCACTAATGTTTATTTTTGTGATTTAATAGCTAAGCATTTGTATGGTTATGCATCACTCGACCAAAAGGCCAAAATATGATTTTAAAATAAGTCGATTATAATTATTATAAATAAATTAAAAAAGTGTGAAAAATCATAAAGTAACATAGACACTGTTTAAAATTATGATAGATACATAGTTTTAAATAAGCAAAAATCTGGACACTGGAAAATTGGAGTCTGATTAGTGAAGCATTTTTGAAATCATGTTAGAATATTAAGAGATCATTCATTAGAAAATATTAAAAACATGTTACATTCATTTGTTATTTTCATGTCAATCATTAAATAATTTAACTAAATAATGCTTATAAATTTAAATTAGAAAATATTGGATTGAGTAATAAAACACAATACACTGTCACAAAGCTTGAATATTAAATGTTACAAAAGGGGAGCATTCCATACTTTATCAATAAAAAGTGCAAATGATAAATGCCTAATATCTAAAAGCACATTGCAAGGCAATTTTTCGAAGCAGTACAAAAAAAGAGAAAAATAAAAAAAAAATGTATTTCAATTTAAATACAATAGACCTTCATTAATACAGGCAATCCAAATAAAAAATTTTTGTTCACAATAAAAAGTATATCATTCTATGATATCAAAATTTAATAAGTAAAATTGATGCACACATTATATACTTTGAAATTCAATATTTTAGAATCAACGTTGTAATATGGAAACAGAAAAAACTAGAATTATTTTGCACTTAATTAACAAGAAAGAAAATTATTAAAGGTATGCTCTTAAAAATGCATTTTTTCATTATTTGTAAGCAATCTAGTGCATGGCAAAGAAATTTTGTGATAAACTTAATTATAAAATATTATTAAAAATGTACATATTTATTATCATATAAATCTTTATTATAACTTGCATGGTTTTTGACCATCTCATTCAAAATTATATGAAATAAATGATGCATCTAACATTAAATTTCAGATCTTTCAAAAATTGTCAAATTTAGAAAAAATTGAAAACATTAATGAAAAATTTAAATAAATGCCTTCATTAAAGAAAGTCTACGGTATAAACAATGAAATATTTTTAATTTGATATAAAATTATGTATAAACTGTAAGAATGCCAAATAATAAAATAAATTGTATTTCTTTATATGTTTTAACCTAGGATCTTTTTTACTATTGTTCATTGTATAAATGAAAATTGATATTAATTGAAAAATTACACACTAGCTTTAAAAAAACATCATTAAAATGCAATAATCAACAAACATATTCCTAGATATGTTAATTATTGTTTAGTGCTCAAATATATACTTTGAAATTCAATCTTTAAAAACCAACACAAGATTTTCCTTTTAAAAAATATCACTCTTGCATAATGCATTTTTAAAAACAACTTATTTCCATTTCATAAATTGCAAATTTCTGACTCTACTAAGTTTTTTCATTAAGTAAAACACTTTTTGTGAAAATAATCTAGAAAAGACAAAGTATTCAAATAAATGTGTTCTGGTAAGTTCAACTAAAAAAATTAGGTGGTTTGAACATATTTTGTATGAAATGATTAATGTATGAATGTATGTATGATGTATGTGAAATGTATGAATGATGGCAGGAAAATAATATGAAATGTATATAAATTAATTAAATAATGTTAATATATTTTTTTGTAAATTCAAAATTTATATTTGCATTATGATTCATTTAAACAGTTTAGTTATATAAATGACTTGCAATTATTCAATTTAATTTATAAATTTAATTTTTTTTACATTTTTTTAAGGTTTTTACAGTAATAAAATCTTTTTAAATAGTTAAATAACATTCACTGGAATTGATTAATGCTCAGATTTCAACAACATATTGTGTAAACTAAATTGTCTTCTTTTGAGTTTTGTATCACAATCATCAATGAGGTTAATTAAAAAAAACTACACAATGTGAAAGCAAAGGATTAAGATTTGCTTGCATAGCCAAAATACAGAAATTTTTAAAGATGTGAATGAAATGTGTTTTGCTCTATTATAGACTGGAGAGAAAAGTAAATGAATAATTATTTTTATCCATTTCTATATTATAAGCTGCAACTTAGAACTGAACAAAAATAAAATGATATATTCTTCAGATGCTTGGATTTTTTAGAATACATTTTTAAAAAAAAACCTAGAGCAAACTCCCATAAATTTTTGTACCACAAAGATTTGAAATTTGAACTAATAAACTTTTTTATTCACTCAAATCTCAACAATAAATGACAGAATCGTTATATAAACAATCATTGGTTAGTAAATATTCTATGGATTACATATTAACATATTAATGTAAATTAAGTTGTATTGATACAATTGTAATTATTAAAGAAGTGTCCTGAGTGTTTGGAAATTTCAGTTTCATCACATGTTCTGAATCATTCAATAAAAAGTTATTAAAGAAGCAATCATATTGTACTCAAGTGAGAACAATTACATTATAGCTACCATATAAAGATTTATCATAAATATTTAACTGATCAGAATTTTTGGAGGAATAATCTTTCCTTATTTCCATAAATTTTCTATTGTTTAATCATCCTATTTAAACATTTATCATAACCAATATACAATTCTGGGAAAGAAAATATTCTATAGAAACTAATGACAGTGGAATAATGCAGAAATAATATAGTATAGCCTGAGATAGCCTATCCTAAAGGATCAGTAGAAAGTAATAACTTATAATCTTGCCACAAAGAAGGAAACATCTGTAATATTTTTAACAGGTATTATTAATTAATTTATAAAAAAAAATCCAAATTATATCAGCATAGCACATTTTATGAGAAGATAAATTAAAAATTTATTAGATTGATTTAATCAAATTCAAAGTAAGATATAATGAAAAGAAAACTCTATAAACTTGCTATTTTCCACAAAATATTTCTTGATATCATGTGAGATCATTTCAATTATTTATTATTTGGTCAATCAAATATTGAAATGTTATTTTTAAGCATAAAAATACCAAAATACATAAACAGTAAATATTATTTTTACAGTATAACAATACAAATTAAGTTTGTTGTTAATAAAAAATATATCTCTTCTCCATTTCAATAAGAAAATACATTCCACTTTGCATAACTAGCCATTGCACATTTTTGAGTATCCAATGTCTTAGTTTTTGGAAGGACTTTTCACAAGGGACCAATCATTTAGCACTAAGAAGAAAGCCTAAAAAAACTAACAAGTATTCACTTATGATCAAATCAAGAATCTTTCATTCCAAAGAAATTGTTCTATTATTTGGCAGCTATGCTCTTAATCAAGACACACAATTTTCTTCTATTTAAAGTGGAAGTTTACAGAAAGAAATCAGACACTTGCATATTTATAAGATACAGTATAAAAGATTTTTATAATCTTCAAAATTTCTTTCGACTCAATACTGCAAAAAAGCTAATACATAAAGTAGCTTTCAAGGTAGTAAAATAAGCGATAAGATGTATATCTTCAAAAGTTGTAAATCTAGAAGATGGGTAAGCAAAAGAAAAGAAAATAATAAAGAACTATTTTATGAAATTTTGTTTCCTTTAAAAATCTGAAATAAACCAACAAACAAGTTTAAAGGAAATGATGAACCTGCTACCTGTTGAACCAAAGACCAGAGTGCTAACTACTATCCGAGGAGGAGGATACCATTGAAAAAAATACTATGATTACAATATTTGTTTGCTTATAGAATGTATGTGAATTCATTTGAGTTTATTACATCTAACTGTATTTAACTGTTACTTCATTATAAGTCTGTTTCAATTAGTTATTAAATTGAACCTGATTGTGATACTTTTTAAAATCATATGTAATGCCCAGAATGCATTATGTATGCATAAATAACCAATTACAATTCCAAAAGTACATTTTTGAGCTTCATTAAAATATATTTGGAAATATAAATTGATTTATATAATATTTCTCATTCACTTTAAGATTTTATATTAGTTATTTAAAATTAATCATCATAATTTTTTCCTAGATTAATAAAACTTATGTTGCAGAACAATTGTAAAATAGAAAAAAAGTATAACTAACAAAATCAAATATATAAAAGGGACACTTATTAATAACAACTTATATTAATAAAACCCTTTCAAGACCATGTATCTACATAATAAATAAAAAATACTTACTGCATACATAAATATTATATGTCTTAAAACAAAATATGAAAAAGTAACATCAGTAAAAATTTATAATGTCACACACATAAATCTTATCTAAATAACTGATAATAATTAATGCTGAAAATATTGAATAAAAATTAGAGATACCTACAATAAAAATTATCACACATTTTAGGAATATGCTTCTTATATTATGGCCATGAAAGGATTTTACAGGCTCTCCAAGCAGTCAATGGATCAATGGATTAGTAAGAAACAGTGATTAGAACAGATAGAGTTTATTAAATTAGTGGCAAAAACATCAGTAACATTTAATTTAGTACAAGATGCTGTGCTGTTACAATATAGATGCAGACTTTGATTATAGGATCATATTTTATACTGACCAACATAATATCAGGAATTAAAATCTATAAAATAAAGTGATTTTATAATTTTCTTTGAAAAACTATATGCAATATTTATTAGTTTTGCTTATAATATTTACAGATAAATATCAACAATTTAAAAATCTAAGATGAAATATTTACAAAAAATAGATTTCTAAAAATTAAAGTATTATTATAATAAATTATAATCAAATGCTTGTTGTAATTCAAGAAACTTATAAATCTATGCTCTTTCAATTTATTTTAAAGCTTTAATTTTCTCGCGTTGTTAAAACTATAATGTCATTTGCAAGAAATAATCATATTTTGAAACTGAAAATGTTAATAAAAAATATAAAAGTTTGTGTAATTTTTTATATCATAAATCCATTCAAATTGAAAAGAACATTTCATACAAAAAATAAAAAGTTCGAAACTGGATAATTTAATGCACTTAATTGTGAATCATCTATTGCAAATATTTCAATAAATTTCTTTCCAAAGCGCAATAACTTCTAGGTTATTCTCTTTTTGTCTGTTCCCTTATTGAACAGTTTTAACAAAGTTATCAAAAGATAATAATAACTTTGAAATAAATATTGATCTTGTATTTAGCCATTCAATATTTGATAACTCAATAACAAAATATCAACATTTAAGATCCATCTAAATTGTTAACAAATATTTTGGAAATCTCGTAAGAGAAAAATGATAAATTTTACAATTGATTTTCCTGATAATGAAAATAAGATATTTTAACACTATTTGTTCTATTACCATTGCTAGGACAAGATTAGAAGAACATAAGGAGGTCAGTAAGTTATTTTTAAACATTTAAATATCATCATATGTCTAGTCAAATAATCAAAAATATAATTTTTCTATTTCTAGATTTGAATTTGAATAGAAATTTCATTAATTATCATTTTCATGAATAAAAACTAATATTTGATTGATATTTAAAGTATTTGATTATTTGCATAAAAAAATAATTAATTTTTCAGTAGCAATCTATATTTCAGACAGCTATAGTATACAACAAACTTTCAATTTAAAATTTTTTTCCTCACAATTTAAATCTGAGATATTGTAATCCAGTACTGCTTGGAGGACTAACTGCTGGCATATAGGATATTATCATGTTAATGTATTGGCCTTGCAATGTGCTTATAATTTGGCATACTAAAAAGAGAGCTGGTCATGCAAAAGCAGTAAGGGCCAATACCAGAATGAGGTCGTCAGCAGGGTCACGAGGGCGCTTCTTGCCGATCAAGGTCTCAACCACGTGCGGCTAATTAGTATGCACAGCAGTTTCATGGTGATTGGCCGATTGTTTGGTAGGTGGCAGGAGTGGGCAGCACGACACAGCAAGCGGCAAGGCGACGAGAGAAACAATAAAAAAAAAGAGAGAGCAACAATTATAGTTCAGCTCACCATGTCTATGCATGCAATTTGAGAGCCACTGAATTTAAACAAGGGCCTTGTCCTCTGTAGCTACTTTCAACTGACACAGCCATATTCACCAATCAGGCTTTTATCCCCAAGTTTAAAATTTCTTATTCCTGTATAATGGAATTTGGACTTTGTGCACACATTTTTTTTACATAACTAAAATATTTAAAGTAACAATTAAGTGCTTTAAATGTTACTTCTCCCTTATTAAAAAATAGCTAATTATCGGCTGATTATACTTTTTTCTTACAAACGGCTTAAAAAAACAATTCCAATAAAAGGACGGGGACTGTTTAAGAGAAAAATGCAGATAACATTGAAAAGCAATAATTAAAAAATTAAAGCAGAAAAGGAGAGAGGAATTGCATTACTTTTAAGGCATGTGAAATAGAAATATATCAAGCTATATAGATACAAAAAGGAGGAAGTATAGAGGGAAAATATATTTCGGAAATTATCAGCAAGTTGCATGATCAAATAGGAAACTTACTCACAGAATAATAAGAGTTCTGAAAAATTATCATTATCATATTTTATATAACAAACTAAAAAGCACACATAAATGACAAAATTTCCACTGAATATGAAAAATGTAGAAACAAACACGTATTTGGAAAAATGTATAATAATAATTTTTAAACATAATAATTATTATATTATTAAAGCCATACAATTTTTGGAGTAATATAGGGCGTTAAAAAGTTCTTTTTATCAAATGAAATATTGTTATAATATTAAATAGTATAATTGCAGTTAGCATTTATACTTATAATAAAAAATTTCCATCATATTATGATAACTAATCATATAATAAATTAAAGAATTGTCTAATTTATCTATTATCATTATGTAATTAACATTCAAATCAGCTGAAATATCTTACTAATAGAACCTATTTACAACAAAATATTCTAAGACAATTCAATCACAAGTATTTAGTTCTATAAATCTACCTTACAAAATAAATTGTCTTTTTATGATCACAATTTTAGAAGGAATTATTAAAACATTATCAAATTAATTAATGCATATAGTTAAATGTAATATATTTAATAATCAATGTATGCCCTTTATAGGAAATAAATCACTATTTATCTTTCTTAAGTTATTACAAATACTGACTGCTAATTCACTTATATTGCATATACTTTTCAGAGGAATTTGATACCTTATTTTATGATTGTATAGTAAATTATCTAAAAAGTATTAATATATATTAAACCATCTTATTTCAAAAAAAAAAAAAATGAAGTCGTTCTGTGAAGTCCACCTCTACCAAATTACTTCATAAATGCAGAGTTATTTATCATTTCAATTATATTTTTAACTAAGAATTAGACTTTTTAGCAATATAACCAGTGAATGAAATAATCTGTTGTTGTTGTAATCTCTGATGCTTAGCAATATTAAATCAGGTCTGTGAAATTTGTCACTCAAAGAAACTCTAACACTAAAATTGGACTTGTGAAAAGATGAATTCAGGAAAGCCCCAGACAATCTAGAATATTGTCAGGAAAGGCATGATGATCAGCAAACTTCAAACAGGTTGGAAAAACCTTTTTTTTTATAAGAATAGGACATAGGTCTTAAATGTCCCTTGATAAATCAGTGATGGCAGTCTATTCCCACCTACAACACTTGAGTGATAGCATGCCCGCAGGGCACTTTCACTGATGCCATTGGTAAACAGGTGAGATTGTCCAAAAATTAAAAACTTTTTGGAAAACAGCTTGAAAAGAATCAATAACTCAGGCGTATCTAACAGCCCACCAGCACCTACTTTAGCCAAAATATCTGCTGTCTCATTACCACATTACCAACTTGGGCAGATAACCATTGAAAGTGCACTTCACAAAAGGATGAAAGATGCTCCAATTTGTTAATAATTGCCTTTCCTATACTATAACACATTCTGTCAATAAGAAAGGTGCTGAATGGAGCTTCTGCTGACTGACAGGATCCAAATGCCAAATGAGCTGGTGGAGAACAGAATCGAGTCAAGCTCAATATCAATGGTTATCAGCTTATTTCTGAACTGTCTGGATTTCTCCTACTTAATTTTATTGTACATTCTTGGGATACGATAGAAATTACACAACCACAGCAGTCATGTTCATCTTTACTTCCGTCAATTTATATTATGGTAGAATATAGAATGTTGTTAATAATTTCAAGGGCAAGTTGTTTCAAATAAACTAGGACATTGAAATTCTTGCTCACTTGGGAAAGAAAATCTGTGTGGAAGTAGACTCCATTCAAACCAACTAAAGGGTCAATGTTCTGACATAATATATGCTGCAAGACATTTTTATCACTCAAGTTGTTTGAATTAGCCAAGCCAATATGGCTACTTTTCATAAATCTTTGATCTGTTCCACCCCATCAAAAACTAGGATGTTTGATTTTGAGTTCCATGATTGGTGAGCTTGGAAAATTATTTCATCATACCAATCTTTCTTCTTAATCAGAGAGGTTGCAGGTCTGCCTCATAAATAACTATTTCATTTCAACAGCTGTTTTGAAGCCCCGTAATTATGCAGGCAGCATTAAGAAGGATCTGATCAAGTTTTTGTAGGTTCGTATTGGAATCACAGCTGTAAACTGGAAAACTGTATTCTAAGATAATCCTTATAAATGTCATATAAGTAATTCCTAGTCTCAGAATCAGCTCCCCAATCGTCTTGAAATATATTTTAAGATCTTTAAGCGTTTTTTTTCCCCCATTTAAGTACTATTTAGTTGATATGTTTATTGCATGCAATTTTACTATCCAAAACAAAGACCAGATGTCTTTCAACAAGAAGCAGGTGGTCATTCAAATAGCTTTTAAGGTGATAGCTAAAAAGATAAAATAATCTACTCTGAACATAAAATAATACAACGCACACAACATGGAGTGAACAACATAAATTTTCTAAATTAAGCATTTTTAACTAAATATATATTTGTGTAAGTGCAACAACAGATAATGAAATAAAGGTCCAAACTGTTGTAAAATTTTAAGATCATTAAAAAAATCTTTGTCTTCCAAAAGTTTTAATCACGTCTAAAAAATTTACATTTTTGCTCTGAATTTCAAACTAAATTAGAAAATAAGGAAAACAATTTGTTATTTTAATCAAAATGAAGTGTTTATAGAAAGCCTTTATTGTAATAAAATGAAAATACTTCACAAACATTTTTTTCCTTCTAAAAATCGCGCATAAATGACTAGGGAGAACAAAAAAGAAAAGCGTGAAATACATTCTAATTTTTATAATATGCAAAGAAACCATAATATTCTCAACTTTTCAACTTTAAATGATTCCACAATCATTCTCTTTGATTATCTAAAGCAATTTTAACTTTAACTAAAACTTCTTAAAAAAGAGAAATTTTAATAAGTTTGATTCAAATATCTGATTTTGTTTGAAAAATTTATAGTTATGAAAAATGCAAATGAAATTAAATGACAACTTGTTTTAGTGGATTAATATGTTATTTTAAGAAAAAAATCATTAAATGACAATATAAATTATTTAATATCTATTTGATTGTGATTTATTAACAGGAAACACTAAAAATTAATTTAAGAATTTTGGGCATTTTTGTATAATGATGACAAAATTTCAATCGTGAAAACAAACAAGTTGAAATTAAAATTTTTTTAAGTGTTATTCAATGTATATGCATATTATAAGAATCTCGTTTTATTTTTCTTTATAGTAAATCCCATTAAATAACAATTGGGTAAATTATCCTATAACGGAGGTTAGAAATGTAATATTTCTATTTCTTGTAATAATTATGGATTTAACGATGGAAAATTGCCAAATCAAAGTGTTTGTAGCTAGCAAATTACTTTATAGTTGAAATGTATAACTCTGTCACAGCAATACATATTATATAGTACTGTAATTATAACAACCATTAGAATACTTTGAAGCATTCTAGTTACTTAAAAGCATCCCAGTATGCAGAAACTGGGCTTAATAATTCAACTAACTAGTCTAAATTCAAAGATGTCAAGCTACAAAGACTTCTGACACTAATTCAAATATGCTACATATAACTGCATATTGCAGATTATTCTTATCCTACTGCAGACTATTTTTGAATATAATAATAAAAATATTCAGCATTTGAAGTTGTTTAATACTCTCAAATAAGAATGAATACATGCTGTTGTGTCATAAAATATTGGAAATATAAACAACCATGTTTTTTGTGTCATAAAACGTCCATTTTTTTAGCATAATTTATAGGAGCAAATCATATTTTAACAGTAGTTTATTGATGCATTTAAGACTTTTTAAGTTTTAAGCAGATTCATGAAACACCCTTTTTTAATTCCATTTATATTTTATAAAGAATGCTAAAAATTTACTTTTATTTACTTATTTTTAAAAAAATTATCTTATCAAGTAGAAAAATGTATTAAGTAAAATGGATTTATGATGTTTTATGTAAATATCTAGATGAGACTGTTACTAGAGTACAGCAAAGACATATAATGCAGTCATGCAATCTGAACGATAATGTAGTCATTAATTTATAGCTTAGAAATAAAAAATATATGAGAATAATATTAGATTTAGAAGAAATATTTGACTCACAAATAGATATAACACCATAAAAAACATGGTATTTTATGTTTAAAAGTCACGAATATATAGAAAATCTCTTTTTGTATAATTTAAAGGAAATAAAAAAGTTAATTTAAAAATAATTACCAGAAGAGATTCATTTAATTTACTGAAGAAATATTATTAAATTTATTAACCCCCCAAATATTCCTATGAAATTTTAGCAGGAATGTAGAACTGACAGAAAATTATGTGTTTACTATGAGATAATTAATAAATGATTATCATTAAAAAAATCATCTTGTGATTTTGAATAAACTCCTGTCAATTACAAAACAGTAACAGAATTGAACTACAAAATATATATTTACAATTAGGTTGACAAATATGATTTTTACATTAAAATATTTGTTTAAATACCAATAACAAGGAAAAAATATTAAATTGCTGCATTATTATCGATTTAAAGGTGTTTTTGCATTTCATCTGTTAAATTGCTCTTGCAACTCCTATCCAGCAATAAAAGTTTCACAATTAAAAACTTCACCTATTAATTGTATTAATTAATGTTAAAAGTGAAAGAAGACAAACTTAGTAGCAGTTTTAGTTACAAATTGGTAATTCTTCAGATGCAGAGCTTATTACCAAAAAACTGCATTTTTGCTGAATACAGGATAATAATAAAGTAGTTTAAAACAAGTGTAATATATTTTGGTAGTATATTCTACTCCTTGATTAAGAATTTTTTACATGAGTCAAGGCTTTTGTGAGATAGAGCACAAATCTTTATCTACAAAATAAATCAGTTTCTCAGGGTAAAATAAAGTTTAAATCAAGCATTTATAAGGCCATTTTTATAGAGAATGAAGTAGATAAAACAAGTTTAAAATTACTCGTGTTTCTCATTTTGTGTGTTGATGGTGAATCCTCTTGGTATATTTGAGATGTTGTTTGTACACAAATCAGCATTTTCTCCCTCCAAAACTCATTTATAATGTAACTGTTGACTGATTTTTACATTCTAATTAAAAAACAGTTTTTCTATTAGCCAAATTTTTTATCACATCATAATATATGATAGATATTAAATCATATTTGATGTTAATATTTTTCAAAGACTTCAATTGCTATATATATTGTGCATTTTTTGGGATTTGTGAAATTGTCACTAAGAGAACGAAATTACTTTATCAATTCTAGTAATTTGTAAGAGAAAAACATTGCATCTTTCAAATCCTGCTCTTCTGCAAATTTTCATATTTAATATATTTAGTATGTTATATTTCACAAAGTTCTTTTACACAAGTTATTACAAAGTTCTTTTTTTTCTTCAAATAGGCCTTCTTTTATTAATATCTTCTATTGATGTACATATACAATACATATAAATAGCAGCTCTCAATTTCTCACATAAATGTGAGTGGCCATCTGGTTCACATATGCAAACTATTAATTTCAGTGACCAAGTCCAAGCACATATGAGCAGCTTTTGTATTCAAATCAATACTTGACATCTTTTGAATCTACAAAATTTGACGTTCAATTGTTTTTCTTGAGCTCCTGATCTCAGTAATATTACATTTACTTTCACTATGTTTCCACTTTACTACGATTTTGTAATTTTGAATTTGCTGATAATAGCAGAATTGGAAACTTATTATTGCATTGCTTCTTTAATAACTAAAAAACAAATGATCAAAGGCATATTTTAGTCTGTCTTCAAACTGATTTGTTAGTTGCTAAATGGTCACTTTTTGCACTTGAGGGCTAATTAGACCAGGACCTATAGTTTAAAGTGAATTCTGAACCAATCATTTAATGGGAATGAATTCAACCCAAAGTGGGATTAAAACAATGATCTGGTGAACCAAAGGCAAAAGTGCTAACCACTCAGCTGCCAACTCTGAGCCTTTTCAAACTGAACCTTATAAAATAACATAAGTAACATTTGTGTATGCAACACTGTCACCAATTTTTTAAATTAGGAATTAGAAAAATTTAATCTTATTGTCTCAAAAGTTTTAGTCAAATTCATTATACTTTTTAAAAGTAATAATTCTCACATACATCATTAATTTCACCTCAAATAGGATGCCTTAAGCTACAAATTACTCTTTTATAACATTAAAAAATTTTGCTTACAGGAAATGTTAGAATGGTAAAACATATTTAAAAACCTTTATCAGTTACATTATACATTTGAGATTTTTTTAATGTAAAAATAATTGTCTAAATAGATTAAAATTAACTTAAATGAGAAAAAAATATTTTCATTTAGATTTTATTTAGATTTTTTAATTAGAAAATTTTACAACAAATCCTATTATGAAGAAAATCAGCAGAATAAACAATATGCACATTCAAGCTATTGTATTATGAGTACCAATAAAATATCAAGAATAATCTAGAACTTTTCTTTGCAAAACAGCATTTAACATGATGAAACATGGACTGAACATGATGAAACATGGACTGAGTGAAAAATTGGATATGTCAATAGAAAGAGAAGAATTTCTCTCACTTTTTAAAAATTTTGAAATAGATAGTTTTGCTTTTTATGTTCTAAACTAATTGTTCCCAGAGATTTATCTAGGAATTAAAATCTGGGAAATTCGAAAATTAGGGTGGTAGCTTGAAATGATCATGTTGCATGAAATAAGCATAGACAATTCTGCCGTACAGAATATGATTTTTATTAAAAAATGCTGCCATTCTCATAACACGTATTGCGATATAGAAAATTAACAAAAAAAAAAAAAAAAAGCGAAAAAAGATATTTTAAAATAAATCGACAAGATATATCTCAGATATTATTTTGCTGGTTTCCAACAATGATTTTGCTTTTTACAGGAAAATAAGCCAGCTATCAACAATACAATGCAATAAAAATTCAGATATGTAAGAAAAATGAAACAATCATTCAAGTATTCAATATTCTGAAATGTGAATGTATGCAATAAATACACTTTTCTTAAATGCAATAAATATACTTTTCTCATAATGTATGCTCATTAAACAATAGATGCAGAAATTAATGGTTGCTGCTATTTTGTAATAAAATGTTGCTTAGTCACAATTTACTTTGTTAAACATAATTTATTTATTCTTTTAAGTGTTATATAAATTTTTAGGCAATTAGAAAATTCTTTACAAAAGATGCAGTTTCCAATGTATTTTGTTCTTAATTATCATGCCATTTACAACATTGCTTAAATATTATTTACTCATTACAATAATAATACCTATATAAACATATATTCTCAAAAACAACTTTTATATCTTCCAAAAATTTTTATCAATATTATCACAATATGTGATACAATAGTTCTTCTATGAAAATGAGAAATAGTTGCATATAATATTGTGATTCTTGACTGAGTACCTGCATGCATTACAAGATTAAAAGGAATTCAGACATAAAAATATTTATCACAAATTTTTCGTATCAAAAACATGCTAAAAACATACTTTTATTATGATAGCCATTGGTTGTTTTCCTATACCAACTATTTAAACAATGTAGAGATATAAAGCTTATCAAATAAGCCAGATTACTGATTCTTAAACTAATTCACAAAACAAAAAATATATGCAGATATCATTTTCATAATTCAAATTGGTGTTCCCTAGATTCTAAGACGATTTATGATTGTAAATTGTAAGAAATTTTGAAATCAATTTAACGAAACCACATATTACTAATATATGTTATTTTTATTGAATGCTTGATATTTATCTCTATATGGAGTTCATTTACAACAACCACCATGCAAATCTTCCAGCATGACAATACTTTGCTTTACTTAAATTGATAATATATTATTTTATTCTTTGCTTGCTCAGTAATCTGTATCATGCTTGTAACTAAATTACCACCACTGAATTACCAGGTAAAAAAAATAAAGATAAATCTAAAATTTGTTTCATCCAGTAGATTTTCAGCTTTGATTCATCCTACCAATAGGAGTAGCATTTCCAAATTC
Source organism: Latrodectus hesperus (assembly GCA_037975125.1). Lineage (NCBI taxonomy): Eukaryota > Metazoa > Arthropoda > Arachnida > Araneae > Theridiidae > Latrodectus > Latrodectus hesperus. The sequence continues at coordinate 42,517,734 of CM075856.1, read as the reverse complement.
AATGAAAGCGTGTATGTAAATAAGGTTGACACATATACTTTATCAAAACAATAATTACTATTTTGAAATATTATATTTAATTATTTCATACTGTGATGATTAACCGTTGCTTATTGAATACTTTATAATAGAATTTCCATAAGAAAAATCATAACTAAACCAATAGAAATATCTCATTTTAAAATGAGATCATTTTTTAAGGACAGTCAAATCTTTTTAAAATTTAATTTAAAAGCAATATTTGTGAAACTTATTTTATGCTAATATAATGAAAAACATTTTAATGATTTTTAGAATATTTTGTGAAAGGTAACATTAGCACAAAGCAATAAGAGACATTAGCACATGTATAAAAACATCAGCAAATGAATTATAATTAGTTTTAAGAAATATGTATATGATACGGAACAGTAATTTTTACAGTATTATATTTAAATAACAAAAAAAGAGTTGTCATAATTTTAATGCTACTGAGATCATGATTTTTCTAAAATCATTTCACAAAATAGTTATTATAGAAAATCAGGTTGAAAAGTAAATTGTTCACCATCAGAAGATTATAATATTTTCAAGGACTCTAGTCTACTTTATTAGAGAATAAAAAATTTTGCAACGATTTTTAAAATAATTACAAGCAATATTTTAATCTAATGAACAATGAAAAATCAGCAACATTTATTATTTCCCTGTATTCACAAATTGACTAACTCTATATGAATTTCAATTCAATCACTTGGCTTTTCTAATTGATAATATGACAATATATTTATACATACTTTGATTTAAAATAAAAGTATTTTAATTAAAGTGACTTTTACAACAGAAAGCAACAGATTTTTTCAAAATATTTACAAAAAATGTATATTTATTTGATTTTTACATATTTTCAGATGAATTTCATAACTATTATCATAATAAAGTTTCATGAATATTTTTCAAAACGCCAATGCCAAAAACTGAAAGCAGTAAACTGGCTTACTTAATAACCTTAAAATTAAGATTGTTGGGAAACAAATGAAATATTTTTGAAGAACACGAAACTAGCACAACATTGAAACAATAATACTAGTATAAAAAAGGTAACTATGTTTCAATAAGTTCCAGGTTACACAAAACCACACTAACAGTTATGAGTAATCAAAATAACAATATTGTTTATTGAAGTAAAAATATTTTAAAGACAAAAATGGAAAAGCAGCACTTGTATAGTCACTTTTTTAAAGATTCAAGCGATAGAGAAAAGGGTAGCATAGATAGAGAAAAAGTAAAAAAATAAATACAGTAAATTTAATTAAATAAAATTGTAATTTTCTTTACAATTAACACCAACATAATATGTGTATAATAAAAACTTTCCTTACTTAATAGCACATATATACACTAGCTCTATTCTAAGGAGACATTTTTATTGCAAATAATTAGTAAATTATTTTAATAAAGTGCACAAAATCCATTCCATAAAAAAATAAAACAATGACTTTAGAAGCAATTAAACTATGCTTTTTAAATCAAGCAAGTTATTATACAATAAGGTAGGAAATCTCAAGATAAATATTTGAGCAGAAAATTATCCTGATGATTTAAAAAGCCAAAATATTTCCTTATAAACAGGTGTTACTTACAATAATAAATTAAGACAAGGGAAAAGTAAGATTTCATAATTTCTAAAAACTATAAGGTCAGGGACATGCAGCACAGAGGACATGTCCAAACATGAAAATTATACACTTCCCACAATTTCATGCAGTGCACTAGCAAAACAAGCTTACAACCAACAAAATAAATATTCATAAAATAATATAATCATGGCTGAAAGGTAAATTTTTAATTATCAAACACACACACATATAGCACATGAAGGGACAACTCATTCTTAAGAGCTAGAAGAGCCAGGTTGAATTAAAAATATATTATAACGATTCATAAAAAAGGTTGAATATAATTAGTGATTTAAAATTATTAGCAAAGAAAGAGCAATTTTCATAAGAGCATTTGAACTGTCATTTCTTATACTTTTAACCTTCTATTTCTCAGCAAATCGAATAAAATTAAATTGACATATGATATTATGGCTTACATACTTCTTTTCCTTTAAACTCATTCTAATATTGTTTTGAAGCAAAATTTAATAATTGTTTTTCTTTTCTTTGTGTTTAATTTAATAATTGTTCTTTTTATCTAATATTTGTTAAAATGGAATCTGATTTTCCAACCACACAGTTATTTAATTAGAATAGGTTATTTTTAAAAATAAATTTCATCATTTATTCCAATAAATTTATAAAAGCTTGAAAAAAATTAAACAATTAAATGCTTGAACCAAATAAATATTTCAAATTTGAACGGAAAAAAAACTTAAATTAAAAGAGATTTTTTTGGTTAAGCATTAATTTACCTTAGTATATATTTGACTTAACTAAACAAGAAATTATGAGTGTGCTAATAAATAAGTACTTTTTCATGTTAACAAATTTTCCTTTTAATCTAATATTTTTTTAATGGTACACATTTTATAAAATTAAGATTGTATAACAGAGCATGTTAACATACACATGTGTGAATTATATATTAATAGAATAAGAATCCTATATTTTATGAGGTTGTGATAGAATATCAATGTGAGTTGGTTGGGTTGTTTGTTGCTCAATGGTCTTTCTTGCATACAATAGCTAATTAGACTGAGACTTACATTGTAAAGTATTACAAGTTATGTATATGATAGCAAAATTAAAATAAAATTGATACAATATTATACAGAAGAAGCATAAAAAAGTTTAACCTCATTTTCATCTATTGAATTTTACATCTGGCCCCTCCAGCTAAAGTAAGGAATTACCATTGGTAAAAATAAGTTTTTCTTATAAACATAATAAACATGCTTCAAAAATATTAAATAACAAATATCATTCAAGAATTTATGATCATAGTATAAACTTTCCCTTTAGTTGTATTTGTTAAAAACTACTCACCTTTTTACTTGCAGATTGTTAGAAGAATATGAACTTGCCAATGTGCAAAACTATTTCATATATTGTTTTAAGATGGTACTTCTGTTTTGATTTATAATGAATAAAAATTATATTTTAAAAATCATATCCAAAGAAGCAATCATTTCCCTATAATCAGTTGTTTCAAGCTTCAAACGAAAATAAAATAAATTGCATTCCTGTCAATAAAATACCTTCACTAGACTTCTGACTATCTCTGAATAACCTAATATTAGAATTCAGATTTTTAACATTAATGTTAACACTCTGATATATTATTACATGAAGATAATTAAAACTGGACTTCATCCTTTACACATATTTATTTTAATTTTATATATTTCATAAAATTTTACTTGGTGAAAATTTGATTTGCTTTGTGAAAATTCCATTACAGTAAATTATCCAAACATGTGATATATTTTCATTACAAGCACATTAATTTTCTTAAAAACAAGAAAATTAAGTTAAAAATACCTTAAGATTTATGTAACTAATTATCAAGATTAATGAAGTTGCATCAGGAATAATTATAATATTGAAAACATTTTATAATATTTAGGAAAAATTGTTATTGTTAATATTATTTCAATTTTTTTTATTATTATATGCAATCATTATTAACTATTATATTTTTAAATAAAAAAGTTGATTTTCACCAAAGACAGAAAATGAAAAATTGAATTTAATCTGTATTTTGTACAAATCCAAAGAATTCAGTACAGTAGGAAAGATTTGAATCCATAAGTTTTTCCTTTTCAATATAATCAAATATCATGAAAACAAATATTATAATTTATTCCCATTTAAATTAAAATTTACCTTTCAGCCATATAAATATAAGAAAAAGTTAATTAGTATATATAATTCTTAAAAAAAGTTACATAATTTATATATATATATATAATTTTTTAAACATAAAATTTCAAGACTTGAATAAATATCTATTACATAATTATTTTCAAATATACATATTAAATAAATAATGGTTAATTCCTTAATTATGGGCAGCGATTGCTACTCATGACAACAACTATATGAAAAGTAATAGCAAACTATACATACTTGCATATGTTTGGAACTATTCCAGCTAAATAAATAAGTTGTTTCTATCGTCTTTAATTTATTTTACATTTTCATTTTAAATAAAAATTAGAGTTAATTTTGTAAATTTTTCAAAAAGTTAAAGTTTATATTAGAAAAATGTAATATTAAAAACATAATCAATGACAAAATATCATTAAGAAAAATGTCATAAAAGGTACATGATAATATAGAAAAAAACAATTTCTGATATCAGTTATTCTTAGATGAATAGCAAAAATATTCCACTAAATAGATGTGAATAAGTAAAAAAAAAAAAATTTAAATAAAAATATGTTTGGAAACTATTTAAAAAACAAAAATTTCATTTTAGTACAAAATATTGCAAAATATCTTCACAAATAAGCTAAAATTGTATGTTAACAAAATACCAGTTCCTACAAATTTAAATATTTAAATCTAAAAAAATTACAAATGATATAATAAATATCTTCAAATAGTGAATAACTTATTAACTTTTTAAAACATCTCTCAAGGTTTACACTTAATTTTTAAAAAAATACTAGGTACGTTACATCTTTAAAGTAAGAACAATAAAATATGCAAATAATATAAATCAATACTTCTAATTAATATAATAAACATTTTTAATATAATAGTCTTATAATGAATTACTCTTCATGTATAATAATTAAATGCATTTACTTTAATTCAATAAATTATTTCTTATTTTAATAAAATATAATAGAAAGCTATTCTAACAGCTAATTAATTACCTTAAATTAAAAAATATACAATTAACATTAATCTTAGAAAAGCCATTTTTGATATTAAAAAAAATCTAGTGAATAATTGAATACAAACATAATGAAAAGTATTTCCCTTTTAAAATTAAAATTTATTATTCAAACATCAATTATTTCTGAGCATGAGTTCTTCACTCACTCACAAATGTATCTTAAAAAAAGTAAAAGCAAAGTAAAAAATTTATGTAAGAATAAGCAAAAAAATTTAATAACTTTATAATTAATTATAAATTTAGCAATTAATCAATATTTAGTCCAAGAGCCATAGAATAAAAATCCTACACTATGTTTTATTTAATTTAAAAATATTCTGACCATAATTATTTCTAAAGTAAAGAAAAAGATAAACATGTAAATACATTTTAATAAAGCTTTTTCTGAACATTGTCATGTTATTAATGTAAATAACATGACATGTAATGATTAATAAATTTCTTCAATAGGTGTATTTTAAAGTTACAGGAATGCTTTATAATGAACATGTAACAATATAATATTTATGAATTTTAAAAATAGGATAATGGTTAAATGGTTAATGGTTTTCATTCTAAAATTTCTTAGATTTCAATATTTTATTGTATTATTTGTTCTTTTAATTTGCCAGTGTCAAATACATTAGTAAATTGATACACCCTATAATCACATAAAATTCTCATTTTTTGTGTGAGAGTTATTCTGATTGTTTCATCATTGTTATATAATTTAGCATTATCCGCATTTCATTTATCATTTCATCTAATGCAAAATTTCTGATTTCTTTAAGTAGATAAAATAATTTTTCTTCAGAGAATACAAAAGGTGAAGGTTGAACTTAATACATAAAAAAACCGATGAGAATGTAATTTCCTTTCTACATTTTGGAATTAATACAAAAAACAAACCAAACATTTATTATCAAGGAAAACAATTTTTGTCAAATATGCAGTTGTTTACCAATAAGCTCTTCAGAGAGATTTGTGTAATACTGTTATCCAAGAATTATTTTTTCTTAAATTTATAGAATTTTATAAGGAGATTCATAAACTTGCATAAAGTTGTCCACATACACCTTCATAAGATCTTTAAGAGACATTTTCATGTCAGATAAATGAAATGAATATGGCAAGAATTTAGATTTAATAAAGAAAGAATTAATAATAAAGAAAACTTTAATAAAATTATAGTTCATTATGCATTATATATTTATTTTTATTTCCAATGGAAAAGTTAGAAAACAAATGAAACTTCAAAAGAGGGAGAGGTGTTCAGTAAAATCTATAAATTCAGGGTGTGACTCGCTGCCCTATAATGCTTCTAGATAGAAATGCATGGAATCGAAGGGCACTTTTGGAGGTTCAGAAAATTCATATCCTTCCTAAGGTTACATAGGGGGCAGAGGAATTCTAATACAACATTGATGTGGTACTGATGCTTTTGAAGACAATCATATGCAAAAATGAGGCAGATCATTGTAACAGATTTCTTTCTTGAGATTTCTTTTGAGTACTGCATAAATTTGATTAATCCAGGATTTATTTCTATTAATAGAAGTGATTTACTGGAAAAAGTCAGTTCTGAAGGCTTCTTTGACAAGTAACTTGATTGAATTGTATGGAAAGCTAGGTTGTGATATTTGAAGGACAACAGCTCCTTTCTTGTCAAGAAAGTCAGAGGTCTAATTTCCCTGAACACCACAATGGGCAGGGATCCATTGAAGAAAAATATGTTTGCCTCTACTTGAGAGCCAATTAAGAAGATCAAAGCAGTCATCAACAACAGAGGAAAGGAAATCCCTTTGTGAATCAGTGGTTTGGAGTTCAGCTTTAGAGCCTGATAAGAAAACATGTTTGAAAGGAGCCTTAGATGAGGCTGTAATTGCAAAAGGGCATGATGAATAGTAGCTATTTGACCATCAAAGGCAGTTGCAAAAGGGCGGTTGGGTGAGTATGAAGAAAAACAGCTCACAGTAGACATCTGTGCTAGTTGAGTCATCCATTGATTTTGCAGCCATCAGTACATACTTGCAGCTACTCTTCTTTTGGGTAGCAGGAACTTATGCTTTCATAAGCCAAAACCTTTTGCTCAGTTTCACTTATGTCACTTTTAAGAAATTCTTGCTTATGTCCATGGTGTATGGAGAAAATTTTATTTATAATAGGATGATGATGGGACAAAAACTGCTCAACCTCATATTGTGGCCTGAACTTGAGATTACTTTGCAAATCTCTGTACAAAGCTATTTGATGTCTTCAAGTTCAGACTCAAAGAAAATCTCCTACTCCTGGAGGGACAGGCTTCCCTGGGTTTTAAGAGTTTCCTCCCAAAGTAGTACCATACTTTCCTGCATAATCACACAAATAGGTCTGCTCTCTGTACATAGCTTATGCCATCAATATTAGTTGTTTTTACAGTACCTGTGATAACATGCAGTGTCTGATTCTGAAAGGTTTCCACTTTCTTGATAATTAATTTAGAAGAGGTAATTAGCAGTTCATAATAGTATGTTAAGACGGATATAATGTAAGTCTTATAAATGGTATTTAATGTAGTCCTAGAGCAACCTCATTTAGAACCTGCCAGAATCTTTAAAAGTGAGAGTCTCTTTGAAACTCGAAGAAGTGTATCCTCCACATGTGGCCTACAGGAAAGTTTTTATTCAGTTATACGCCCAAATATTTGAAGTTTTTGGTGGTTGATCATGTATTATATAAAAATGGAGTTTTTTCAGTGAAGAAGCTCATCAATTTATTAAAATCTACTCACAATTTTCTGCATAAAGAAAACTTTTGCAGAACTAAATAGCTATGTGTTAATTTAGATGAAAAGTTATTCTTTTCCTGAGTTGACCGAATGATAGTATTAAAATTCTATTTTTCCTAAACTGATTAGAGAGACTCCTTTTACTGCTTAGAAACTGAATTATTTGTGTATAAAGTACTAAATTAAACTCTGTGGCATGGCAGCCCATGTGGGCCAAAGCCCTAAAGAGCCCATCTCTGTTTTCCTGATGAAGAAGCCCTGAGGTGCAAAGCATATGATCCGATTAGGTGGTCAACCTCACACGAGATCCACAGAGTTTAGTTCCTAAGCATGCCTGGTACTCAGTTTATCGACCCACTGAAAGGATAAAAGGCAGAGTTGACCTTGCCCACCTTGAAAATCGAATCTCGGGCCTGTGCCTTTAGAGCGTTGAAAGCTACCATTAAGCCACTGAGCTTCATAAAGTACTCAACTATTCTCTTATTTTAAATTATTTTTTCATGAGATAAATAAAGACAATAGTAAATTATCAACACATCATTTAGTTTATGTAATTGATCACACACAGGAACATCTGTAAATCAAAATGCATTTTTGCATAGCAAAACTGAGCTTTGACAAAAGTTGTTATCTTGAAAAAGATCTTTTTAATGGATTAACAAAAAAATTAAGTGATAATACGAAAATTTCCTTTGCTAATAATTAACAATATGTATAATATATCACACAAAGGGAAAAATAAAATATATTTGAAATTTATCATAAGATCATATATAATAAACTGCAACAGAAAAAAAGACACATCAGCTACCAATTCACCAAATAAAAGTAGTTAGTCTTATGCAATACTGTAATTTATAATAAAATTGTAACTACATTCGGATAACATAAATAGCAAAAAGTGGTTTAAATTTCTTTACAGTTTTGATTTGTTAAACAGATTTAGAAAAATTTCCTAAAAATTGCAATTTTAATATTTTAGGGCAACATATTCCTAAATCATTTCCATCAATCAATTTGTTGGTAGCTTGAAACTTAATTTGTTTTCGTATTAAAACTGTATAAATTTTAAACATTGAATTGATATTTAAAATATTCTACTATGCATTTCCAATATGGTTTAAAAATAAGAATAATAAAATAGTAGGAGTAAACTATCTTGTTTTTCAATACTGAGTGAAATAGAAGCTGTAAAAATGACAGTAAAAACCAATCAAATATTTTTAAAGAAAATAATGTTGAGTCAGCAATGCAGTTACAAATTTTCATGGTTTAGTGTAATCTTACATAAAATATGCTTCCATAAAATAAATGTTTAAATCTATGTTTCTGAATTTTATTGCAGCATGTAGATATATTTAACATTTCCTTAATATATTACTTTAATAATATACATACAGAAATATTATTAAAATTTAATTTTTGTGTTTAAATTTCATATAGGAATAAAAATATATTTCATAAAAAAATTTTAAATTCCATAAAAATTTATTTTTGTTCAAAATTTTATTGCTAAAATTAAATATTTTAGCTTTATCAGCATTCCAGTAACTTTTTATCACAGTTAATGGCAAATGTCACAATGCTAAATTTGGTTTACAAGCACAGAAAGCAAAGAGAAAGAAAAGCCTACCACTGCAGCTCGGGTCTGAGCAGCTTTCAGCTGTGCCTGCAAATGGGCTGGTGGATGGAAATAACGGCACTGGTCCCTCGTGCAACGGCCTTTCACAAAATCCATGCAAACAGTCACTGTGCCTTCGCTACTATCCACAGTCACATGCTCAGGAGGGTGAGCAAAGCGACATTCAGTCTCAGAGCGTTTGCAGTTGCCACGTTGAAATTCACGACACACCTGAGCAAGCAGAAAAGCCACAATTCAGACAAAGGCTGAGCCAAGGCAATCCTCATTTAAACACTATGATTAGCATAGTGTTTAAATGAGGATTGCCATTGAGCTTTAAAGATCTAAGAAGCAGTGAAATTAGAAGCAGGTACATTTTTTAAAATCTTTTTAATACCTTTATTACAACCTAGATGCTATACAAATCTAATGAGATAGCCATTTCTCATATTAAAAGCATAATACATAAATGGATATAAACATAAAACTATCTGAAATATTCTATTCTAAATTTTTTAATATAAAAAATTTATAAAGAAATTTTATAAATGTTTTAAAATATTTTTTAAATATTTGTGGAATGTATAAAATTAAAAATAATGCTAAAAATAGTTTTTAAAAACTTTATGTAATTAATAATTCATTATTATTCCATTAAGAAGAAATGACTTTGAGATTTATTGTATGTAGATAGTTTATAATTTTGTATTAGGTTATTTTTTGAATACCTGACTATATATATATACTCAAATCTATGAAAATTTTGAGAAAATGTTTTTACTAATTTTTAGAAAAGTCAGGTGTTGAAATTCATAATGAAGTAATGTAGTTTTCAGAGCAACTATAGCATTCAAGATTGTTATAAAATTGAAATCAAACAAATAGAAGATTCATTCAGACAAATCAGAAAGAAAAATCAATTAACGCCCCCCCCCCTACAAATTTATACAAATGTACACATTTCTGATACAAATTTTACTATTAGAAAAATAGAAAACCATCAAAAGCAATGTAAATGCGAATTGCATTATGTTGCAGCAAGTGATTTTCTTTTTCACCTTAAGAACTTTAAATGTTTTAAAAACAAATATTCAACAAAATTTCTATAACAGGGAAAAGTATATGAAAATGAAACAACTAAACGATATGCACCTTCATAAATTGAATGACATAATTAAATAATTTATAATTATAATGGGCTATTTTATAAAACATTTTTAAGACTCTTTGATTTAATAGTATACTATAAATTATCAAATGATATATTACTGTTTTAATTTTGAGCTTCTCAATACACTTACCGCAATTTTTTTTTCCATTAATGGAAACCATATTAATTTACTTTGGAATAATTTTCTCAAAAAATACAAAATTATTTATTAAAATAATTGTTATTTTTATAGATATACAAAAGGGCAGTTATCCAGGCTGCTTAATATTTTTGAGAAAAGAAGTTCACATCAAATAATCCAATATCTACTTAATAATCAGAATGGGGTCGCAATTCTATTGCAAACATTAATTTGGAAAGTTATGTTGTTACAAGACATTAGGTAAGCAATTACAAGTGTACTAGTTCCTTTCGGCCAAACATAATTCACATGATTTATGGAAATAAGAGCTAGGATTAAGAATAAAGCTAAAGCAGAATAAAAGAATGAAAAATTTGATGAATCTGGAGTAGAAATTTTTGATTAATAATTTAATTTTTCTATAAGATTATAAAATTCCTATACCTACTTTATTAGGTTCCTTTTGAACTTTAATGTATCTTAAAAGGATTCTTTTGAATCTAACAAACATATTTTTATCAGAGAATCTTCTTCAGTATAATATAGAATGAAATTTTGTCATTGAATTTTAAACATGGAGAATTACTTGGAATAATGAATTAAGAAAACATGTTTGAATTACTAATATATAAAACAATGTTAATAAACATTAACGCAAAAATATCAAGACACTCGATTCTCATTTTGTTTCCAAAAAATAACATATTTTTACACGGAAAATTTTAAAATTTTTGAAATTGCACTGTTTTTATTTATAAAAAAATACTTGCCTGGGGATACTAGTTCTCAATCAGTAATAACAAAAAATTCCACAGATTTTAATACAGAATTTTGTGCTAAATGAACCATAAAAAAATATGGCTTTGATTTGAAAAATTTCTCGCATGGAATATGGAGCAGATAGGATTCTAAAGGTGACAGCTTATCTGATAGATCTTCTGTGATTCCTAGTGTACTCATTAATTGGTATGAATTTTAAAATAGAATTTTGGATTAAATACAATTCCCAGATTAAAAAGTTATGGTTTTCATATTTAAAAAATTTACATGAGTAGTCTGAGATATTATCTGATGTAAAGATCAATTGATAAAAGGTCACAAAAACCTAGATAAAATATGTATTTCTATTTGAATATTAAAAAACTTTTAGCATAATAATTCAAATTAATCAGCAATGCAGAAATGCAGCTGTGTAAACACAGTAGGGCAATAGGCATAACAAGTAAATAAAAATTTGAAAAAACAGAATTTTTTTAGTAATATCTTCAGCAATAGCAGACTAATTAAATATATAGAAAGGGCTACAATCAAACCTCTAATCGATCTGTCCTTTGAAGCTTCTGGGCGGCTGTGACCAAAGGCGAAGGAACTAGATTCAAAGGTGATGTAAGAGCATCTGCTGGCAGGAGGCTTGTCATCATTGGAGTATGACCCAAGTATGGGCTAAATGAAGATGCCATTGCAGGCAAATAAGTTGGTGCAGTGGTTGCCTAAAGAAAATACGAATATAAAATGAAATTTTATAATTTTTATCTATATGATTATAAGCAAGAAAGACAAAATTTCAAAAAAAATTTTTTTTAACAAATATTAACTTTTTATTAAAAAGTATATAAAAAAGAAAAAGAAATTATTATTTGGTAAATACAGAACAAAAATAATTCCTTATCCTGCTGAATTACCTATTATATGTGGATTAAATATCATTCTTTTATATTTCCTCTGAAATCATTATTCAATACATATTTGCATAAAATTTATTTTATATAAACCTTACTAGTAAATAAATTCACTTGAAATAAAAGAAATGGAAAAATCAGTAAAAGATATTTATAATATACTACATAATATTTTCTCAAAGTTTATATTTCAAATAATTTTGGGGAACCAAAAACAAAGAAATCAATGTTATAGTTATTTTAATAAAAATAAGTTTAAATCAGCTATTTTATTGTAATATTCTAAATTTTTTTAATAATAATTTATATATTTAAATATATCAGGTGAAATATTTTATTATTTACTAAGTAAGAAAAATGAGTCTTTCAATATTAGCAGAATTCTAATATAAAGAACATCTTAAATTTTGGTACTTTAACATCATGATTATCTAGCAACTATCATTAATAATAGTATTATTTTTATATATATTTAATAATTGGTATTTAATATGCTTCTTCATGAGTGAATATTAAATAATATTTCATACATTAAAACTAAGTTATCAAAAGTATATTAACTCTAAAGTGAAATTTTATTGTAAATAATGATATATTAAAGAATTATAGTTTCAATAAACAGTATCACTTTTGTTTTTTTAAAAATCATTATTAATTTATTCTGATAAAATAAATTACACAAATGCTGAAAAATGTCATAAGTAAAATAATTACTAAAAATAGTTTAATTAAAGTACAGTAACTGTCATAACATTATTATGAAATATAGATGTATACTATATACAGAAAGAAAATATGCTTGTTCACAAATCTGTTTTATGGAGGTTCATCAACTTTAAAATCATTGTGATATTAGACAGAGTTGCAGAGTGGAAGCAATAAAGGCCTGTTGATAATTTTGAAGCTGTAATTTAAACCTTTTAAGAAATATGAAAAAATGCTCTTAACAATGGGAAAGACACAATGCCCTTTTAATATATATGATATTGTTTAAATTTTTATCACTCAATTTGTTTTATACAAAGTTCTTGAACAATTCAATAGTCTTTCAAATCATCTGAGTCGCATGATCTCAGAGTTAATGTTGTAAAAAAATTTTCAAATGCTATAATCAAAACTCTTGAACTTTGTTGAAACATTTCCTACACTGGACCAAAATTGAATAGACAAAATAAAATCTTAAGCAAACTAAGGGGTGGCATAAAAAATTCTACACACTGATGCTAAAACATTTTACAGAATAACAATTCTAAATGAAATTATAAATTCAGAATCTAATGAAATTCAAACAAGATTTAAAGAGAATGGTCTATCTGCTTTGAACCGTCATTAATTCTATGTTGTCTGCAATAGCAGATGCAATCAAGATGAGTAGAATTTTGCTATATGTTATTTTTATTATTTGCAGGAATATCTGTTATGTGGGCTATGCTTTCTTCAATGAAAATAATAAATGTAGAAAATTGCAATTATAAAAACAGCAATATAATTTTTTGCAAACATAAAAATTAACAATTTTAAAAACAATAATTTTTTTAGAGAAAAACATTTACAATATACATTTCCACAAATAAGATTGCTGTATAAAATTTGTTGTGAAAATATAATTATTTTTCAATTTACAAATAAGATCAAACTTTGCAGCTACATTAAGCCATAAAATTTATACAAATAATTAATTATTTAGAAAGTTAGAAAATTTATGAAGGAAGGGAAAATATAACTTTCTACACATAGATGCAACTTTGAATAGTCTATTTTTATAAAATATAAGTTATTAGGAAATAAAGATTTGAAAAGATACTTGTCAGTAAAAATTGGAAAGATGAGTTAAAATGAATACTTTCAAGTAGTACAGATATAATCTTATATCAAAACAAAAGAAAAATGAATATGTTATATAGTTACTACCATGAGTAATAGATTATTTTTTATAAATGCCAATAATATAAGATATTGCAAGTAAGCAAAAGCATAATTGAAATACATAATTCTAAAATAATTAGCATTATAATATGAAAATTCTTATTACATGAAATGCATATAATTTGGTTATTGAATTTCCTTAATAGACATATATAAACGGAGATGAATTACTCAATGAATAGACAATTAAAAAATGTAAAGTTACATATAAAACTATCTAAGCATGAATTTAATTTTTGTGTTTACTTTTAATATAAATGGAATATGTGTGAATATAGTGAACTATATAAAATTATCCAAGAGTTAAATAAAATAGTTCCTTTTTATCATTATACATTTGAAAATTTTAAAACAGTAAAAATGAAATAGAATTTTTTTTCCAACTTTTGTATGTTTTACACTATTCAGAATAACAATCAATAATAATAAATACACAAAATGGAAAACTGTAAGCATTAATTATTAACTGAATCTTATAATTTTTAAGAAGCAAAATAGTGGAGAATAAAACTTAAACAGATCGTGCAAAATGTGACTAACATAAAATATTACAAATGCAAAAATACTCATAAATAACAGAAAGACTTCAAGCTACAGAAAAAACATGCAAAAGTTATTAATATAAAAAACTATGTTATTTACTTATTACATATTAATATAGTTGTTAAATCTTTCAAAAACTCTTTAAATTAATAAAAGTAGCTTTAATCATGTCTTAATCAAAGATGAAAATCATTTTTATAAGTAGATAAATTAAAAAAAGTTAACAAAAGAGAATGATTCCCTGAAATGAGTTTTAATTAAATTTTTTCTCACATAAATCTTATTACAATAACAAGAAATTTACAATAGATGAAAATAATATATAAGTTTAAAATTAATTTTAAAATGTATGCATATTTACACTAAAAAAATAGTCTTACGTGCTAAGAAAAATTATTAATTAGTATCCATCACATATATAAAAGATTTGTTATTACCAAGATAAGAATTGGGAGGGATGCAATTTAAAGCCATTAAGCAAAACACTAAGTCTAATATTTTAATAAGCAAATGAAACTCTACTGTCAGAAAAGTCAGTTCTTTGTAATTTTAAAACACTACAGGGATTAAAAAAGTGATGATAAAGGTGTGGTTGCCATTAGATTACAAGCCTAGCAACAGGAATGAATCAGCAGAGCATGCTTTGTTGTACAAGGATTGAACTATACAAAACAAACTATTTTCACCAAAACCAGCTGAAGCATTTCTTTCAAATTTGCTTGGCAGAAAGCTAATGGGAAAAGTAGTGCATGAAAATGATAGTGATTGCTAATATCTTAAAATTTTATTATATGCTTTTACATTATTTATATGAAATAGAATATAAAATATTTTACTAAATTAACAATATATAACAAAATGTTAAAACTATCTCTTTTTAATTACATTATATTTCAGAGAAGTAATAATGTTTGTTTGGTAAAAAAATAATTTAATATATCATATTGAACATTTATTTCATTAAACTTTTTTTTATTTTTTAACTATCATTATTATATTAAGGGAATAATACTCTGATGAAGTGAATAAAAGTAACACTTAGGTGTGATTGGCTGTAAGAAAATATTCCCTATGTAGCTCATGTATTACAAAAGGTGACTAAAATGGTTACCCAACATCCAAGAGTATAGATAGACACTGTGTGCCTGGAGATTATATCAGGGGACTAGCCCTCCAAGTTGGGAGTTAGACCTGATAACCCTACCCTATAAAAATTTTCAGACACAAAATAAAAAGAACTAAATAATACAAAACTACTATGTTTTTTTTTATATATAAAAAAAACATGGGGATTGATTTATGGAAATGATCTAGGAAATGCTTTAAAGACATGAAGATACTGGAATACTTTGCTGATTTATAGAAGTAATGCTCTGAAAGCATTAGTTGATCAATTGGGCTTACAATTTATTATTGATTTTATTGTCATCCAAGATATACAATGGATTGAAGATGGTTGTTTAGAGGACAAGAGATAAACTCTATTTTATGATTTCCAGAAGCTATATTTGGCACAGGATTTATTTTTAACATGCAAATTATACATTTGGTTTTAGATTTTAAGGCTAAATCACTTGATCAGTGATTCTTAACCATTGTGCAGTGACATTTTTTATATGCCCATAAATTCTTAGTGTGCTGACAAATTTAAGAAATGTATATAGTAAAAATTATTATGCCTTTTTATAATGAGTAAAATGATAAACATACTGTTGTTTTTGTGTAGTAGACATATTTTAATATTTTATTTTACATTCAAAATTATCATAAACTATTTTACACAATGAATTATAGGCAAGCAAACAACTTTTAAACATATCTTTGTACTATGGAAAATTTTTAATTTGTTTAAAGTGTACCATGATAAAAAAAAGGTTGAAAATCACTGGCCTAGATTATGTAGAGGTTAGTTTTTTTTTTTTTTTTTTTTTTATAAAAAATTAGAATTTAAACAGTGTTATGTGCCAACAGAAGAGAGATGTTGGTAAAAAGATTCTTTTACATAGTAATTCATTAAAATGTGCTTTACAGGAAATATTCTCAAAGAAAAATTAAATTTTTATTAAGAGACTTTAATGCCAAGATTGGAAAGGAAAGTGAGTTTAAGCCAACTATTAGAATATAAAGCATGCATGAAATACCAATGAAAATATATACCAATGAAAATGGGGTCAGGCTCATTGATTTTGCAGAACAAGATATTGATAAAAGTGAACGCTGATAGTCATCTCTGATAGCAGGAGACAGAGATATAGTAATAAATTGTATTGGATAAATATATATCAGGAGGCTGGTATAGTTAAGCATATTAAAATTAATTGCACAATATTTGTTGGCTACGTTTGCTAGATAAATCCCTCCACCACGACATTCATAATCTTCAAGTACAAACCAATGTGAACTAGAGTCAAAGGATGGCCCAGATTAAGAAGGGCAGGCTGTGTTGATAAAGACTTAATGATCTTAGGAATCACCAACTGGAGTGTCCACACAAAAAGAGCAGAATAAAAGAAGATTTTGAGGAAAGTTGGGTCCACAATGGGATGTCATGTCAATGGAAGAAGTGCATAATTGTGAAAGAATAGTGGAGATAAAGCTAAGAAAGTTCTTAATAAACTTGATATTCAAAAAACTGAATAGCAGTATAATTACTACTGATTTATTTATTTTGGAATCTAATTTTACAGCTACCATCAAAACTCTACAAATTTCCTGATCTAGATTAACCCTTGGTCTAGTGTAGAATGTGTTCTTTAAAATAAAAAATAGTTGATTCAATTCCAGTCACTGAATCATGTAATAACTCATAATAATGTAAGATAGGCATTGTATTTCTGCATGTTTTTCTTTTAAGGTGGGTGCTAGAGAGTTTTCCATGTTTTTTCCTTGAGACACATGAATATTACCAATTATCTATGCATATTTTCTCAAAAGGTAATATGTGATTGATGCTAATTAGCCTTAGAACAGCTATTTGTTAACAGAATGTCCACTATGCAAAGTCAAAATTCCAAGTTATATTATCTTTTATTGCATTTGAGACTATAATTTAAGATTTAGTAATTCTGTAAAGTTACAAATGTAAGAGGCTTGCTGTGGTTTAGTAGTAAGATTGTATTATTTGGGATGGAATGCCCTGGTTCAATCCTAGTCACAGTAAAATGGCAGGTGAATTGTTTGATTGTTCTTTCTGCATGTCAATCTGTTGGGGAAGAAAGAAACTTGGTTTCAAAGAAATTTCTGAATTTCTCTACATTTCTCTCTTTGCAACACACGAATAGGACCAATTATTAATAACAAGTCCTGGAAGGAAAATACACAGTAAATACTCAAAGAAGTAACACCTTTCAGATATCAGGCTACCTACTATTCGATGACAAAGTCAGGAAAAAATACGCAGAGAAAATATAAAAATAACCATAAAATAATTTGTTATTAAGCTCAAATATTTTATTTATAAATGAGAATTTCATTAGATATGTTATATAATAAAAATAAATTATAACAAAATAAGTATATATTAATTGAAAAGCATAAAAAGTTACGATTATAAAAAATAATTACTCAAAACCAAATTATCAAACTAAACAAATTTTTGTTTATAAATTTTATTTTTATGTAAATATGTCCAACAGTAGCCCCAATCTTTGAAAAATCTCGATAAAACAATGAATTAGTAGGAAAAATAAATTAGTAGAAAAAAGTTGACTGAACTTCTTTGTAAATATACTAAAATGATTATTCTTTCTTATAAAGGGAATTTCTTATAATAAATGTCATAAAAATTTGTAGTATCTAGATTTAGTAACATATATATATATATATATATATATATATATATATATATATATATATATATATATATACACATACACTTTAGTAATAAAACTCAATATTAAAATGGATAAAATATCCAAAAATAATTTTCAGAGAGAAGACCTAATGAAATAAGCATAATGTATAACCCAAATTCAAGAAATAAAGATGTACTAATTTAATTAAATAAATAAAATTAATATTTAAGTGAATTACATAAAATGTACGAGAATACATTTTAAAATTTATTACTTGAATTATATACTTCGAGTAATGAGAAAGAACAACAGTAACATATAATCTACAAATGTTACATAAATTTGGAGAGTTAAGTCATAAAAAATACATTCTATCAACAATCAATCTAAATATTTTTAAGTATTGAGAAAACAATGAATTACAGATTAAAATTATAAAAATAATGAATTAGATAAAAATTATGAATTGAACAAGTCTTTTCTTTAATTCCACCAATATTGAGATTATTCGAGCACAGAAATTATAACTTATAAGAAAGAAAATCAGTTAATTTACAAAGCATTAAGTATGTTACTTTTTTTATGATTTTAGATAACTGATTATCAAAAACTATTTTCTATAAATTCTTTTAACTAAAAAATTTGCAATAAATATAATAAGAAAAAACGTTTTTCTAATTTATTTAGACAATACTGAAATTAACAACATTTTTTAAGGATATTTGTTAAGCAAATAATAAAAAAGTTGGTGACATTTCATCACAATATTTTCTCCGAAAATAAGTATATGTGAAAGTTAAGAATGAGGGAAAAGCTTAATAAATGAAAACAAAATTTCAATTAATTTTTAGTGGAAGAAATTAAGTTACGATTGACAATTATTAACTTCAGTAAATTATGAGATAGAGAAATTAATGAAACCCAACTAAGTTTTAATAATTATTGTTTAATATTGTAAATACAAGATGTATTGCAATAGGTTAAATAAAAATATTTAATTACACTTTTCCATGAATATATTTTATATATTTTAATAATATATTTTATTTTGTATTTTATATATTAGTTTATAAAATGAACAACAAAGTTATTTTTAAAATTTTTGAATTTTAGTATTGAAAAATAAATATAATGCACGATAATATAAGAACATAAATATAATAAAAATAAAAAATCAGTTGGTTTGCTCCATATACATGAGCTAAATTTGCAAGGAAAGAAAAATCTTTTTCAGTACATCTAAATTAAATTCAAAAATTGACAATTGTTTTAAGTAAATAAAATGATTACCATTTTTTATTATGTTACATGATTGAAATAACTATCTAAAGAATTACCACAAAATATTTTTTTGCCAAAAAATCACCAAAAAAGAAAATTATAAATGAAGAAATATCTTCATACTGAACTTACAAATTTGGTGATAGGAAAATGAAATTTAGCTTATATATATATATATATATATATATATATATATATATATATATATATATATATATATATATATATATATATATATATATATATAATATAAATATATATATAATATATAAATATATATAATATATATATATATATATATATATATATATATATATATATATATATATATATATATATATATATATATATATATATATATACATATATATATATATATATATATATATATATATATATATATATATATATATATATATATATATATATATATATATATATATATATATATATATATATATATATATATATATATATATATATATATATATATGTATATATATATATATATATGAGGGTCACTCTGAAATTTTTGAGATACAACTAGGTTTTTAAAGTTATACTTACAAAATTTTAGGTGTGTTCAAAGTAGTCTCTTCCAGCATCAATGCACTTTTGTAGACGAATTTTCCACAGATTAAATGCCTCAAGCCATTTATTTCTTCGAATAGATGAAAAAAATGCATTTATAGCCACATCAATCTCTTCTTCTGAATGAAAACGACGTCCACGTAAGTTCTTTTTTAGATTAAAGAATAAACAAAAATAGCACATATCAGGTGAATACGGTGGATGTTCGATCACTTTAATTTGTTTTTGTTTAAGAAACTCAACTGTTAATCTGGCTGTACGTGAAGATGCATTGTTATGGTGAAGCATTAGTCCCCTAACATTCAGTTTTTGTATAATTTCTGGAAGACATTTAGTGGTATACCAGTTTTCTGTTTCTGTCTTCTGTCCTTCCAACTTGATGGCTTTGACCAATCCCGTACTTTTGAAGAAAACGGCATACAACACTTTTTTCAGTGCGCGTTGTTTTTTCACCATTGTGGGCGTGGGATCATCTTCAAAGACCCATGCTTTGCTTTCTTGACATGTTGGAACGTCAAAAAACGGTATGTACGTTTCATCACCTGTTACAATTTTAGAAATGATGCAGTGGCCACCATCATTCTGCACATTAAGAGTTTCTTTACTGATTCTGACACGCTCCTCTTTTTGATGCTCAGTTAGATTATGGGGAACCCAAAGGCAAACTACTTTTTTCATATGTAATTCTTCACGAATGATTTATTGTATGGCTGCGGATCCAATGTTAAGTTTCTTCTGTATCATTTGATAGGAACAGCGATTATCATCTATTAACATTTTTCGTATGGCAGACACATTATCCGGGATTACTGACGACGGTGGTCTTCCTGTTTTCCATCCTGAAGAAAATTGCAACCTCTTCTAAATTCTCTAAACCATCTGAATACAGTAGCACGAGCTGGAGATTCATCACCAAATGCGAATTGCAACCGTTGAACGCATTCTTCTTGATTTAATCCTGATTTGAAATCTTAGAAAATAATAGTGCGAAAATGTTCTCATTTCAACTCCATTTTCTCTTCTGTTTAAAATTTATTCAACGCTAAACAAGTTGAAGTAAATCAGTTAAAAATCGCCTTCTGTGTTAAAATACTTTGTACTTTAAAATAAAACCGTTATTCTTATTTTGTTAATTCTCGTCTGCGAGTATCTCGAAAATTTCAGAGTAACCCTCGTATATATATATATATATATATATATATATATATATATATATATATATATATACATACACACACACAAGTCTACATTTTTTATAAATGCCATATAATAAATAGAATGTATTTCTAATCGTTTTCAATCATGTTAATTTTCTCTAAGGAATACATATTTCAAAGTATTTAAATAACATCCTAATTAAAAAAATTTATTTTATGAAGTCATTTATGTTAGCTTTTCAATACCTTTTGAATAGTATTATAACGAAAATTCTTACTAAATACAAAATGCAAAGAGCAAGTAGAAAAATAAAAATTAAGAATATTAGTCTGACTTTCAACAATTTAAAAAATATTGAGATCTCTTAATATTGCATGTTTTTTATCTATTTTAATATACAACACTTGCACACATTCTTTAGAAGTCCACTCACTTGCTCCATCTCACATGAATCTAGCATTAAGTATGTACATATTGAATTTGTCACCTGATTTATTTGCCAGATGGGGATTTGAATTTAAAAGCTTCAAAGCCACCTCACAATGTAATTTTTTTAATAGGATGACTTTTTCTGCTTATAAAAATATAGAATTATGTTACAAATTATGAAAAATGATTTGTCAAAAATTTTAATCAATAAAAATTTATTTTGTTTTTTTAACTTTTCAAATTATTACATTTGATAGATAAGTCCAATCTATATCTAGTTACGACATTATTCTCCCCCATAATATTAATATTTCTATTTGAGGTAAACATTAACTGAAATGCGCATAAACCCCTTATACACTTTTTATAAGTAAATTTATATTGATTTATAAATTATTGTATAAAATGTCATTATTTGCACTCATTAATGAAGATCACATTTTGTTAATTATTTTGGTATAAAAATGTGAAAGAAAAATATTTACCCAAATCTTAGATAATTTAGATATATTTTCTTATTTAAGTACACTGAAGTAGCAAATTTAAATTTTTAATAATTACATTGACTTTTTTGGTAGTAAAATTACCTGAAAACAAATTTCAATGAATGAATTGAAGAGTACATTTTGGTAGTTTTTTATATTTATAATTGCATTTTAAATATAACATGTACAATTACGTTTTAAATACAATATATATATATTTATATTTTGTATATATTTTCATATTAAATAGCTTATAAGTTTTTAAATGGCTCTTTTTCATATAAAAAATAATTAAATGCTTAAATGATGGAATTTTTTCCCAATAAAATATTTATGTGGATCTTTCAAGCATAAAAAATTATACACTTACACCTATCTATGTATCAAATATTAAATTTGAAAGTGGAACAATATGGAGCTTTAAACTCTTTTATCTTAAAATCTTCTGTGAAACTAAATTAAGTTTTTGACTTTGTTGTGTATTTGTATCTTTTTTTAACATAAATATTGAAATTCAAGAACCCTCTCTTTAAACAATATCAATTTAGTCTTTCCACTGTTAAATATTCTCTCTTTCTAGTATTATTTTTATTTAAACATTTATTCAGTCAAATCCTTTTATCCAAATTCATTTTTAGTATTTATTTCACACAAATCATAGAAGTAAAATTCACTTTTCTTAAATTTAGGCAGCTAAATATAATCACTCTTACAACTTTCTTTTAAATAAAAATCATGGGTGCATGAAAGATTCAATATAATAATGATTACTTTATCTTGTGGGTTTATGCACATGGTTTAAAATGTAATTCCAGTTACATTATAATTTTAAAGTTTATAATCACACAACAAACACACCATAAAAATCATAAGTTAATAACAGGATAAAGATTTTACAGTTATTTAAAAAAAATTAGATAATTTGGATTTACTTTTTCAAACACAGATACATTATTTTGATTTACTTTCCACCATAGTGAGTATTAAAACTGCAGCTACACTTTTCTGAATTAAAAGAACTGACTTTTCTTCAGAATGATGATTTGTAGTTCCTGAGCATGAACAGGGTGCAAATCCATACTCACCTTGAGTGCATTTGCACTCATTAAGTTCAATGCAGCAGCACACTGTTGTTGCTGCTGCAATTGCTGTTGCTGCAGTTGTTGTTGCTGTTGTTGCGCCAGTTGGCTGTAGAGAAGACCACTTACCACAGCAGTGGGCAATTGGCCCGTTAATAGAGGCTGGATGGGTATTTGCTGCAGCAGGGCATTCTTCAGAGCAAGATGATTACGGCCATTGATGAGTAGCTGATCTTTTAAGTGTTGTGGAGGGTGAAAATATTTGCAAGGAGGCTTCTCTCGATTACATCTTCCCTGTAAGAAATTTCTAAATAAGTTCCTGTCAATTTAAATTTAAACTCATTTTTAATTCTAATTTTGAATAGTATAAATGATGATGACCAAAAGCCAATATCAAAAATACAATATAATTTTTCTTAATCTAATAGAAATTTTGAGACAAAATTGATCATTCAACAATATCAAGAGAATGCGTAAATACATCAGAATTGTTAACAAAAGTAATTCTTGTTCAGAAGATTTTAAGATGCATTGAAACATAATTAAATTCATAATAATACATGAAAAGTTATAAAAACACTACTTTGTCAAATAACGCCACAATAAATAAATCATACTGCTGTAGCTGCACTATTTTAACTACATGTTTTGTCTCATTTCATTTCACACTCTTCTGACATTTCACTCTCCTGTATATGACATACAATATGTACATCTGTTCAAACCTTAAAAGGTGGACTTACCTTTAAATATCTCAATATGATGTATTAAATTTAATATAAAATATATTCAATACATTAATTAGGTTAAGGAAGGGGTTTTTATATTTAAAAAACTGGTATGATTTTAAATCGTAACCATGTGCATATTTTCTTTTTTTTGATATTTATTGGGATAATAGTTTATAATTTTATTGGGATTTTATGATATTTATTCGGCTCTTATTTCAAGTTAAAAGGAATATCTATCACTCTAGGAATTTATAATGCTAAAAATTTGATATACTTAGGCCGCTTTTTATTTTGTTATGATTTATTAATAAGGCTTTCATTATTTGGTTACATTTAATAGTTTAATTTTGTTAATTAGGTACATTTTACAAGTTCTCATAGCCTAATTTTTCTTACTAATATATTTAACACATAAAAAATCCAATTAGTGATCCACAGGATTTAAATTATGAATTAACTGGTTCGCAAGGTCAAAAAGTTTGGCAACCACTAACTAAGAAGATACATTTTAAATATTCACATGATTCAAGGTTATTTTTAATTTTAAATAAAATTTATGAGCTATTATGTTATGAAAACGTAATCTGTTTCAAAATTTTATTTCCTTTAATTATGACATAATAAAATTATAACTGGTGTTATTATATTTTAAACATACTTATATAAGAATATTGATCTAAATATTTTATCATGATAATAATTAATATTCCAAGCTAAATATATAAACTAATATGCTTTTCATATGCAGAAAAAATACATTTAGTAATACAAATAATTAGGGATAAAAAAAACGTATAGATCCTGAAATTTTATAAGAACTTTCAGTTTCTGAAATATTTTATTTTCATAGAAATTAAAATTTTACTCTTGTATACTTTTAGATTTGATATTTTATATCGTAAAAGTAGAAAAATATAAAATTACTTTCAATATAATATTTCATTGTTGATAATAATAAACATGGAGTTTTAATAAGTTAGCCGACAACAAAATTTTGTAAATCTATCCAACAAAATTTCAAATACTGGATTTATTTTTATTAAAAAAAATCACATTACTCAGCGAAGCAATAAATATTCACATTCAATTTGAAATAGTGAAGCTTAAAAAGCAATGTCAGTAGTACATAAAAAGAAAAAAATTCAAAACTTTCTCTCAGGGAAGAAAGATATTTTTTTTAATATGAATACTTTATTTACAGTAGATTTTAAGGGTATAAAAATTAATTTCAAGCAATATCAGAAAAGTACTGATGAAGTACTATTTAATGTCATTTATAATATGAAAAATAATTAAATTCATAGAATTGAAAAATAATTGAATTCCTAGGATGGGGGTGGGGACCCTTGAAAAAGTTACAGCATGAAATTTATTTAGTTTTCAAAATGAGACAATACTGCTGCTGCTTTCATGAAAAATTAATGCACAAACACACTAACTGTTTAACTTCTTATGAACATAGATCTAATCAACATGATGGCTGTGAGCCAAGATTGAATTTATTAAGTAATCATAAACTACTTAAAATATTATTTATACTTAATGTTAAATTTCTTTCAATCAACAAATATACTTTTTTGAACTCAAATATAAATTAAAATCTTGGATCAAACTTTTGAGATTCATATTCTTTGGAGATACATAACATCATACGGTGAATTCCAAAAAAAAATATATACTTGAATTTAAAAAAATGTTAAAATAGTTATACTCTCTTCTAAATTTATAATTATAGAGTGAAACAATGGTTTAGAAATAAATTAAGGTTCATTATGCAGCAAACATATTTCGTAACTAATAATGAATCATGATAAATAATAAATTATGGAATAGAAAATTATAAATAAGTTTAAAAGTGATATATAACCATTATATAATAATACTGCAGTGTCCACAAAATTAAATCTTAAAATAATTTCAAAATAGATCCAAAAATTCTAAAGATATTTATAAGTAATAATGTAACAATGATTATAATTAGAAATATTGTAATATTAAAATTTTATTAGGAATAAGAAAAAAAAAGCACAGAATAAATTACTCATTAAGATGGAACACATACTAATGAAAACAATTTTAATATTAACCTCACTTTCTTACACAATCATCTTTAAAAACCAATTTGGAAAAAAAGTAATAAAAAGATTTGCAAACTAAAATTAAAAAATAATGAAATCAGAACAAATAAAAAAATGAATAAATTGAGTAAAGAAATTATTTTATTATTTACATATTAAATACATGTAGAACAAATACATTTTTATTTTTAAAACCAATTTTAAAATTTATAGCATTAAAGATACGTTGAAACATTTTTTTATGGAATTAGATTTTGTTATAGCACAGATATCATTTTGTATATAAAATAATTCATTCAAATAATTTAAATGTCGAGAAAAACGATATATTTATTGTATTTTTGATATTTTTACTTTCTTTCATTTTTTGCGCTCAATTCGCAAAATAAAAATCTTCGAAAGTTTTCTATCTGAAAACTCATTCGCTTGAATCAGATACGCGCGATATTTGACAGTGAAATAAATGTCACTTGACTGAAAAAAGTAAAAAAAATTAAACCAAAATGTTAATTTATTTGATCATGCTAAGTCCGTTACCAACACAATTTTTAATAAAGAAAATATTTCAATATATTTTTCTGGTGATAACCTTATTGATTTACTAAAAAAACTTTTATGGTTCCTTCATCCACAACTTCTATTTTCCAACCACAACTCAGAATGAAGAGAACATGACTGATTTAACGAGTAAAGAGACAGACTGCTTTTGATAGTTCATCGTAAAGAATGCATCAACCAAGTGGATCATCTGTAATAATCACAATCATCTAACAAAGACCAGTAGTCCGCGAACAAGATGAGCCCGAAAATAAACGACGCTAATGATATTTATAATTGAATAAATTTATAAGCTATTTTATTCCAATGGCAGCATAACTGCTGTATAGTTTTACTAAGAAATTATTAACTTTTTCGATTTGACAGCAGTTTCAAGGGAACGGATTTTTAACTTGAAATCTACGGATCCAATAAAAAATCTCATCTTCAGTTAAGTCCTAATATATATTCTTATGGTTAATCTTAATAAATATTCTTAAAAGGTCTTATCTAATGCAGAAAAAAATTGACAATGCAAACTCAGGTTTCAAGATTCTAAATTTTACCCGGTTCCATTTATTTAATGAATGTCTGTGTGTGTGTATTTCTAGTTCACAAAATATTAACAAACCAAATTTAAAAAAAAACAAACTCGGAAACGTTAAATAATAATGAAAGAAACATACATTATAAAATCTAGCCTTCTGTCTCAGTTGTAAACAATTTAGCATATCGCATTTATTTTTGTAAGTCACAACTTTAACAATTATTCATTCTCTACTGAAATTATAATTCATTTTAGGCTTTTGTGTGTATTTGAAATATATATTTAAGTCGTTCCCAATATACAGTTTTCGTTTTTTTAACAATTAAGATATATTGGGTTCAGAACACATGGAATTACCCATCTCGTTCCCAGTCCCCACGCCCACAAAATAGCCATTAGGATGGTTTGTATTTCCAGGGGCATTCCTTTCCTAGTGAATTAGTCAGAAAGTCTCCCGCCTGTAGTTTTAAAGGGTAGCCTCACTTACACACACTACAGTCCGAAATCGATCGGTCTGGGCGCACGGATGGTCGGCGCCATCTTTTGCCCGGGTCCGGCAGGACGCGACGTACAGACGCCAAGAACCTATTCTCCTGTGCCAATGGCTTTCCAGACATCGTCACCGGATAACAACACTTCACGCAATCATTTCATTTATAATGGTCTCACGTTAAACTCTTTATGAATAAATGCACGTAGGACTTCAATGCATTATTCGTCATACAAAAATAAACATTTACATTACTATTAACTACAGACCATTGAATTAAGAGAACAATTTTTTTCATTTGAAATCGAACTATTTCAAAAATTTAGAATCATATTGGTGTATTCTAAACTTTTTCGGACAGGAGTTTAACGTCAAACAGTTTTAAATTTAAGTTAAATAAATTATTAATTTGTGAAAATTTTTTGTATATTAAAATGTAGAGAAATGATTGGAACGTATTTTTTAACAATGTAAAAAAATGCAATAATGTATCAGGCAAATATTTTGCAAATTCAATTTTAAACACTTTATAAATAATATTAATTGACTATATTTAAATATTATCGTTTTATACCAGTAAATAAGCTGCTGACAGGGAATTCCATGATAAGCATTAAATTGTGTGGTTTGGAAAGAGGAATTTAAAGCTAAATTAGTGCACTTTGATTATCTGATTGATTTTTGGTATTGGGATTGTACAAAAGGCCAGGTTCTTTTAGTTGTGACAATTCATGTACAAATGCTATATATTTCTAAACATTTGTAAATTTCATTAGCCGTTTAAATGTTGATCGTTAGTTAATCATTTTTACATCAAAAATGTTTCCAGAATTTTTTTTTTTTTCACAAAATGGCAATTTTTTTTTTTTTTTTTTTTTTTTTTTTTTTTTACGGAAGACCCATGTTTAAGCTAAAATTTACCTTCGAATTCTATGTTTATAGAATTCAAAAACAAATTTTTAATGTGATGAAATTAGTTTTTTGATAGTTTCAACACTAAATTTTTTTATTTATAAAAAGTTAATTTAACTTAATTTTAAGTAAAAAATTTAATAAAAATGAATTATCTTATAACATGCAAATTTTATCGTAGTTAAATAATATGTTCCATGGTGTAAGTTACTTTTTATGATAAGTAGCGACAAATATCTTTAAATAAATAGGAAAATTGAACGAAAAATATTTGCAGTAAAATATTTGTTCTCATAAAAATCTCCCTCCCCCCCCAAAAAAAAACAGAAAGTGTGAGAATATATTTCATTTATCCTCATATGAATTAAGAGGACAATTTCTCTTTAATAATTAATAATATATCCTGATTAAAAAATGATATTTTGAGTAACGTAAATAACATTAATCCAAAGATTTATTATATAAATGAAACAAGCGGTGCAGCAATTTGGAATCATGTTTTATACGTATATATATATACATGTTTCGATATAATTACTCTTCCTCCACAAGAAAATAATTCTATTAACATTTCTAAACTATAATGCAGGACATGTCCATTGAAATGTATTTTGTAACACAAGTGTGCTATATATATATAAATTATAAATTAAAGCTATATACAGATCAACAAAAAGTAACTACAAGAATTATGGTTTGGAATTAAAACACTGATTATGTACAGTATCTACCATAAATATTAGAACATTTATCAAAATATGGTAATTTGCGGTCCAGTAACACGTGATGCTCTCCAATGTCACATAACGGATAAGAAGAAACGTTGTAGTCATTTGCGTCCACGGTAGCATGCATTTAAGAATCTCTGATTTTGAAAAAGGCATGATCTCTCCAGTTATTACAGAAAAAGTCATATTCATGCGAGTTCAAGCTCTCAAAATGAACACTAACATACATGAATTGCAGATGAATAGGTAAGTAGAAATCACTCTTAACCAAGGAGAACCACAAAAAAGGGAGTTCAAGACAGATGGGTTCTGCATAGATGGATCCGAATGAACCACACCAGAGAAGAATTTCAATAGGCATCTAAAATGTTGTCTTGATGAAGATCATCCATAAAATGTTTCATTGTTCAGTTACATGTTGGTGTTGTCGTCCACACGCCTTAGATAAAAGAGCGGCTTAGTTAACTTGGTGTAAAGACCAACAAGGAGGAAAAAATTAGATGTTTTGGAGCAAAGGATTGAGGTTTAGGATAGCGGGATCTGGATTTGACTTCAACAAGAATGCCTTTTGCTAAACATTGTGTCAACAGGGAAGTTTTGGAGAAAGTGGTGGTTACGTCTTGCAGACGTTTCTCCAAGTATGGCCTGGGATAATTCATCGAAATATGTGGTAGGCTCAAAGCCGAGATCTGTCAGATATTACGTAAATTAGGTCTACAAGTATACAGTCTGAATGATCGTGTGCTTATTACAATGTCGTAATTTTATGGATTGGACCATAGTTATTTCGAGAGCGAGAACGTCAATTGTCCTGATGTGAAAATCTATCATATTTTGATATGGGAAGAACGAAGTTCAACGCTTTAGCCTGTCACAGACTTGATTGAGCGCCGACAGAATGAGTTAAAGACCATTCAAAAACCAGTGGGTGGTTTGACCTATCTCATCCAAGCCAAGTGAAAGAAAATGTTGATCGACGTCATACAAGAGCTGATAATGAATGTTCCCCTGGATTGATGATGTGATTAATGCATATGAAAATTTTATTACGAATTAATGATAAATAAACATGATTTTACATTTTTGTCCTTGGTATACATTACTAATTGACATGTGCAATATTTTTGCATGCATCAAACTTTGGACGTGCGATTCGTAAAATCTAAATAAATGCTTAAAATCAATACATTTTTCTTCTTAGTTCAAAATAAAAATAAAACTTTTTCATGGGTAAGAATTCCAACAAAAAATTTACAATTAATCAATTCGAATACCCTGGTTAAATCAACTAGAAGTTATATTAGTATACCACGATATGAAGGATTGATTTCATATTACCAGCAGGACGAATTCTAATAATAGAGGGACCTCATATTATTAGAAATCTGAAACAAAGTCTGATTAATAATCCATTAACCTCAACATTCAATTTTTCAGATGAATGATTAGTGTACTGGGTTTCAATTAAACAGATTCGGAATACATTTTAAATTGTAGGTCTCATCGAATTAGCTCATGTATGATCTACCAAATCAAATGCTCAAAGTGACTTACAAATCTAATGTTGGAAGATTTTTAATAGTGATTATGATTATAGCGTGTGTGACTTGTCACAAACAAGTTCTGTGTGTAATTTTGAAATGATGTTTCTCATGTAGATTTGTGGATATCCCAGCTGATTTTACAATCAAAAATAAATTAGAAGTGTCTAACAAAATTGCCTATTAAAGTAAGTGATTTTAAAAGAAAATATAAACAATTGAAACATTCATTTGCAATTTAAATTCGAAAGGAAAGTACCCAAAAGAAAACTCTGATTTATTTTTAAATTTATTCAACTCATTAAAGGTCAAAAAAGATTTTGCTAGTTTAAAAAAACTTGGCAGTCAATCATTAACGCAAAACGGCGTACTATCTTGAATGAAAGGTAAAAATTTGAATATGCGTGTTGAAGAAGACGCTCCACCTAAACTTCAACAATGTTAATATATTAATAATTTTATACACTGTACAAGCTAGAATACAATAAAGAGGAAAATCTATAATTTTGCTAATTAAGAGAAAGTTGACTCGAAATCTGAAATTAAACAGTTGAGAGGCGTGAGTGAAATTTATTTAGACACTGGAATTAAATATTTTAGTTGGTTTCTGGGCACTGCAGATGCTATCTTAGGAAAAAGCAAATTTTAATACATAAATACAATTTCACAAATAAATAATTAAATAGATTTATCTATACATTTTGGTATAATGACAATATGCATACAATTTTCAAATAATATTTTCTATAAAGAGCCTTTAAACATTTTTACTTTAAAAAAAGTGTCAATTTTCTATACTTTGCAAGCTTTTAATTTTTTACAATAAGCTATAATTTTGCAAAACGTATGTTGAAATTTTGGTTACCTTGCTATCGGTATAAATAATGAACTATAGTTGAATTTCTTCATTACTCTTTGTTACAAAAATGTCTTACAGAATTTTTTTTTGTTTTGTTTTGGAGAACCAAAGGCAACCATTAAGTATTTTCTAGTTATCGAACCCAAATCGTGACCTTCTCGAAAACTTTCATCTCTTTTTAGACACGTAAAAAAAAGAATATATATTGAAGATTTATAAACTAAATTTTACAATAATTTGGAAACGGTAGTAAAAATTTAAAAAGAGAATGTATTTAAACTAATGATTATAAGTGCAACTAGAATAAATAATGAAAAATAATTATTAATAAATAATTTTAATTAAAATGTTCATTTAATAATGAATTTTTTGTGGATAAGACAAAGACAATTAAAAATCAAATTATGTGTTTTCATTTGGTTTAATTTGAGGGAATTAAGTAAAGATTTTCTAAATGAATTTTTCAACCATTTGCTGTGATTTCTGAAATGAAAATATAACTCATTTTGAATGAAGTGATTCCTTATTTTTGGGAAGAAATTCATCTCCATTGCACAAAAAAATAATAATAATAAAAACCAAAATAGGAAATTTTTAAACCAGGGATTGAGAAATGGGAGCGCGATTTCAGGTTTGTTACATTCCAATGAATTTTATAAAAACAAGATCCTTTTAAAACTTTTCTTTTTCAACTAAAAAATATTCAGCGAATAAATTGTATTTAATTAAAAACAACTAAATAAGAGAAATTTATAATTTTTTTATTTTCCATGAAAGTTGTTAATTTAAAAATAAAACAAGAGATATTTTAGTACTTTTTGATATAATTTGCTTTTTAATACAAAATTAAGTTAATGCGTTATGTTTTCAGTGGCCTGCTTTTGACCATCAAATTTGCTAAACACAGACAACCTTCACGTAATTTTGAACCAGAATCAAGTGAGGAAATCACGGTTAATACTTTCGCCTCCATTTCGCGTCGCACCAGTGGTTTTGGTTTGGTTTCTTTGTCGCTCAACGGTCATTTTTTGCACACGAAGGCTAATTAGACCGGGACCTATGGTTTAAAGTGGATTCCGAACCACTACAAACATCCATGCCCAAGGTGGGATTCGAAACCACGAACTGTTGAACCGAAGGCAAGAGCGCTAATCATTCGGCTGCCAGCTCGGCGTCGTCGCACCAGTGGAGACATTTTGAATTCTATGGAACTTCTAACACATGCACACGCTTTCTTCAGCATGATGATCTTAGGCAGGATCAAATATCGAACAGCTCTATTGCCATTTTTTGGACATTAGAACAATGTCATTCCTAACCAGGCAACCGTGGACACGGGGCCGAACCTAAGGCGTCAGCCGCCAGTCAGAGTGCAAAGATTTAATGTGCTGCCCCAATAAAATATTTCATAATTTGACTATAACATTTAACTCTGTTAGACCACGGTGGCCTGGTTGGCTAGGCGTCGTTTTCAATATCGGGAAGGTAGTGAGTTCGAATCCCGGCTTAAACGGAGATCCGTCGTTTTCACTAATGACGGCTGGGGCACGTTAAAACTAGACGTGGTCGCAATGTCCTCCAAGTGAAATGATACCCTGGGGTGGCAAAGAAAGTATTGGGGTTCTTTCGCTTGTTCCTTGCTTCAAAATCAAGAAGACTCCACCAGGCTGCTTCTATCTAATTGGTAGAGCCCAATTCAGGGCTAGGTACAGGGAAGCATGCTGGTGTAACAACAACACTTTACTCTGACATTATGAATTAATCTACTTGTATAAGAGTAGAAAGAAAGGATTAATAAAAATGCGTAAAATTTAAGATGCGAAACTTTTATTTTTTTGGTTAACTAGTAGGTTATAATAGAGACATAATAGGTTATGACTGTCTGGCTTTGAAACAAAAATAAACACTTTATAATCAGAAATCCAAAACAACAGTATTTATTCAGAAAAATATAATCTAATAAAAAAGTGCAAAGCATGAATCTCGCGAAACGAAAAATATATAAACCAATCCTTTTACACGCGAATACTCAATAATTGTATATACTTTTCTGACTTTATTTGAAACAAATTTGTCAATTCGATGAAATCAATATTTACAGAGATCTCGAATTCATACACAATAATAAGAATGGCCAAATCTGAAAGATTTTCTTTTGTGTCGTATTATTTCTTGAGTAATTTTTAATAATTTTAATGCATTGTGAAGCTTTTTTCATCTGAAGCCACGGAAACTGTTTAAGTTTAAAACAAATTCTTTTTGTTAAAATTTTTATATAGAAAATAATGTATAAAATTGTTTTTGACTATAATTTCTAATATCTCAGTTATCTGTTTTTTACTTGAAAAAAATCTTTGGAATTATTTCGTTAAAAAGATATATACTTTCAACTTTCACAATATATTCTACCTCTTACACATCTAACTCGATATCTCAGTTCATGAAATCTCTCCTGAGATCATCATTAGAAATGTTATGAAACTCATAAAAAAGGCAGAACACAGTGAATAGTGCTCAAATAATAAAGTAAATCTTTCATTTACCAAAGATATAGCGTTATCAAGAATTGCAAAATAGAAAACAGTCTTGAATTTCCGGAAAGGGTTTGAAACTGGTTCAACATTGCCCTCGCAATCAGCTAAATGGACTTTTTCCAAGAGCTTTAAGATAGAAAATTGGGATCACAATATCTATTATACAATTCAAAATAACTGGGACAAACAGAAATAAGATTTTTCAAAAATTTTAATTTTAAATCATTACATACATTAAATAGACTAAGAAATTTCTAAATCAGAAAGAAGTATGTCCTTCTTCAGCAGAAATGACCTTTTCAACACGTATGTCTTGACTGCATTGTGGAATCACACTTGTATTGCAATTTTTAAAGTTTCTTCTGTAGTTGAACAATTTACTTAAGCGAAACGCTTCTAAAGAACTTTTATTCAAGCAGTTTTAATTAATTTTCATATATAAAAGTTTGGACGAATTTCGAACTGAGATCACAATTTGTTGGACATGATCTGGTTGCAGAATTTCACCTTCACTTCGTCTAACAACACTTCAGTTGTATCCCTGCACAAATAAATGTGTTTCATCACTAAAAAATCACCTTCTTCCAGTCGTTAACAGTCCATGATAAGCATTTATGGTCCATGCCAAACATTTTTTTTCTACATTTACTAAGAATTGTTATTTTCTCGATTTTGTTTCTATATGGCCAACTTACATAAATCTTTCCCTTGTAACTGAGGTACTCACTTCAACATTATAAATCCAATAAATAAGGTTCGTACTTACCTTTTCTTGGATTTATTTTGCTTTTTCTTAAAAAAATATTTTTATCAGTTCTTTGAGTAATTTCCCGTTAGTATCAACATTTTCCTTTTTTAGATGATCCAGAATATTCAAATTTTTTTAATTCTTAAAGCATTTGATTTATTCACATCAATTGCTATGGCAATATTTCTCACACTCATAAAATGTTTATATTAAGAGCGATTATTTTAAAACGTTTTTTCCAAGTAAACTCTACCTTTGAGCCAGCAAAAATATCATGTGTAACACAGAACGCAAAATCATAACCACCAGCTGCCACACTGAATGTCTCAATACTGAATTACTAATACACTAAAATCAGACAAGCAAATAAATTACAGTCAAGGTCACTCTGTCATACTACCTTTAAAGAGATATAACCAGCTTAAGGCGGTTCAAGACGAAACTGATAATAGCATAGTAAATCAGATAAGTAAAACATAATTCATTCCAATTAATTTGAATAGTATAGAAAATCTTGGAATTGTTGCTGAACAGACAAATAATTGAAAATTATTATCAGGTCCTTGAGAAACTAAATATTTTTTTTAAATTATCAAATCTTTCACACACACACAATGAATTCGACGATGTTTAATTTAATATTTTGAAGCATCTTATTCAATACATCAATTCTAGAAAATCGATCATGCCAAATCAAAAATTGAACAAAAAAAGTTCAAGTGTTTCAAGACTTCTAATTATTGATTAGCACCCACTTTTGATACCTTCAATTAAGGTATTTAATGTGGTGATAATACATTTTGGGTATCATTTTAAATGTCTAATAGCTTATCAATAATGATATAAATAAATAATAATGAATTCCAGTGATAAAACCAGAAATTTTATCACTGGAACTGGCAACGTCATTAAAGACGAAGTTTAATGTATGAGTCCCACGTGTTACGCATAGTGCGATACGATAGCTAACGAAAATCCCTTTCTGAAGCCCTATATTATTTCCCTTTATGATCGATCCGTTGTCATGGCCCATTTTTAACTTCAAACTTCACATAAGAAAATAACTTCACTAATATAAAAATGTATAGACCTTCTCCAGAAGTATAAGTCACTGGAAAAAATGCTAAAAAAATTCTACAATATCCATTTTACCATCAATAGTGTTTACAAATCTAATTACAAACGTTATTTGTTCTATGAGACTAATATCTGATGAAAAGTCGAGAATTGTTATGTAATAATTGGTCTTTTTGACAATGCGTATTATCACATTACGCTTGTTCTCAGCAAACATATTAATTTCATTTTGTAAGTGCTGCCCTAAATAGTGTAGAATAGGTGTTCTGAGATAACTAGATCAAATTTGGCCAATATTACCACTACCTTTAAATAATTACAATTATTTCCATGATACAACTTCGAACTAGTTTCTTTAAATGTTAGGTTTCGGCCGGCTAAAATTTGTACTACAGCAATCATTCTTTCAATGATGACGCACCATTGATTTTTTTCTTGATTTTAAACATTTTGTTGTTCAGCGTCAATAGTTCCTCCAGCTTTAATTCACATCAACATATTATGGAATTTACATGTTTTAGAATATTTTCATGTTTGTTAGTATAACCCCAACAATAATGCCAATCAGAAAAGTCAATGCTTAGAAGTTGTGTTGAACTAACTTCACTAAACCAATTTACATGCATAACAAAAACACAATTTAGTTTATATGGACATGCGAGATTTATTGTTTTTCCGTTCACTAAAGTTTTGCTATAATATGAACAATCAAATTTTCTTCCATTCTCATTGACCGGAAATTTAAAATTTGCTATTTCTTTTGGAACATGTGCTATCAATATCTTTCAGTTGAAATGTTAAGTCAAGCACCTTGATGCTGAAGGGCAGCGGGAGACTTTTCAGGACCAGGAGCTATTTTTGTTTATCATTATTTTTCATTTGCCTCACGATCACCTTCGATGATGGCAGATCATAAAAATTTGCATCGGAGATCACTCTAAAATGTCTCTGCGGTCCATCAGTTGATCACAGTCCTCTTTATGCTGACCTCTGATCTAGTGCTATTTGAGCAGAACCATTATTTTCAACAATTTTTGAGACGCTTTTAGTAAGCATAGATTCAGTTCCGCTGATAAACAAAATAACATTTTCGATAGTGGCACTGCCGTCTTTGGCTGAATTTCGCTACAAATGAAGGATGTGTGCAAAAAGTACACATTAATGCACAACGGTACAGTACACTGTGTACAAACATTTATTTTTCTTAAAGAATGATATATTATCGAGAATTTTTAGACATATTTATCAACTTCGATTTCTTTAAGAATTATTTAAAAGTCATCTAACTTATTCGATTTATAAGTTTCATTTTGAGAAATTCGTAAAAAATTTGATTAATTGATAGAAAATATACTTGGTCTACAGCATGCGTTAGTAGTGCTGTATGTGTGCCAACATTGGCCCTGCGTGAACCTTAATTCGATTTACATACATGCACGTGATAAAAATATCAAATTTAATCCTTATTCCAAATGGAGTTTCTGGGGAAAATATACTTACTAAAATGTGACAAATTTATAAAAAAAATAGTTTCTTTCTCGTTATATTTAATATAAAATCTAGCATTATAATGGCAAATAGAAGAAAAATTATTTTCGAAGGAAAATTGAGTGTATGTTAATACATAAATATGAATTTTACAAGATAATACTTACTAGAAAAATAACTTAAAGAATAAAGTAATAACTTAATAAAGCAATGACAGATATACAATTTTCATATGCCATATGCAATTTTTGTCGTACAATGGATAATTTTTTTGTAGCTATTTAAAATGATTGTACATTTTAATGTGAATAAAACTGTTGACAGAAATTAAAAATTATTTATATTTCTAAAAGCGAAAAATGTATAATTGAATAATTGACTACATAGGAACCATTTTTTTTAACATCTCATTAAAACTGTATACTGTATCAGAAATATTTGATGTTATTGACGAATTTAAAATTGCATTTTTAAATATATTAAGCAATTTTGTAGCAAGGTGTACCTATTTATAACAGAAAAATAAAAAATAAAAAAAAACGTTTCAACTAGTTTATAAGTTTATATATGTTTAGTCATTTTTATTTTACTTATTTATTATTAATACTATTTTTCCCGTGGAAAATTGATGGAGCAAAACATTTTGTTCCTCAAATAATTTATTCGTTTTAAGAATAAAAAATTTTTATTAAGGTTTTTTCTTAAAATAAAATGTAGTTTTACATTAACGTATTGTTGTCATGTTTATATCTTTAATGCTATTCTTTTTAGAAGTGCAATAGAAGAGAAATCATCACATGATCAAATATACAGCCAATTAATTGGCTAGGAAACGTGACAAGACTCTGGTTAGAAGGTATTCATCAGAGAAAAAACTGGAAAGCATGGGCATTTATCAAGAGAAAAGATTACCCCAAAATAACCAAATGACAGTGAATCGCAAGAACATATTATTTTTAACTATAACTCTCATGTATTTTTAAGGTGTTATATTTATATTATCATGATAGTATTTATTGCTTTTTTTTTCGTTAAGGTATCTTCAAATATTTTAAATACATAGTAAGTTTCGACGCATTGTTCACTAAAATTGATGTCGCTTTTTTATATATGAGAATTTTATTACCATATAATAAATATATTTTTTTGCATAGATAAAGATAAAATTATTCTTTAAATTTCAGCTTAGTTTCGCATAGATTGAAGAGATATATGTCCGAGTGACCATTTCTGTCGACCGAAACCGCAGCTGAATAACGAGGTCGACAGATGTCCCTCTGCCACTGCTACAAACTATAACGCTCTTGTAAGTCATTTTCATAACAGATGCGTAAATAGCCTTCCCGAAGATAGTGGGCCGAATTCAAATGCTGCAAGGGAGGAAAACACGGAACCTTCCAAACGCCTACCTCGATAGACATTCATTCACAGATGACCATTTACATCGATCCAGCACAGCAACATCTATCTCCAGTTGTTCAATATTATCAATATTGTTCATCAGATTCGCTTTGTGATATTGCACCTTAATTAATAGTTTTAAGGTGCAATATCACAAACGGAAACACTTGGAGACTTTACTCAAGGTATAGTTGTAGGCATGCATGATGTTGTATCGTCTAAAATGATTCTCAACGTCTACAAGCAAAATAAAAAGTAGATTGATTGATAAAATCAGAATATATGAATGTTTATCCACTTCCATTGTAAATAAAGGATTCATGATGATAATACCACGTGTGTAAAACAATAAATTCATTTTACGTTTACCCTGTTTAATTTTGACAAACATGCAATGGATATTTATAATATTTAGGATTTATATATTCATGTATTTTACAACATAATAAGAAAATTCCGAAAGCATGCACTCGTCATATAAATATTATAAATGACGTTTATATCAACAGTTTTTCCATGCGATAAAATTTCTCTCTTATCACTTGCACATCAATGATATATTAAAAGCACACAGCCGTAAACGGACCAATTTATCACATAGCAGTAAGGGAATACATACATACATAGCGGTGCAGGCGAGGCCCGGACTGTACCATTGGGTTTTAGCAGTAAGGGCAGTAGAATGGGAACAGTAGAAAATAGAAGAATTAAACTCTAAATCTATTTATTAATGCGATTATCAATTTGTAAGATTCATTGCGGCTTAAAGGTAAGAGCACGATTTTTAGAATGGAAGGCAACAGATTGGATTCTCGCCATTACAGAACAGCGGGAGGTGGGTATCGCGTTTCTGCTTTCTGCGTGCACACTGCTAAGATTGGTATTTGGGAGTTATAAGAAATTCCTCACTTTCCATAGATGAATACGGACTTCTATTTATGAAAAGTCTTCTCGAAAGATGCGCGGTTTTGGTAATAGACTGAGGATATTTAATTGCTATAAAATGAAAGTATCGATGAAGTATAAAAGATATTGTTACGCAATACCAAAACTAGTAATTCTACAGCAGAAATTATAGTATTTAAAAAAAAAATTAAAATATTTTTGTGCGACAGTCCCAGGTACAATTGGCAGCGCAAAAGAGTGAAATCTTCATGCACAAAATGAAAAAGTACAGAAGAAGTACAGCAGAGATCAAGATCGATATTGTTCATCTATATTTATCGATAGGTGGAAAATGTTGATCAGCATTCTAGCTCTTAGTTCAACTACTCATAGATCATCCTGTCAACTGTACTACAAATATGTTTTAAAATTTCCATCTTTTAAAGTCACTTTAATCCAGCTTACTGACCTGGATGATTAGGTGTTTGGGCATTGTTCAGCTGTTCTCTACGCAGTAATTCTGAGCACAGTTTAAGAACACAGTAGAATTATTCATAGTATGCAAAAAAGTGACCACAAAACAACAAAAACATTCACTTATTTAATAAGAACAAGAGAAAAAAAGCAGCTTAAGAATTAAAAGAGCATTCCATTCTCCCCCTCCCCTAGTTCCATATCGAGAAACTATTCAAACTATAAATCATCATTTTCGTAGATTGAACAGAAATAGAAAAAGAAAATGCACCAGAATAATACTCAGAAGAAATTTAGTATACAGGTGTCATCTGTGAGAAACAAAAATGTATTCCAATTGTGGAAAACGATCTGAAGAAAGATCAAAAAGAATAAAGTAATTTTAACCCAGAACCTATTAATCTTGATTATTTATCGTACATCTAACAGCCACTAAAGTATACAAATAAAATGTTATTATTGTACTTTTTTTGCTAAAACAACCTTTTTTCTTAAATAAGATTTTTAAAAAATTATTAAGCATAAATAATATCATAATTAAACATTTAAAAAAATAAATCATTACTGAACTATGGTTATGGCAGGAACTGAAACGATTCATTCGCTCAATTGCAACCGACTTTTTAAACTGTACTGAAATTTAATATTAAAGCGCAAGTAGAATATTTATTTCTATATAAAAATTTATCTTCTCATTATTATCATTTATGATCTTTTACAGACAGTTCTAATATATACACATGAAACTCATTTTTATGACTGCATCTCAGATTTTGAGACATCTAATTCTAGAAACAATAAATCAGTCAAAAAAAAGTGAAGCCAACACAAATCAATTCAGGAAAGATCAGTTTAGAAGTAGGGATAAAGTAGAAGAGATTTCCAGACTTGAAATTCACCCCATTTCACTCGAGAAGAGGAATTGGTATCAAGATCTATATAGAATGCCCCAGCCGCCTTTGGCGAACATGGCAATCTATGGTTGCCTAGATTTCAAACTCAACCGTTCAGAAAGGAGATCGACACCTTAGCTCACTACAGTCCTATGAATTTTATTTATGCAAAATTTTCCTAAAGGGCTCTATGTTAAACAATGCAGATATATTTTCAAGTAAACATAAACGTTTAGTAAAAGAGATTAATAAATTTTAAGTATCGCTCTGATTGTTTAAAAAAATTTATTATCTTTGTCAATAAATGCTGAATTTATAATATTTACTGTAATTAACTAAGAAATCAAATTAAAAGGAATATATAATATTTTGTATAACACGGAATAAATATAGTGAGCAGAAACATTTTTAAACTATCACGATAGTAATATCATTTCTCCTTAACTTTACAAAAGTTCCACATTTAAAAAAAAAACCTCAGTTATTTGTGATAGCAAATTCTACTTCAATAATAAGTGGCTTGAAACCCCACAGACAGCACTAGAAGCAGGTTCCTTACCGCTGCGCCACCTACCGAATAATAAGTGTTCGCCAAACAAACTTGTTTTCCTTATTTTGAATCGCAATGAGGAAAAATTTATATGCTACTTATATAAGCTGTTCATACAACATTGCGAGGAAGTACTGTATTCTGTGGGCAAGAATGAAAGGAAAAAGTAGGATGTTCTAGGCAAACAAGACTGAGATTATAATTTTTTTCATCCAACAAACCGAGCACATATACAGCTAATGATACTGTTCTGTCATTCTGACACAAGTTTTAGCACAACTATTCTTCCACGAATTTGTTAGTAGGTGTTAAGATAACAAGTAATATAAAAAAATTTTTTATTAAAATCATTTTTCGTATTTTGGTCAACAAAGAAAAATATTATTTTTTCTCCCATATAAAATTAAAATTAATTAATCACTACAAGTTAATTAATCATAAAATTAATTAATCACCCACTACAAGTTTAAAAAAAAGTATTTGAACTTGAGTGGATAAATAAAAATCATTTTATTAAAAAGTAAAAATTTGGACAAGATATATATAGGGAGATTGTGAACTAATAGTAGAAATTGAAAAATACAGTAACATTATCAAATAAATATATCGTTACATAAATAACAGTTTATATAATAATATTTATTTAAATAAATCTAGAAAATCGAAAGATAAATTTAGGAAATTTACATTAAAAGTAATGATGGTGCATTGCGCATTTTTATACAAATAAAAATATTAACGTCAGTAACCAGCCTCAGCAGCATTAACAACGTCAGGTGAAATTAAATAATCAATCATATTTCAGATTCAAATGAAGTATCAACAGCTATTGCTTATCGAATTTGAATATTTAATAGTTATAGGGGAAAAAACAGACACCTGCTTTTGGCGAATGAAACTTATGGTTTAAATTCTTTTTTCCTCTTCGTCTACGATTCACTGCTGAAGACGATTCATGTGTTTCTATAAATGATGAGTCATATTAAGTAAAAACAAATTAATAGATAGATGAAACTAAGTTACTCGTTTCGAATAAGAAATATGTGAAGTATTAGAAACAGCACACAAGCGTTTTCCGCGCGTGGAGAAAAAGTTCTTTTTTCCATTGACAGGTAATTATTTCTTAAGTATTGAGTATAAGGAGAAAGGATTAGTTCGTTCGAGAAATGAACAAGAAGAGTTCTTATTGAAACAATAAATAAATAAAAGAATATCTTAATCGTAAACAAAAAAAATAGGAAACACTTTTGAGTTTAGTCATATTATGACAAAAAAGGCATTTTTTTTTAAATATTTATAATGTTTTTTTCATAACTGTATGGTTACGCAGTCAATATACAATTCATAGCCAAGTACAAATAAGGAAAATAAATTGTTTCCTTAATCTTATCTGTTTAAGAATTTTTATTTTTTCACACATAAAAAAGAAATTTCTATTCTATTTGTAATTTCTTTTAGCATCTCATTACACGGTTCAACAAGGTATATGTTATTTCTTGCCTGTTAAAATCATATTATTTATTTTGGATTCTTTTGAAAAATAGCTGTATTTATAGATGGATGTCAAATTTAGAAGCATAATAATTAATTAAAAAACGGCCCAGTAAATATCTATAGTACTCTTGTATAAAGATACTTATTTTAATAATTTTTTTTTGAATAATTGAAATTTAAATAATTAGGACTAAAAATTACTGTTTCATTTTTTACTGATATGTGGCACTTTCTTGCTATCCTATGCTTTTGTGATTATTTGAACAAAAATACTGTTTTCAGTGAACTACACTAGTGCATCAAGGACCTAGGATGAGATACAGTGATTAGTCTTACTTTCACGATGGTTCTGTGTTAAAATTGTGGCGAGCAAGTGTCATTATGCATCTGATTCTATCAAAAACGGACAGTTTCCTAAAAAAATCCATTTTAGATTACCATCTATTAATGTTCTTCCCCTGCTCTTGTGGTAAATCTATGTTCCCGAGTATAAATTAGTTCCACACCAGATATTGTTGAAAAATGATATTTGGTGTTAAGTACCTTGAACTAACTTGACAGAAATGAATGCAGAAATTACTTTCTACATACATTTCTTTCAAAGTAATCGCTGTAGTTTTCAAGATTTTCTTTGTGGCAAGTGAAGACGAAAACCATGAAAAGTCCTTTTAGAAGTCAACACACGTCGGATGCTTAGGCTTTAAAATAGATTAGCCGAATGTTTAGCTATGTGAATGGTAGTTTAACCTCCAATAACTCTGTAGAATTTTTTAATCCATTGCGTGTTATAAACTTCCGGGGGGGATTTTTTTCCTAGATAGTGACTTGTATTCACACTTGTCACAAAGGAGAGACCCACAAAATTACAATGCATCCATACCAATGAATGTGCATGCTAAAAGCAGAAACACTACACCTACCTCCCCCATTGTTCTAAGTGGAGGGGATCGTACTCAGGATTTTCAACTCTGACAAGTGTGGTCCTGTCACCA
This sequence comes from Latrodectus hesperus, assembly GCA_037975125.1. NCBI lineage: Eukaryota > Metazoa > Arthropoda > Arachnida > Araneae > Theridiidae > Latrodectus > Latrodectus hesperus. Next base: position 42,473,321 of record CM075856.1, on the reverse strand, counting down.
GGCTAATTAGAATCCGTAATAAATCATTCTGGCACAGCCTACTGGACAGTTTATCAGTTAAAAGACATTGTAAAACATTTTAATATTCACCGCATAAATTGGTCTCAGAACAGACCTCTGTAGATCTTGGCCTAAATTGGCCTAGGTTTGAAAAAAAAGAACTGATGAGAGAAAAATCCAAAATCGGGAGGACTTTTTAATGATAACATAGGCCGTATTTATGTATCGCAAGGGAGGTAAGCCGGAAAACTCCACAATTCCATCGCGGACAGACGACCATGCAGAAGACCTACCTTCCGTTGTTCAATAGTGGCTGAGATCGAGAATCCAGGAGATTTCTAAAAACTGCTATCCTACCGTAATCAATCATTTAGAATTTCGGATAATACTTATAGTGAAAAAAGTTAATATTGAGTAAGGAATCGTGATACGATTGGTGAATAAAATCAGTTCTGACAATGCTTTTTTAGATAATCTTATTTTATGTACTGAGTGTTATAAAAAAATTTCATAGGATGAAATTACATATTTTATTGGATTGGTACTTGATTTGGCTACTTTGTTTATCACTCTAAGGACATCATTTGCACATGGCTAATTTGACTGAGACTTAAATAACCTTAAAAAAACCTTAATAACCTTAAATTCAAAATTTTATAAATATCTTCCATCTACTTTAATATTATGCAGAATTTTGCAACATAATCCGACTTTTATTTTATCTTTTACATGTTATAAAAAGTGAAATACATATTTTATGCAGTAATTTTTCAAACCATTCTCACTGGAATGATCTATCTTCCACATTCAATCTTTGACACTAATAAACAGTGGGGAATGGATGATATATTTTTACTTTTAACTCTTGGACATCTATATGGGTATTAGCAAGTTTTCCAGAATTCTATTCTTGCGATATGTGAATACGGCCTACTTTGTATAAAAAGTCCTCTTGAAGGCATCTGAACACCATTTAGATACATAAAGTCGTATCGTAGTCCTTCAACTGTTGTATGCCAAGCGATGTCAAAAGTACAAATTTTGAAAATTAATACAAGTGCCTGTTGAGTGTCTACTAAAGAAACGACAATTATGAGAAAAATTTTGAATGATAGCGAAATATAAGAAAACCATTAGAAATGTTTCAGTTTCTTGTAAAGTTCCTAATGTTGTAAGAAAGTTTGAGAGCCCTTAACAAAATGTTTGCCTATGTATTGTAAACCTGTATGTGAAAACATAAATCAATTTCTAAAAGAGACCAAAAAGAATTAATAATAAGCTCGCTCTAAGAAATGGAAGGTTCGATTCCAACAATTGTTGAACAAAGGAAGATGGTAGTTGCATTTTGGCTTTCTGTATGTAAATTTATGGAAAAGAGCATTCTCGCACAACGTAGTTAACACCCTTACGTTGTTGTAAATGAAGTTGATACCTGGGAGTATTTTGGTTTTACCTCTTGTGCATATGTATATACGGCCTATTGTAATGTATGAAACTTTTTGCTGAAAAGAAAAAAGCAGAGTAGAAGCTCAAATGCCTAACAAAAAACTTTAGTGAGAAGTAAAGTATGTATTATAAGGCTAACAAAAGATATTGTGTAAAATTTCCCGTTAGGAGGTGTCAAATCGTTTTAACAGATTTAATCCTACAAATTTGAATATTTAGCTAAAAGATTTATTAGATTTAAGTATCTAATAGAAAATAAATAAGCAAATCCACCTCTTTAATATACAAATTTCTATATTTTACTGAATATGCAATACATAAACAAATGCCAAAACCTATCAAATAATATTTTTTATAATTTATTACATCAGAGAATATGTTTTTTTCTTCTTTTTTTGCCATAAATATGAGACCCAGAACGTACAAATGTGTCCTTGAACACACGAATGGCTGTGAATCAACTTGATACCACGAAGCATCTCTAATTGACAGCAACAGTATTTGATGACTATTAACAAGCTGAAGTGGTTTTAAAGTCATCGCTGCATATGACGATGAATTATGATGTTTTATCTAATCTCTCAACTAGTATTACAGATTAATGTATAAATAGATACATAATTTAAATTCCCGTACAGTCAGTATCTATTTTGAAAACCTGCTTATTTGTTTAGAGGTAAGTGAAAACAAATAGTTTAACACACAAAAACTGCGAAAATATTTGATAAATAAACAAAAATCAAACAAATGAAGGGAATAAACTGGATTAGAAATACATATCAAAAGATTAAGATTTAGCAAGCTGATAGTAGTTCAAAAATGTGATAAACTGGTCCATCTTTGGTTGGCCTTTTCGTAGATTCTCTAACCGCACAATTTATTTCATTAAATCAATTAGAAAAATCGATTACTTAGTATGTATTGAAGTGCCAGTTATAACAAATATTGCAGATATCGCCATCTAGAATTTAAGGGCTCTCTTTCGAGGTGGGTAAATTAACATAAGGTAAGATTCAATTCAAAATTTTAATTAAGAGTAATAACCTAGGCCTGCTTGTACTAACATTCCATAACTAATAGTCATTTTAACTGTTTCTAATAGATCACAGAATTGGCATTTCACGTGAATTTATATTTTCAACAACCACGCCGTCAGCACATAATATAGAACTTTTAACTGCGTATACTTGTTGTAAAGCTAAAGATAAAGGATGGATAAGATGGGATGGAAGTGATCCATACCTTGATGGAGTCGTAGCATGCGATGACCCTTCCGTTCTGTACTTCCACATGGGAGGGTGGATGAGCAAACTTGCAGTCGGTATCAGATCGCGTGCACTTGTTCCTCTGGAACTCCCGGCACACCTCCAACTGGAGCCACCGGGAATCCTTGATGGCTGCCAGACTGCTCACCATGGCCATCGCATCATCATCAGCGGACGGAGCTGCAACGCAAGAGCACTCAGTTAGCCCCATGGATCTTATATCCAAGTGCATTACATCAACACAAAAGTACATGTTTGCATGCAAGCAACAGAATGAGTTATTGTTAGGCACGAGTAAGTATCAGAATGAGTCATCAGGTCATGTGAAGATTAAGATTTAAGTTTACACATATATAAACATACACACTAGCGAATGAAGACATACAATAAAATATGATTTAATGTTTTTTTTAAAACAATGATGATTTTAATGAAAAAAATTTTCTTAAAATAATTTTAGATTGTTTTATATTACATCAAACAATTATTATGATACTTTTCTGACAACGTATTTTTTCACGACCGAAAGCATTGAATACACCTAATCACCACATAAAATTTTGAACCAAGATTAAATATCGAAATCTCCATAAGAGGGGAAGCTTCTAAGCGTCTACTTAAACAAAGGCAAGTAAAAAATGCAATCCATTTTTCACTGTGCAACAGTGGCTAAGTATACAGCTTAGAAACTTTACTCCAAAAATCCGATCCTGCTACTAATCCACAATGAGGCATTATTGACATTATTTTCACTACATGCATAATATCCAGATTTTTAAAGATGTTTAATTCTAAAAACATCATGTCCGGTGCGCCAATACATAACTTTATTGCTGGAAACATTTATGAAACATTTATAACAAATGTAACTATTATAAAAGTTATAAGAAGCTGTAGCACACGTCAAAGTTGAATATGCTTAAAATCTATACGCCATAAGCTTATTTTTTTCCAGGCTCACAGCTCATCAGTAAAGCAGCAAAATAAAAATTTACAGGGAATAAACAATAAATTGTATCATTACAATTTATTACTAATTTTAATTAAATTACTAAATTTATATTTAGTAATTTGTCTTGACCAGACCTTATATAGGATTAATTTCTTATAAATGAAAATTATTTAAACTTGTTTTAAAAATCATTCTAAAAGTCAATAAAAGTACACAATTCAAAAAAGCCTTAATACAAAACTTTAAAATACTTTCACACGTTGAAAAAAATCATTAATTTATCATTAAAAGCTTTACTCATAAAACTGTTAAAATTCAATGGGTCATTTTATTATAATATTTTTTTTGTATTAATTGAATGACCAACTAATAATGTGCCGTTTGCAGTTAATTTATAAAAATTGTGTTTTATTTTAAAATTAAGTTATTTTTAACGATATTAAAATAAACAGCTAAAAAAATTACATATAAAAATAAAATAATTAACGTTTTTCAAAATTTGAAGGTAGTCCGGATACCAATTTAAGACCTTCATTCTACCCCATAATTATAAGCATATAACAACACTATGCTTCACTTTCATTGACAGATAGTGTATGATTAAACTAGATATTTTTATAAATCCCTTCTTTATTAGACTACATTGTTCTTGAACAAAATATTATCAAAAACAGGATTATATAAACAGAAAAAAAGAAGAAAGAAAGAACTAAACAACTATTTATCTTTAATAAATACAATTTATTTCTATTTTCATTTGTGATTTGTTTTCAGTAGATAAAGGATATTTAAGTCGTACATTTATTAGTTTAATAGCATTTGATGTAAGAATTTTCTTGGTAGCTACGATTGTTTGGTTGGAAAAAGACTTCATTCTCGAGTTCGGAAGGAAGAGGGTCCGATACTTACCACGTTCGAAGACTATCGGGCCAGATATCTCAACACGTCAACGCGATATAAACGGCATAAATAATGTAATTTTCTTTTCTTTATGAAACACCATATTTTTCGTTATTATATATATATATATATATATATATATATAGCATTGGCTTAAAATTAAGATGCGATAAAGAATACTTCATTACCGTAAAGGAGTTTCCCAAATTTTTTCAAAGGATTAAACAGTCTTGGAGAACTACTGAAATGAATGAATGGGTTGTTTCAAGTTTTCGTTTTCCAGAAGTTGACTCATACACTCGATATTAAAAAATATAGGTGTGTTTGCATTTGTTGCTCAACCAGCGCGACATATTCAGGTAAGCGATAAAAAATGAATGCTGACGAACCCATTTCCATATTGATAACGTGACAAAGAAACACAGCTGAAATTCTGCGTTGTTCTCGACAAATAATAAATGTTTAAATATTTTGTGGCAGAATTTTAGTCGTGTTTTTCTCTACACAATATAATATGTTGCATATTTGACTACATATAACTTTCACATAATTTGTTTGAATGTTCTTCGTAAATTATAAATATGTAGATTATTCAGTTGTATTTTAGAGTATTTTATGGCTTAAATCATTCGAAATCGTAAAAGTGCCAAGCTAGTAGCCAAATTATTCAACACACATTTTAGTCCCTGCAGAAATATCTCACACTTCTTAATAATTTATGAGAGCATTCATGATATTTTTAACCATAATGAGAAAGTTAAGATATGTTTCCGCTGCAATTTAATGTCGGGTAAAATAGCTGAACACTATTAAACATCTTATAATTCACAAGTTAACTGTCTCGATTGACCAAGAAGGGGAATGCCTAAGTCGGCAACCTACTCTCCTCGCAACTTAAGCCAATCAACAATAACTTAGACCGGCCGATGGCTGAGTGGTTAGCATTCCTGACTGGTATTAGTCCCTGATTCGAATCCCAGTTTGGATGTTTCTTTCTCTCTGTATTTCTCTGTCCTTTCTTCTATCTGAATGGATATGAAAAAATTCCCAATAACAGGAATATCAGACTTTAAACACATGAAGCTATATTCATTCAAAGATTCTCATAGCATGAAGACCACCGGTTGAATCAAATATCCAACCCACTACCTTCTGAACATGAGAAGTAACGAACCCGCCGAACCTTTTCCCCACCAGCTATCTCAAGACTAGTGTTCCACAAATATATATCGCGACCTCAACGCCTATTTGTGGCACACTAGTCAGTAATTGGATTTAATTAAAGTCATCAATTTTGTCGAGCAAAAAAGATTTGCTAATACTGGCATATACAATAACATAAATTGAAGTGATAAACTAAACTGGACTGCAATAACTTAAGAAAGACGTTATTCTCCGAAAATTTGATACCTGATTCAGCTGATGATCACCGTACTGACAGAAAACATGTTTAAATTTCCAAAAGGTTCATTAGCACTCCATTGATATGGCGTGGCGTGGATAGGCACGCGCCACGTTAGGTGTATACCTCGTCATTAAATCATGGTTAAAAATTAAGTGTTGATTGGCTGTGCTTACGGCTTCATTTGGCAGAAACCATTACAAAATCCTAATCTATAATATAAACCAGGTGGGTAAGAAGTCGATCTTGTGACCAGCAGGTAGCAGGTTCGGTGCCAGACCAACCTGAATTGTTATCGCGTGAAGTGGAATCTTTTTGCTCAGATCTCTCACTTTTTTTATGAATAATTACATCTATTTTTATTATAATTTAAAAAAAAAACTTTTGTTACTTTGTCTAGATAAATACCGTATATTCAGACTGCACCAAGACATCAATATGAGACAATATTTTTTCTCCGTATTATGTACAGTATGTGTGTGTGATTAAGTTTCGTTTTTTTGTTCTTAATTACATGGTTTTGAATAAGGTTGAAATGAATTTTAAAAAAAGTCGAAAAATATTTCTTAAACATTTGGTTATTTTGTGCTTTTATAATTTAGTATTATAGTGTTTTAATGATAAATGACAGCATCAATTCTTGAAAAAATAACTAAGGAATTCTTAAAAAAATTTTCTTCTAACAGCAAACATTAAATATCGTTTCCAAATTAATGTAATTTTAATTCTACTCATATTAAGTATTCTAATTCTTTGGATTTTTTTCAGAAGTTGACATATTTAATATAAAGATATTAAATAAGGGTGTTTAATTTATTTTTTAATAATTACGAAAAAGTTTTCTCAAGTAATAAATTTTTCCTCCATATATTCCTCCAATGCAGTGGAAAATATGACTTACTATAATCAGAATTTAGTTTTCGATAGAAGTAAAAAAAAGGAATCGGTTTCAAAATGACAAACGAATTTAATGATTTAGGCAATACTATACTAACTTACCATTATAAAAAAAATTGCCTTCTTTTTTCTTAAGTACATTTATAACATTCAACATAAAGAGATGGTAATATATATGACGGATCCAAATCTCAATTCACGTATTCTTTTCGCGAACATTAAAACTGCATTCAATTGTTCAACAGAAAGCATCGCAATTCATCAATAAACAAACGGCTCCTTTTATCCCCCTTGAATTTGGATTTTTCGAATGGATACACAATACTACTATTTTGCATTGAGGCTTATTCTCTTTCATCTCTGCCAAGAGGACAACTTATTTTTCCAGATTAAGCAGCCCTTGGAAGGATATTTCTTTGTTCAATTTATTTTGCATCATTTTTATACTGTAATTCTAAATATCACTGATGGTAAACGAAATAATTTTATATATAGCGATATTAATTTTTACTTTTTCTTCGTGATTTTTAATCATATGAGGTTATGTTTAACAATATAATGTAATTTTTTATGAGTCATATATACAGATAGTGTTCCCTTCCCTTATTCTGAAAGTGAGCCTGTTATTTGAAATAAACTTCATTACATAAACGAGAATGTTTGAGGATAAGAAATATTTCATCGGGAACTGCCAGATATATTTCCTGCAATATTCCGAAAATTATTCTGTAGATGGTTAATTTACGCAAGTTCCATACGAATTTACGCAAAATTCTAGACTTAAAATTAATTTAGGAAAAAATTATGAAAAATATGGAGCGATATACAATATGACATAACTTAAGACCTAAAAAGTGTGTCGATATATATATAAGAAGATGGATAACGGAAAAGCACAAAAACGATTTACTTTATTGGAACAATATCGAAGTTCGAATTGATTGTTAAGGTTGTGGGGACGTTGGTTTTAAAATGGCCGGCGTTGGATCACTTGGCGTTGGCAGAAGGAGGCGCTTCCGTCATTTTTTACGACTTCCCTTGGAATGAAAACCCAAAAGAAACGCCATGTCCCGAAAGGGAAATCACGTGCTGACAGGAAAAAGTCAAAACAGGAACAACCGAGAGGGTGACGTCACCCGGGTATACTCTTACACAGGAAGCTTTCCTAAACAAACTGATAAGGAAAGCAGAAATGTTTATTCTTCCTCGGAATTTCGCGAGAAAAAATTGGCCAACGCTCAGAAATATTATCTTATCTGTCTGTCGCTGCAACATTTATTGTAGGATGACGGAGAAAAACCTTCCTAATTTAAATACATCTGCGCTTCTTCCCCAGCATTCCTAATTCAGACTGGAGATTTGTTTCCCGTTTTATCTGAATCCAATTAGAACGAGAATTGGATTATCAGAATTCTACTGGAATATTAAATGTATATATATCTAACCACAAAAACAGCTTATTTTATATAAAAAAAAAGCTTAATGGGTATTACAAAAAATTTATCAATTCACGGACGACACTCACATTAATATTTGTAATGTAAATGATACTTAGGGATCATTCAAATAATACATGAGCATATGTTTAGTTAGTGTTTTAAGTTCCCTTCCTTTTTTTAAGAAAAAAGGAGTGAATGCCTGAAAACTCTTCCAATAATTGCTTAAGACTTTCATCTAACTTCCCACACATTTTCAGACTGAATGAATAAAATATTAAAACATATTTATAAAATTTTTTTTTAATTAATTGCTCTGAATATGTAGCTTTAATTTTCTCAAGTGTACCCCATCGCATGGACCAAAAGCAATTCGAGTTAGAGAATTTAAATTAGGGATGCACGTTTATGGATTATTTCCACTGGCTTGTTGCTAAATGATCACTCAAGTAAACGAGGGATGATTCAAGAAAAAGCTTTAGCTTCAAATAGAACAGCAAGCATCCACATTAGAAATGAAAATTTAACTCAATAATAATTAAATTGGAGACCAGAGCACTGACCATTTAACAAATATAAGTTCAACCAAAATTTGGGGGGGGGTGAAATGAAATATTATAAAATGTATAACGATACCTAAGATTGAAGAAGTGTTTAGGATCACAACAAGCACCCACACCTGCGACAGGAATTGTGTTAACGCAAAACAGTTGGATCTTAGTTTTCAGATTATTCAACAAATTAATCTCGGTCACAGTTTCTTAGCGTGAAAGGGGAAAAAAAATCATTCGAATCAAACAATGCGCATATAAATATCTTTTTTGAAATTTTAAAGTAACTTAATACTGTAAAAGAAAAAAGAGTAATTTATAAGAAATGCGATTAAGCCTGATCATTATCAAAAATGAAAATATTTAAGAAAATTAATTCATTTTAATTATACGCATCTTTTAATCATTCTTTGCTATTGATAAATTATTTTACTTGATAATTAAAATACTTATAAAATTGTACTTATGTTCTTGATTTCATTAAAGATAAAACCCTAACACTAACGCACATTCAAATCATTGAATTTGAGTTGAAAATATTATATATATAATATTTTATATAAATTTGTGCTTTACATTTTTGCAAAACCTAACAACAGTACTTCCGATTTTTTAACATCCAGAATGGCATGCTCAATTATTTTTAAAACATATTAATGATGAATTAAATTAATGATAAAACACAAAACATACGTTATTTAGAAATAATTGCTTCTAGAATAGTAAAAATTTAAAGTAACAGTAAAAACTTTTTTAATATTATCAATATCAGCTTAGAGAGTGAGAGTGCGGGGCGTGTGTCCTAATCTCAGTGTCCTAATGGTCGGATCCGAATTCAGTTTTGAATAACCAGAATAATGGAAGATAAATATTACGCTTCTCTGTGTGCATATCATAAGGAGAAGTTTTCTATGTGTAAACCCCTGTCGAAATGCGTGCCTAGGAGCTTTCAGGATTTCATCCTGTGCAACACATGGATACAGCTCAGGATCCATGAAAAAGGCAAAACGCTTCTCTAGCTATGTAAAATCATCTCACAAAAGCAAGTCATTTTTTTGGTATAACTAAAATAAATAAAAATTACAAAAATTAAAATAGAGAATTCGTGAACTAAAAAATAATATACAGAGAATGCTTGGATGTTTTCCAGGTTTCATCCCTGGTGACACCAAAATGCCTTTCTTCTAGAAGTAAAACGTTGTAGATTTTATAAAAAGCTTTACAACAGCTTTCACAGGAAAAACAACTATACAAGACTGAAAAATAAAAAAAAATTCTTATTATAAAACTTTTATTTATTATTTTATTCCGCATTAAAATGTAGCAATCCTGGATCACTATCCTGGTTACAATTTCTCATAATTCTTAGAAAAATGGATTCAAAATAAATTTATCTTTTTCAATAATAAAGCAATTTAATCAACAATTCTTTCCAATTTTTAGATTTATGATTTAAAATTTTTAAAACTAGTCTAAAAAAACTAATTAACTTTCCGTTGAGATTCAGGGATAAGTTAGATTATATTTTTAAAGTAATTTCAAAACACATATAAAGGATTTATAAGAATGGTATTTTCAAATAATTCTATTAAACGTGGTAATGCATGTTCATTTATGCATACATTTATAATTATTTTACAAACACCAAAATGGCTATGGGGGCTTACGGTCAATAAGTAATAGTACAGTTTTCTTCTTAATGGAAAATTTCGAGTTCGATCCCAGCCACTTTTCAATAACAGTTGATGATAAACGATGGTATACTGCATTGAGAGTTTGGCGAAATTGATATTTTGACATCGTGTAGTCCAACTGACGAATGATGTATGATTTTTTCATGTTCACCGAGTAAGGACCTAACGTAGATAATTATCCGCATTTACATATTACGAGAAATGAAATCCAAAACGTGATGCATGTAAATGCAAAAGCTAGAAACGCAGCACCTCTTTCTATTGTTCAATCAATTAACTGGGATCGAACTTGGGACCTTCTACTCCGAAAACCGAGGTTTGAATTAGTCACGGAGAGCTCTAAGCAAGATGATTTAGGAATTCTACGGATTTTCTCTCCTTCCATACGTGAATATACTACCTATAAATAAAATTTTATCATAAATGGTATGATACGACTGATGTGCAAATGCTTTTAGCAGTTAAACGGTGTCAAATTGCATTAATTGTATAGTTATTGATATGCAAAAAAAATTCACACTCACCAAATATTGATATTTTTTCAATGTTTCAGTCAATAATTAAAATGTTTAAGGTGAGTGAATGAAAGATTTTTCTGAATTTCGTTTAAAAAAATTTAATATCCACAAATTCTGCCTTTAGGAGTATGTTTTTCAATTTTACTAATATTAAAAATTTTAACATAAAGGAGAAAAACACTTCTGACCCAAAATCATCGCATAAAAGAATTCGAAAATTCCGGAAATTTAGCAAATTTAAGAATCTTATCGAATTTGAATTATAGAAAAACCTATATTATCCACGCTAATAATAATTAAAAACAAAAGAAATTTCTAAATGAATACTTGTACACGTAGAATATTACAGGTGGTTTGAATTCCAAGTTTTTGAGAAGGTATTGAGAATTCCCTGCCGAGACAGCATAAAAAGAAAAATACAATTTATCAGAAATGATAGAAATGAAATTTAAAATCTGACAAAAATAAATTAAAAATCATTTACTTGCAAGTGCAGACGACACACAAATACACTTCTAACAGCAGACGAATCAAATCACGTATGTATGTATCTATAAAATGACAGTTCAAAAATCTGCATTCCCGAAAATTCCATAAAAAAAGATTACTAAGGTTCTCCATTAAATATCGAAAGTCACACTTTTCAAATGGAAGTAAATGTTTCGCAGATTAGCTTAATTCAAATTTTTCATAAACAATATTTTTTTAAAGAATACTATTTCAGTAACGCTTAAAAGAAATATAAATTATTGAAAACTTTACAAAGGTATAATTTTCATGGCGGTTTTTTGAGGGAGAGATGTAGGTTTCGTAACCAGAAGGTAGCGGGTTCGATGCTTAATTCCAATGAAGACTGTCATAAAAAGATGGCCCACACAAAATAAATATGGTAGTTTCTTTAATAAGGTCAGCTTGCCAAATTAATATATATATATATATATATATATGTATATATATATATATATATATATATATATATATATATATATATATATATATATATATATATATATATATCATCACTGTTTTAAGCATAAACTAAAAATGCATTGCACCTAGAATGTCAATCACAAGCCATGAGCACACTCATCGCCAAAGTACTGACGATATTCAACACTTGAAGAGCATAATTATATTCTGAGGCATGGGCTGTAATATTGGCATTAAATTAGGCCAGAGAAGCTGTATACGAATTGTTTTAAAAATCCATGTTTTTTTCAACATCAGCAGTACAGTTAGTAACCTTTAATTCGAAGGATTCAGAATTCTCCGATAGAAAATGTAGACGCAAATTTCTCAATCACTAAATAAGATAAATGAACTGAAAAATTCATGACAAAAATAAAAAAAATAAAGACAAAAGACAGATAAAAAAAAGAATACGCAAAAAGTTTTTTTTTAAAATTTTAATCCGTTAATGGGAATTAAAATAATTAAAGTGTTTTTATGGGAACTTACTAGGAACCAGCTAGTTGTTCGTAAAATCGTGGGAGTTCATAAATTACAGGTTTGTAAAAACAAGTATATAATGTCTTAATCACAAATGGCATTTGAAATTATTCATCTGATAAAGACCTAATTACATAACGATAATTACATTACAGATAAAGAGTATATTACAATATAATATTTATAGACACTTAAAGGAATACTAAGAAAATAATCCAAGCACTAAGCGGAAATATTTTATTCTAAACGTAAATTAACAAAAATCATAGTGCATAATATACACGAGGAATGTAACTTAATATACGTTAAACAATAGAAATAGCTTAGAACAAAAAAAGGCCAAAATAGATCATCATGCAAAACATTTTTTATACTAATGTCACATACAAAGGTATAGTTCAAAAGCAGCAGCCTATATATTTTATAGCAATTTTGAAATATCGTTTAATTTTAATCACATTGAATATTATATATATATATAGCAAAAAATATTTCTAGTGTGCAAATTTTCTTAAGAAATAGAATTTTTTTATTTGTGTTTGGTCATTATTTCATTCCCTTGAAGAGATTTTTTAAATTTTATTTCGTTATAAATTACAGACACGTATCTTTAAAAATTTAAATGTTCCTAATATGTTTGTCTTTAATTCAAATATATTCTTATTTAATTTATAGATCTTAATAAATAAAGCATTCTTGAACATTATTTTAATTAAGGACGTAAATTTCAGTACAGTTTAATACTATGGCTTTAATATCGTAATGATATGCAGTTTACACTCCGCCCAACTTATCAGCGTGCCAGATTGCGGATAGGGAGGTCTTGGGTTAGAATCCCGGTTCGGGCATGGATGTACTTTCTCTCTATCTATCCTGTCTTTGTCCTTTCCTTGTATGAATGGATTGTGAATGATTTCCTAAACCCAATAAGCGGGTACCCATGGCATGAGTGTACTGAGGAAGTCGGACTCCACACTAATATGGTTCAGTTGGAAAAGTGGAGCAGAGCACTCCCCATTTTGCCAGCTAAGCTGGCACACAACAACGACATGCAGTTTCCACTTAGTAACTTCTGCTTTTCGATAAATATTTTCAGTGACACTTATATATTTTCAGACAAATTTGATTTCTAATTTAAATGCAAAAAATATCATAAATTCAAATTTCAATAAAATTTATATGAATAACAAGTTCTAAAAGGCAGCATGGACTGGCTGGTTACGGCATCGTTTTTACTGTCAAAAGGTATAGAAAATTTAAATTCTGATTTACCCGAAGATGTATCGTGTTCACTAAAGTCTGCTGGCATACGTTATATACCTCTGTGGTGGTAGGTCAAGTATTGAGAGTGGTTTACACTTGTGGTCCCTGCTTCTACGAAGACTAACCCAACAGCTTCCATCTAATCGGTAGAGCTGTTGGGCAAGTTCTTAAGAAAACGATTTACATTTGGCTAAGGCAAATCTTAAAAATATTGAGATTATTTCAAATAAACGTGTCTGACGCCATCCATACTCACATCCTAAATTATTAAGTGTGATAAATTCACAATTTATGTATCATACTTTCGCAATGACATGTTTATGAATTTTAAATGGTAAATATCACTCTCTTATCCGATACTGATTGATTGTAAAAATCAGGTGACATTCAATGGTTTTCAGTTGGAGGTAAATTTATTAAAAATGCTTATGAAGAAAATTTGAATTCCTAAGAAAATTCATAAGTCAAGAGAAAACATTTCACCAAGTCTTCTTAGAAGAATCTTTAACCACATAATTAGTAATAAAAACAGTGAAACGAAAAAAAAAGCGGATTTTAATGTAACTACCCTATTACGTCAAAAATCAATCGTAAGTCGTCTTTACATCATTAATTACAGAGTTGAATAATCTTAACAAAAGGGTAGGAGGAAAATCGCTTCTCGTGGTCGTCGAATTGAACTTAATTAAGTTAATTGCACAATAAAGATTATTACAGTGAAAATTAATTCGCAAATTTCAGATAGGCGACTTCGAAGATTGATTTTAATGATGAAAACGTGCAACAGTCATAAACCGTGGGACAGATTTCAAAATCAAGCACGCATTAGTCAATTAGATAAAATTAATGATTGCACTGATGAAGAGAAATTAAGAAATGAAGCAGTCACATATCGGAATTCACATAACATTATTTAAGTAAGACGTATATATACTTAAAATGAGGCTAGAGGCACTTTCTGGGTTAGGTCTATGTTCCAAAGCATTTTTTTAACCTTTTAAAGCAATTTAGCTATTAGGAATATAGTGGCAAAGATTTTGAGCTTGTCAATATTCGAAAAAATTCAGGCCCAAAGCGGCGTCGCGAATTTTAAGGCACACATCTTGTATGTATCCCAATCATATAATATTTGGTTTCAAACTAAGATAATAGATTTGATTGCGTATAAAATTTCACTTCACTTGATCAAACATCTTTGGTAGCTTTCGAGTCAATAAATAAATAGACTCACAAAATGGTATAACATATTTTTCGTTTTCTAAGAATCTAAAAAGTGTAAAGATCGGCATGTTTAAACGATTGTAATATTTCTTTTATTTTGCTAGTAAAAAAATATATGCCTGAAAATGCATGAAAGTATAAGGTTAGAAGTTTTGTCATCTAATAACTTTACATAACAATGCTGGACTGATTGATACATGGTGCAAAGGTAATTCGAAGGCACTGTATATAGTCAACACATATTAGGAGACGTCATAAACTAACCGAGAAGCAAAAATCTCATCGATAAATGTAGTCTTACTTTTTATATAGGAGGTACTGGCTTTTACTGCAACCATTCGTGACTTCACTTCCCACCTTGGTCGGAAACATTTAAAGAGGTTTGGAATCCACTTTAAATTTTAAGTCCCGGACGAGTTAGCTGTCCGGCGCAAAAAGTGATCGTAAAACAATAAATAACTCAAAATCATACTAACAAACGCACGATCAAGTGACTCGGCAAAGAATGCATCGAACCCGCCTGAGATAACAGCACACGCTGACAATGAAGATAATTCTATGAGACAAAATGTTTCTACATTCTGAAATGCATGTCATTTAAAAAGAGTCAGCATGTCACTTTTATAACACGTACATCATAAGCTCGATATCATTACACTAGTAGATCGTATGTTTCTTTGTTGCCTTTGATAACAAACCATCCTATGCATTTCTTAAACTATAATTTAAAAATAGTTTTTGTTGAACGATATGTAGTTTTACAGAACACATTTAGTTACTATGTAGTTCACTAAGGTGGTTAGCAGCTACACTAGTTATATTTTCAAAAATATAACTAAATTTGATAATCATATAACGAATTTGATGAATTAATTTACACAAATCATATTATTTGGAAGTGCATTATAGTTCCTTAAAATAAGCCCATTTTGCAAAGAAATTTTTCTAAGAAAAATTTTGCATCAAGTAGAATTAATCTTCAGATTAAGAAATGGGTTCCTTTCATAATTAGTTTTTTTCCAAGTTTCTATTTTTGATTTTTGACATTCTGCATAAAAAGGGAGAAGACAGTGGAAAGAATGGAAGAATAACGGGTAATATAATTCTTCCGACTTCTTAAAAATGAATGCGAGATAGTGGATTCATGATAGTGGGCCAAAGTTATCCAATATACGAACAGATTTCGAACAGTGAAGTGAAGATGAGACAATGATAGAATTAAAATCTAATAGAACGAATGACCTCCTTCAGGATTTATTTGTGTATTATATTATTTTCTTCGGAATTCTTTTGGTGAAGGGATTACGATAATACTATTGATAGAACATAATTAACAGCATTAAGGAAAATATTTGAAGATAGTTTCATCGCTATTACAAGAATAAAGAGGACATCTTATAAGAAAGCAATATAAACCATTTTACACTGCGTCAATTAAGAATTTCAATATTTACACCAGTCATTTTTTTGTACCGATTTGTATTTGCTCTGAAACAAACACAACAGTATTTTAATATTCATAGAAAAAAAGGAAGAAATTGGTAGTTCAAAAAATTGTTAATTGTATACCAAATTTAACCCTAACACTCGAAAATCTTTAAATTTAATTTTGACAACTGACTCTTATCTTTTCCAAATATTTCCGAAAAGTATTATTGTGATTCCCACGAAATTCATATTAATAATGTTCAATATTTTTTTACTCTCTAGTTTTCTATTCAAGATTTAATATTAAGTTAGGCACATTCAATTTAAATTTTATTTCTCATCGCTAAATTTTATTAGTATATTAACATATTACATTAAGACATTAAATATTTCATAATGTCTAAATATTGATAATGCTATGACTGAACATACTAAATTTTTGAACGAAAATTATAGCAATCTTTCATAAAATTAAAAAATCATTTTTTTTTTCGTATTTGATGATAAATCATCTATAAGTTTGCCTTTTTTTAAAGTATGTAAAAATTATAAAGCAGCTTTATTATTTTTTAATTTAATTTTAAACTCTGAAAAGAGGAAACTGGTTTTAAAATATTTAGCCTAACCTCGTGATTTTAGGCCAAATGTGTCATTTAACATTAAAATACTACAATAGAACACTAAATAATTTTTGTGATGTACGTACAAAAACTACAAATCTGCTTTAATAACAAGTTTCAGACAGAGGATTATGTATGTCACTATCTCACAAAAGTATTTTTATGGTTCCCTGTTGGCATGTAAATGATTCTTTTTCAGTTAGATGTCAAAATTATAATTACAGATTGATCTGTCTTGACCACAGGATTCTTTTTTGTCAATACGGTGTCCACAAAATTTGATATGCCAATTTTTTTATTAATTTGTAGTTTACCTTTATATCATTGCTTATGGCAACAAAATAGCATAACCTTAATTTCATTTTAAATAAATTAAAAATTGGATGTTCCAAGAATATTTACGTACTTTTAATTTTAAAAAATATGTATATTTTTCTTCATTTTTGAAATTTTGTCCCTGAATTGTTTTGATTCCTTAATTTTAATCGTCATTTCATAATTAACACAATAATTGCCAAGTTTTATATAAAAAAAAAACTTATTTCGTAATAAAGTTCATGAACCTGGTACTTTTAAGATACAATATTATTTTCTATGACCTGAATTTCTTCTAAGAACTGGTTCTAATTTTTTTAATTGTTCAACCGAAATGAATGAAATAGGAAATAAGCGTTTCTTAATCGACACACATTTCAGAGCAAGAGATTTTTAAATGCATAATCACTATTTTTCAAACAGGCTTAACTTACATACGGCTGCTTTTAATCAAAATCGTTCATTTGTATAAGTTTAAAGTTTTCCAACTGTCGTCTCCTAGTAAATTAAAGAAATTTGCAATTGTGATACATTTAAAAAGTAAAACCATGCATCAAAAGTTTTAGCTCAGCAAATGACACTTTAAAGCTGATACTTTTCATAATAACGCAAACAATCAACCACAGATGGATGGCCAAGCGTTGCTTAAGTCATCTGGCGTTCCCAGAAGTGATCGCCAGGGCTTTTAAAATCCAATAAAGGAAAAATAAAATGAGAGCCCATTGGCGACAAGAGAGAGAGACGGAAAAGTTGGAGGGCGCCAGTGGAAGGCCGCTCTTAAATACGAAAAATCGTATCGATTCATTTAGAGGGACATCTACAGGGACAGTGAGATCAATACTGGGAGGCTACCCAATGCAATGACCTCCTCCCGTGGCTCCTGGATCGACCACTGGAGGGCGCACTTTCTTATCGAACCTCTCTCAGAAGGGAAGATAAGCCGGGAAAAGGCGCCACGTCAAAGAAAACAGACCACTTGTAGACAGTTCCTCTCCACAAGAAAAATCTCCAGATTTATGAAGCGTTGCATTATTGTTATTGGATAAAGATGTTACCCTTCTCGATAACATTTAGGCTCCGATTTCCACTGCCCCACCTTCTGGCACTCTGAGGAACCATTTTTTTTTATAAATACAAATAGGAGTTTGATGATGATATCATTAGTGAGCCTGAATATGTTTGTGGTAGAGATTACCACGACAAATTTCATATAAATTACATGATGCACTTGCTGAAATATATTTGTTTTATTTAGGAAAATAGTAATATTTAAGAATCCCTCAAGAAATGGAGGGGAGTTATTAGACAATAATTTTGTATTTGTTCACGCAGAAATATCATATTATTTATCCTGTTAAGTATATGATGAATCAAATGGTAGGAATATGCAGCCCTAAAGTAACGCATCACTTCTAGTCCATAACATCAACTTTCAAAATATACGCGAAAATTAATCTTATTTCAATTGGTATTTTTCTTTAATTAGGGCATATAATAAAACTAAATTATTAAGTAAAATCTCCAAGTTTATATACAATGTATAATAATTTATAAATTTTTAATGGAGTTGATCTGACAAATGTCAGATCATTAAAGAGGATAAGCCAACAACAACAGCAACATTTATAAATTAATAAAATGATCTTACTCTTATTGTATTTATAATAATTTGTTTAACCATAAATTATTATAAATTAGTTAAATAAATTTCCTTAGTTATGATTATTTACATATCAATAGAAGTTAATCTTAAAAATAGTTTTATATTACCTTAAATTATATATATATATATATATATATATATATATATATATATATATATATATATATATAGGAGATGACATTATTATATAGTTTAAAGCAATATCTATTTTTTAAAAAAATTCCAAATACCCAATTTTATTACTCAGCAAAATAAAAAAAGTATTTTACTATAGCTTTTAATAAAAAAAAATTCAGAGCAATTTTTAAGTTATTATAATTATTAGGTTAACGTAATAAAATAAAAGGAAGCTTTTCAACGGAAGATTTCTTATTAATTTCTTTATACACAGGTAACGGTATTTCAGAGAAAACAATACTTAAAAAAGAAAAGACACCATTTATCACAGATACTGGGTATCATAATAATTGAAAAGGTTCTTCAGAGCATCCGTTAAGCATTTGTTTTAAGGGAGAATTTTTCACAGAATGCTTCCCTCAAGAGAGTGGAAAGCCAGAAAACTCACGAGTATCCACTTCTAATGATGTGCGCGATTTTTAGTATTCCTCAATTCAAGATCTTCATTTCAATAGTTCATGGGGTTGACTCCTGCCTTTGTCGAGGATATTATTTGTTGCTCGGACAATATTTTAAACTATAGCTCCCAATCGAATAAGCCCTCGAGACCAAAAAGACATGACGTAAAGAAAGGACAAATAAACAAATATTTTCATTATTTTTTTTATTACTTCGATTGAAGTTTAAAATAAAGAATAACCATAAAAATTCGTGCTTGTGGGTTTTCCCTTAAATTTTATAGCCACACACAGAAAAATTTTTGTGAAAGATTTTCAAGCACATAATTCAAATTTTCACCCACTTTTTTCCGAAATATTTTGTTCATAGGTCCCACAAGAGCGAATCTATTACGATTTGTAATAGATTCGCATTAAATTCGCGTCATTGGTGGAATTCGAACTCACGAAGCTGCTGTGAAGGCAAGAGTGCTATCCAGTTCTAACTCAGAATAATATACAGTAAAACATTTTGAAGCTAAATGATATTGGCAATTATTTCTTCAGATTTCCTAATTTTCCGATTTTACTCAGCTTTCAAAAAATCCGAATTCGGGCCTATTTTGATTAAAATATAACGAAAAATAGATGAGTAGTACATTAAAATGACTATAAGAGAAAAATGACTGAGTAAATGAAACTGATAAAAGACAGATTTTTTGACGGTAAAAATTGTATGTTGATATTTCATTGTTTGATAAACTCTCCACAATTTGTAGAATGCATCATTTTTACAAAGAAAATGCTCTTTTAGAGATTAATAATGGTGATATTTTGAATATAAAAATAATATGATAAATTATATTTAATTTTATAGTTCGGATTGGCGAAGTTCGTATCATAGGGAATGCATTTACTCTCTTCCTTGATTTGAATAAAGTAAAACGCAAGCAAACATGGCGGAGTTGATACATCTGCGTGCTAACTGAAGAAGCCTTACAATAACTTTTTTGATAAAGACAAAATTCGCACTTGAGAGCGTTGCGATTGATGTTTAATATGTTTAACTTTATCGATTGAGTTTGAAAAACCAGAGAGAGCACCTTTCGAATACCTTTTTTTATTTTCAATTCTACAAGAATATACGGACCAGCACTTCATATATTCTGGATCATCAAAACAAGAAATAATTCAATTAATCAGGATACACGCGTACATCTATGTATTTTATGTCTTTTTATAAAAATATAGTTAATTTATGTATTGTGACAAATTATTTAATGGAAAATGTGCGTATTTTATATAAATTATATTTTGTCATGATGATGCTTTATTGTTACTATATTTCAATACAGCAACAAGAAAGACATTGATTCCATTCGTTGAAAATAAAACAGGAACCTAGTCAATATGATGGGGGAAGATTTCATTTATTGTGTCCAAAAAAATGTTTGTTACCTGAACCCACTAAAAATTGTAGAAATAAAAGCATGAAAACACATTGTGAAATTTTGTTGAATTTAATTTAACCAATTGAACCAATTAATTAACAGCTAGTTTAGTGTGGAAGTTTGCCTGCCAACGTAACAAACACCTGAGTGATTTTGTCACTGGACTGCGACTCGAAATTACGTCTGTATATATCAATTGTCTGTATATATCAACCTCGGTTGGCAGAAATAGACAGCCAGAAACCCATTTCGGAAATTTAATTTAACCTATTGATAATTATGTTTATTAATAAAATACATATAGTTAGTAAGGTTTGTCACATTCGGCGCCCTTTTGCCCACAAGAGCTATTTCAATCAGGCCTTTACTGTCATGAACTTCAAAATGTCTATAATTAAGAAATACCATTTCGCAATTTTTTATATTTATATTCTTCCATATTATTCTTTTGTATTCAAAGATACATTGTTTTTTCTTTTAAAAAATGCCCTTTTGAAGTATTACCGACTAATTTAATACTCATTTGAGAAGAAGGTTGATATTTTGATTTCGGCACAGTTGCCGTATAATTCAGGATGCCAATTTCTGAGTTTGGTGACTTTTTTTGCGGATTTTCTTATGTATCTGGCAATCTAGTTTTTATTACGTCATAGAGATGAAGATCTATAAGCAGAAAATTAATTTTGGCAACCCTAATATTTACGTCATCGTACATATCATGAAACGTCATCTTGGCAACAGTTCTTCATCGCCGAAAAAATTCAGAATTTGTCATCCAGGATTATATGGCACCTGTGCCTTTATTTTGAGCGGATAGTCTTTCGAATATACAGTATATTTATATTGAGCAAATGTGAAAATATTATGTATTTAATTATACTTTAAACAGCAATCGAATTTCGAATTTATATTTAAAATATCAATAAATAAAATTAATCACTCATCGTCCAGCACACAAATTGTTTATTACACCAAGTCTACTTTTAGTAGCCTAACACCGACCAAAATCACACAAACGCAATCAAAATTATTATCATTTCAGATATTGCTAATTAGTCATTATATATAAACTTCCCTTATTGGGTTCACTCGTTATATGAAATTAACTTTAATAATTGAAAATTTTGGTTTCGTACTTTCGCTATTTGTACACTTGAAGCTAATTCAACTTAGACTTATACAGTTAAAAGTGAATTCCAAATCACTATATATCGACGCTTAAAAGGTGAAAATCAAACTCAAAGTTTGTTGATTGTGCCTTGATTATTCACGCACCAATTTGGTATACAATCAAGTAAATCTGTGGCTTTAAAATTGAAAATGACTTTGACTAAGCAACTTTAAAAATAATAGCAAAAAATGAATTCCATTTCACTGAAATGTTCTCTTTAGAACATAAGGAAATTAAGGTAGAATCAGAAAATCCAAAGCAATTTTTTTAAGGTATTTGAAGCAACATACATTAATGTTAGCCAATTTTTTTACATAAAAATTCAGGTAAAAGATGATTAGATCAGCATGATATTGATTCCGAACGAAATATTTTCAAATTTTGTTCTGATAAAAACAAATTTGGCGTAAGAGTTAACTTTCTTTGCGATATCGTGAGGAAAATATTGGTTTTCATAATTTTTATGCAGCACTGATACGACGCAGTACCGACGTTGCTAAGACAAAACAGTTTAAAACATTTGCGTTTTTAATCAACACTAGTTATTGACGTCTTTACACCAACATTTGGTATGAGAAACTTGGTATAATTCAAATGGAGTATCCAATTTTTTTTATCGATGTTTTTGTTTAACTTGATTATAGATCATTAAGTACGAAAGTCAAAATCAAATTTATTCAAAATAAAACAATGTATCCAATCTACCTCTGAGAGCTATTATTCATTCAATCTAAAGCGAAACAATGCAATGAGACCAGCATTTGTGTGCCCTTTTTTAAATTTAAAACAATACTCAAAGTTTGATATTTGTGAGTTATTATTAACTGAGTTTTAATAAAACAATGCAGCGAAATCTGTATTTGTAAATAATTATTTAGTGAATTTAAATAAAGCAATAAATACAGATCTGCATTTGGGATTTATTATTTAAAACAAAATATTGAGATCTTCATTTGTGAGTTATTATTTAATTTGACATGCAAAAAAATTATCGAAATCTACATTTGTGGGTTATTATTTATTCATTTTAAAATAAACACGATGCATTCGGGAATCATTATTTATTCAATTTGAAAGGAAATAATATATCATTTGGTAGCATTATTTATGCAATTTAAAATTAAACATTGTATCGAAATCTGCATTTGAGGATATCATTTATTCAAGTTTAAGAAAAACAATGAATAGAGATCTACATTTGTAAATCATTATTTATTGTTAAAAATGTCAGAAACTCTCAGAAATTATTCGCTGGTCTGGAAATAAACTATCTTTATCATTTCGAATAAAATAAATGTATATTTAAAACTCATTCAAATCGTTTATTTGGTTTATTACGTTGCTCAAACGACTATTTTTTGGCGTATCACCGGTAATACGCACTGAGGTATAAAGTTAAAAGCAAGATACCGAACTACTATAAACCAGAGTCGAGGTCATGAACAGTAAAACTGGGGGCAGTGTACGTGCCGAAGGAAATAATCTCTCCTTCTTTAAAAATGCAATAAAAAATTTTTTACACACTGGTAATCCATTTAGAGCACAGGTGCCGTATAATCCATGATTCCAAATTCATTGGCGATTTTTGGCGGATTTTCTTATGTATCTGGCAACCTCGTTTTTATTACGTCATGCATAAGAGAACTATAAGAATTATGCAGAAAATTCTATTTTGGTAACCCTAGTATTTACGTCATGTTACGTCAGCTTGGCAACATTTCTTCATCGCCAAAAAATTCAGAATTTGGAATCATGGATTATGCGGCACCTGTGCCCCATTTGGATGTACAATGACTAGCATTTTTAAGGAAATGTTCATAATTTTTCGTGGCTTCACAATATGGGTTGCTATATTCATTTAATGGTAAAACCACATTTTTTCGGTAGTATTGCAGGCTCGATATTAGTCATAGTTGATCACAACGAATAATGTATGTTTACTCCCATTTTATGCATGTGATAATGTGACGAAAAGCTTAGAAATTGACAGGATCCTTTCTCTTATAACTTGTAAGTGCGGCCCACTATGACTGGTTAGTCCTCTCGAAAGACATTAATGACATGAATTTGAATACTATTCATTACAATGAATATTCATTATTAGAATATTCATCAAATGCATATGCAATTAATGAGGGTGCGATAGCATGATAGCGAAAAGTGGCATAGTCATGTATAGAAGATAACGAGTTCGAGCTTCAACAAGGTCAGGTATTCTGACCTTGTTGAAGACTGTGGGGAAAAAAATCAATGCACGTTAAACTTTTGAATAGAATAACACCTATCGTTTACGAGATGTGATTGGTTGATTTACCGCTCAACGGTCAATTTTTGCACACGAGGGCTAGTAAGATCGTAACTTACAGCTTAACGTGGATTCCGAACTATTGCAAACATCCATGCCTTAGGTAGAACTCGAAGCCATCAACTGTTGAACAGAAACCACAGCGCTAATCATTTGGCAGGCAGCTTGGCGCTTATGAGATGTAAATGTATGGAGAAGATGGTGCTAATTTAGGCATCAATTTCACCACTTAATCGTCATTCACATTTTCGAGAAAATCCACTATGTTTAGCAATTTTGGTTGTAGAAATGAGCAGGAAAGTCTCATACAAATAAATTAATCATATATTTATACCGTTCAAAATGTGAACATAGATTTGTGAGCTTTTCTATTATAAAATATAAGATATTTTTATTTTACTTTTTATTTTATGTTGAATACTAGCATGAAACAGAATCCAGGAAATCTATTTTTTATGTAATCTTTCTTTAATATATTAGGAAATTCTTGGCAACAATATACTTTAATATCATGTCTGCTTTTTTTACATTAAGGAAGATATTTTTCCAAAATATTTATTAGGAAATTCTTGGCGACAATATACTTTAATATCATGTCTGCTTTTTTTACATTAAGGAAGATATTTTTCCAAAATATTTATTAGGAAATTCTTGGCGACAATATACTTTAATATCATGTCTGCTTTTTTTACATTAAGGAAGATATTTTTCAAAAATATTTCCTTCTTACTGCTATTTAATGTAACATATACGAATGAAATAATTGTTTTTTTTATCAGATAATAAAAAACTTTCCTAGTTACGTTAATTACAACCTCAATACACACATATTTAACTAACATAATTACCTACCATCAACGAATAAAACTAAATAATAAGAAATGCTGCAGATGAAAATTTAAATAATGTACAAGTAGTAAAGAAAAATGACTATTTTTATTCAGAGAGAAAGCTTTTTTAATATATTGAGTGAATTATTTTTTTCCCTTTTAAAATAGAGTTTTTATTTTAGCTAAAACGCCAACAGTGCTTTTTATTCATTTTTATTCGAAATGGCGTTCATAGTGGGAAAAAGGAAGATCCATTATTACTCAGCAAGCAATAAATAAATAATAAAAAGCATATTATATTTCCACCATACAAGTACAGACGCTCCCTAACATCAAGCTTGACTGCCACGAAGCATGGCAGGGAGCTGCAATTCTATATAAACAATAATTTTTAAGACTATCTCCACCAATCCTCAATTTTCTAGCTAATCAGCAATTTTTATTAATAAAAATTAACTATAAAAATTATCTATTTTTATTAAATTAGCTTTTAATCTCAAAAATCGAGTGAAATGTAGCATTTGTTTCTGGTCATTGCTTTAATAAGATTCGTTTAATTAAATGCCACGTAAGGAAATCTAACAATCGAAGACTTTTCTGAGACATTTAAACATCTAACATCTTCCTTTTATAAATATAGTATTTCTATTTTTATAATAAATATTGGGTCACAAATTCACGAGTCGCAAGAAAGGAAACCAGAACTCCCCCCCCCCTCGTGTACACACTCAAAAAATGTCCAAGCAGTAAATAAAAACACAGTGTTTAACTCCTATTGCTAAACAGTGGCTGGTATCGAACGCAGGATCTACCTCTCCAAAGAGCACGATCTTACAAAAAGGTCATAAAACCATTTAATTATACTATTTCAGCACAATTTAACATATGTCAAAACATGCGATTATCCATGTAAACTAATACAAGTAAACATTGATAATCCTGCCCTAAGTGAACAATGAGCATTTCACATGAGCATTCCTACTGTGACAAAAACTAAAAACCTGCGTTTTCTAATTATCTACATGATCAAAGTTACCTAATGATCTTGTCAGAAAGAATTCATTTTCGTTATCGAATAAACTGGTTCCAGATAGATAGGTGATTCTGCATTTGATACAGTCCAAAGTTCATCGTATTCCCTAATAGAACTGGAACATTTAAAACAGATGGGGGTCGTAAGGTCCTTTAAATTAAAAATAATATCTCTAGGCATGAGAGATAAGTCATTTTTGAAGATCTGCTCGGTCCCTACTTCTAAATTAAGAGAATTCACCTACTTTCGTAAGATATCACTCACTTGATACCAAACAGCATATGATGCAATCAATTCTACTTTTTATGAAGCCAAAAGATTTCATGAACTAAAAATGGCAATGAATTGAAAAAATAAAGAGAGAAGTTAATATTCAACAAGAAAAATTAATTTCGAGCGATGAGTAGTTCCATCGTCATATTTCGTTCTCTGGTACAATTAATTTAAAACATATAATTTACATCAGTAATTACCAAGATAGGAATCGAATCCCTGAACTGTAAAATTCCATCTTTAGATTGAGACTATTTAGCTACTAGCTCGGCGAATTACCTTTGAATCCCAACCATTAATTTATACTTTGTCACTTTTCTTATGTAGCATTATATCATTGTTGATTTTTACTTGAAATAATTATTTGTAAAATATGCCAATTTTGAAACAAATAAAACTGTTTTAAAATAAAGAAAAATACTGAAAATTAAATTAAGAGTAGTTTATTTTTTGTAATTTACACTAAATTTTACTAAAATTCAGGGGGGAAACATGCGAATTTCACTCGATTTTTTAACTCAAAACTTTTTACAAAACATATCTACAAAATTTATTCGAAATTCCTTCCAGGAAAAGTTGAATGCATTCGACAATTAATATTATTAAAATTTTTATACAATTTGAAATCAATTTTTTCTTACATGGCAGCCCCGATTTATTATACTTTCTTTAAGTAATGTAAATTTTCCTTCTTTCTTTTGATGATAAACCATTATAGTTAACAATAAATCTTTTATGTATACATTTTTCTAACAAAGCATCGCGAACACATACAATTAAACTACTCAATCATTTAAATATAATATGCATAATATATTGATAAGGGTGCCATTGTTATCTACAAATAAGATGCTTGATTTTAATTATCAATGAATTTTTGGCACCACAATGAGACAATTAATATATGGATGTAGAAAATAATTTTATATATAATTACTAGTCTAAAATAAAATAGAGTCTCTTAAAATGACATGGTTAATACTTCATAATATAGTCAAGCCTGGTATAACGTCTATCGCTCTAAAGATTAATCAGAAAAATTAATTTTTTAGAGCATAAAAATTTAATATATTTCTATATTTTAAGCACTTTTATTTTCGGAAAATGTTCTTAAAAGCTGCCTTTTCCTGTCAGCAATATTTTTCACATAAATAACAAATTCAACAGAACAGTCATCTCTTGTTAACAAGTCACCTCTTTAAATATATTTCTTGTTATAAGTCTCTTAGAACACTCAATTACAATAACTATAAAATTCTAAAATTTAATGAGCACACAAAAATTATGTAATATTAGAAACAAATACTGGAAACTATTTAAAAAAATTACTTCAAATCGCATTTTAGCGAAAATGATCATAACTGGGTTTTTTTGTCCAAGAATTTGACACCTCTGTTTGCACAAACACTTACTTTACACATTATGAATGATTTATGTTTAAATTCTATGGTGAAAAATTATATACTTCCTTCGAAGATTTTTTTTATTAATTTTTTTTTCTGATGGTGTGTGATTTTGTTTCGTTTATGAGGGCTAAAATACGAGTATTTATAGTAGATTGCGAGTGGCTGTAAACATTTACACTCGGAGTTAAGTATTTATAATTTATGTATTATTAAATTAAATATCAGAGATCGATAACCATTTAGCTGTCAATTCGGCTATAATCCTTGTAACAATCACTGTAGCACTTGGGCGGATAAAAGTTGGTTGGTTTATCATTCTGAAATCATCTCTTTGGATGCAAGAATTAAATTGAGGAAGCTAAAATACTTACATGAACTGCTTAACTGTAGGCTAGAGAATTAATGTTCAACTTTCAGCTCGATTACATGCTGTGTTATGTGATACTCTTTTTGAGAATAACGATATTAGTTAGTCATCTGGGATTGGTTTATTGCTTTATATTAAATTTTCACATTCGAGAACAAATTTAGCCAACAGTTTTAGTTTAAAATAGATTGCAAAGTTTCTTCACTGGAAGGGAAGAATCGAATCCATGAACTGTTGAATTTAAAGTTAGAGGACTAACCATTCAGCTAGCTACTTGGATATTTTCCGTTTGGACACACCGAAACTAGTTAATTATTTGGTTGGTTTATTGCTTTATGATAGTTTTTTGCAAACTAATTCATGGCATTGGGACAAAAAATTCACATGGTATTTGACATGTTGTGAAGGAATAATCCAACTGCAGTAAGACTTTGTATGCCTTATTTTGGTAATCCAAAAGGATTGTTTCCTGACGGGAATTATCACAGTTCTAAGTATACGTTAGAGGGATACAAAGATGGAAAACCGGATTATATCAAGTAAACACCTTTATAAGAGTTTAAGAAGAAAATAAACACCACAACTACGTTCTGCTCTTATACACGGTCTAGTAATAATCTGGATTCTACTACTTGCTGATCTGTGTAAAGTATTAATATTCGCTACAATCTGGACATTTTAACCAGAAAAGTAATTTTTCGCCAAAAGCTGTCTGTTGGAAAACGTTTGAGGAACAACTATGTAATAACCTAAAAGTAATATTCCTCAAAAAGCAAAAACCTTTTGACATATTTTTAGCTAAGAAAGTTAAAACATACAGTGCACATGGTACCCATCATTTATAAACACAAAAATATTAAATGAAAGTCAAATAGATTTTTAGAGAATTTTTTCTTATTCATTTTACACCTTTTATTGCTTATTTATTATGTGATCTACTTCAAATTAAATTTTACTTAGATTTGATAGTTTAAATCATAATTAATAAAAATTAAAAGTATCCTAAAGAGAAAGCGTAAATATGAATAATAGAATTCCATATCAATAACTCTGGATGTTCAATTTAAAGTAACTTTTTTTGAAATTTAAAATTAATAATTTAATAAACATTTTATTACATCTTATCTTATATTCTTTCGGCTGTGCTAGATTCGATTTCCATATATTTTATAGTAAATTTGTATTTAAGAAAATTCATATAAATAAGTTTCATAAATATAGATTAGGTTACACTATTGTGATGCAAAATACAGTTAACCACCTAGCAATTTTTAATCACATTCAAATAACAAATGATTACACCCTCCTTAATGATAGAACAAAATCTAACTTTAATCTATAATTTTAACTTATCTTTTTGTTTAAATGAGAAAACAAATGCAATGTTATTTCTTACTTGAAACAAATATATATTTGGATCACTTATAAAAACAAAATTTTGCATAAAGTCCCATTAATAATGTACCGAGCTCCACGGGTTCGTGTTGATTGAGAGTTGAATAAAGCGACCACTTAATGAACACAAGACTTTTATTCGTAAAAACTTCACTAGATAAACGAAATTCCCGCTGTAACAATCACAATTATACAGCTACAATTCGTCAGATACAATAGGAAATAGCTTCCAATCACAGTTCTCAAATACCTCAGACAGAGAACAACTAGCAGACACAACTAATCGTCTTCACTCAATGACTGTCTTCACCAAAACTGACTCTCTTCCATGTCGGGCTGCGGTATTTATACCTGACTTGGCGGAGAAATCTACCAATTTCGCCAAGGTTCTGGAAGCTTCTAAGCTATCTCGAAAAATATTGGTCCTAGAGCTTAGGTGATGGATGTTTCCAGAAGTATCGATTTCTCGCCAAGTCGCCAAGAATCTCGCCAACCGTCGCCAAGAATCTCGCCAACTGTCGCCAAGTCGCCAAATCATTAGGAAATCCGCTTTTAAACTACAACGCGTCTAAATACCGCAATTTTTGCCCAAAATGTGAGAATTTCCGATCTGTCTGAGATATTTTAAGACAAATATAATCATTATTTATAAATTTGTAACATTGCCCCCTCTCAATGACTGCACGTCCCGGGCAGTACAATCCCCTGATAGGAGGCCAAATTTAATATAAAAGAATTTACATTTCAAGAGGATACAGAGCACATTACATACACAAGCAACTAAAAATACAAGAAAATAGAAAAGATTAAAATTATCTATACTATTTACAAAGAGACCATGGTCGACTAATTTTTACTCTACATTATGATAAGGAGCTAATCTATCATAATGTACTAGCTTTGGTTTTGAAGAAGATGATTTTCTTATACGAACCACGACGTCGTTCAGTCTTTTTAGGACTGTGTAGGGACCTTCCCAGTTGGCTTGCAACTTTGGAGAAAGTCCTTTACGTCGAATCGGGTTCCACAACCAAACTTTGTCACCTTCTTGAAATTCATGTCCTGTCGCTCTTGTGTCATACCTTGTCTTCATTCTTTCGGTCGTCAGGTTGATTCGGTCTCGAGCGAAGTTATGGACAACTTCAAGACGTGCCTGAAGGTCTCGAAGGTATTCCTCTGGCGATGAAGATGTATCCGGTGGACGACCAAACTGAAGATCACAAGGGAGACGAAGTTCGCGACCAAAGAGCATCTGTGAAGGAGTATATCCGGTAGTCTCATGGACAGCACTGCGATATGCAAGCAGAAACAGCGGTAGCTTCAAATCCCAATCTTGCTGATTTCTGGAAACCATAAGTGAGAGATTATTCAAGATGGTTCTGTTAAAACTCTCTACCATGCCGTCCGATTGTGGGTGTAGTGGCGTGGTCTGCGTCTTGTCTATTCCGAGAATTTGACACATTCCTTTAAACACGACAGATGTGAAATTTGTCCCTTGATCAGAATGGATTTGTAAGGGTGTGCCGAATCTGGAAACCCATTGTTGCACTAGAACCTCGGCTACTGTAGTCGCCTCTTGATCGGGGATTGCAAACGCTTCAGGCCACTTAGTAAAGTAGTCCATGACAACTAGTATGTATTTGTTGCCATTTGAAGATCGTGGTAAAGGACCCAAAATGTCTAATGCTATTCGCTCAAAAGGTGCTCCTACGTTGTACCGCTGCAACCTTCCTCGGCTACGTTTCTTTGGTCCCTTCCGTGCCGCACAGTCATCACAAGATTGACACCATTTCTCTACATCTTGTCTAGTTTTGCTCCAATAGAAGCGTTCTCGAACCTTCTGTAGAGTTTTCATTACTCCAAAGTGGCCTCCAGTTGAGCTACTATGCAATTCTTTCAAAACATCTGAAATTCTTGATTTTGGAAGAACAAGCTGCCATTTGAAATTACGTCCATCATCGGACTCCCATTTCCTGTATAAGACACCATTTCTTATATGGAGTGAGTCCCAAAGAGTCAAATATTGTTTAGTAGTAGGACTGTAGGTAGAGATATCCTGCCAACTTGGTTTCATACTGGAAGATTCTTTTAATTCTAAAATTGGGTTTATATCTGGGTCTTCTTTTGGGCTTCTCTAAGTTCTTTATCACTCCATGGGTCTGGTTTCGATGGAGGTAAAACAGTAACTTGGCGTACCGAAGGATTTACCAGCTGATAGTTTTTCTCTACTCTAGAACAATATCGGTAGCTTTCATTACACGGTTTCCTTAATAATGCATCAGTATTTCCATGAAGAGTTTCTTTGCGTTGACGTATTTCCATTTTAGGAATTCCACCATCTTTTGTTTTCGGACAGTATCTACGTACGTGTCCGACTCCACCGCAAGTCCAACACTGAATTTTCGTGTTTCTGCCACCTTTACTCAATTCTAAGTTACGGAATTTTCGCCGCAGATCTTCGATTTGCTTTCTGAGATCATAGTCCGTATCAGTAGTAGAGACGGCTCTGATTGAGTGCCGGTCTTTACGCGCGGCTTGCTGGGCAGCCTCTATCTTATGTGCGTAGACTAGGGCAGATCCAATATCTTTGACATCGGCGAGTCGAAGTGTTTTCTGTATCTCCGGATCCCGCACACTATCGATGAAGTGATGGAGAGCCAGATCTTGACGTGTCTCAGCTGGGCAGTCCGAAAATGCTAGATGGGAAAGTCGCTGAATATCGGCAGCTAATTCTTGAAGACTTTCACCCGCTTTTTGATAGCGGGACTTTAACTGTAGTCTGCTATATTCTTTAGTGCACTTATCTCCAAACCGCACTCGATAGGGCTTGGAAATCGTGCCTCTGCTCTTCCGGAAGCGTCTCGAGGATGTCAGCCGCGTCTTCTCTTAAAGAAGCCGCCAGGTGAAAAGCTTGGGCTCGGGGATTCCATCCATTAGCTTCCGCTACCATCATAAACTGGGTCTTGTATACTTGCCAGGATGATTTCCCATCAAATGTTGAGAGTTTAATATTGGCTAGGGAAGGCACAAATGTCACGTTGGGTTCCTCATGTTTGTTTGATATTTGCTTCTCCAAGCTTTCAATCTTCTTATTCATATTGTCTAATGCTTCTTCAACGTTTTCTTCAATCTCCAGAACTTTAGTTTCAACTGAAGTTACCTTATCTTCCATTGCATTCATCTTCTCCTGAATGATGTTGGAGAATTCTTCTTTAACACTTACAATGTCCTTCTTAAGTTCCTCCTGTCCAGATTTTATCTCTTTCATCATCTCGGTTTTAATCTCTTCTTGTCCAGCTTTCATCTCTTCTTGTCTAGCTTTCATCTCTTCTTGTCCAGCTTTCATCTCTTCTTGTCTAGCTTTCATCTCTTCTTGTCCAGCTTTCATCTCGGTTTTAATATCTTCTTGTCCAGCTTTCATCTCAGCCATCTGCTCCGCTAATTTTTCGAGAAGACTTTTCATTAAATCCATATCCATTTTTCTTGTGACACGCTGCATCAACTCTTCAACCCCGATTCTGACACCAGTTGTACCGAGCTCCACGGGTTCGTGTTGATTGAGAGTTGAATAAAGCGACCACTTAATGAACACAAGACTTTTATTCGTAAAAACTTCACTAGATAAACGAAATTCCCGCTGTAACTATCACAATTATACAGCTACAATTCGTCAGATACAATAGGAAATAGCTTCGAATCACAGGTCTCAAATACCTCAGACAGAGAACAACTAGCAGACACAACTAATCGTCTTCACTCAATGACTGTCTTCACCAAAACTGACTCTCTTCCATGTCGGGCTGCGGTATTTATACCTGACTTGGCGGAGAAATCTACCAATTTCGCCAAGGTTCTGGAAGCTTCTAGGCTATCTCGAAAAATATTGGTCCTAGAGCTTAGGTGATGGATGTTTCCAGAAGTATCGATTTCTCGCCAAGTCGCCAAGAATATCGCCAACCGTCGCCAAGTCGCCAAGAATATCGCCAACTGTCGCCAAGTCGCCAAATCATTAGGAAATCCGCTTTTAAACTACAACACGTCTAAATACCGCAATTTTTGCCCAAAATGTGAGAATTTCCGATCTGTCTGAGATATTTTAAGACAAATATAATCATTATTTATAAATTTGTAACAATAAATTGTACTCTTTCTCTTTTGCTTTTATAGATATTACTAACAAGAAAGAATGAATAATATAGCACTTACAGAATAAATACCATATACCACTAAATGTAAAATATTATTAAAGGGAATAAATCATTCATTAATTAAAATAATCTTATATTATCTTTAATTTTATATATATTCCAGGAAAAAATATGCTTTATATATCGCATGCTCACTGAAAAATAAAGTTTTGATTTGTATGCTGCGCTAAAAAGAAAAGCAATTTGATTTACAAAGTTGATCGATTCATTGGAAGCAATGGGAGACAAATGAGGTAAATAGGGCCAATTTTAAAATAGTTGTTGGCATAGATGAACGAAATTGGAACAATATACTAGTTTGAAATAATCGTGACATATCTCTTCGTTTATTTTCAATTTTTTTTATTGAACCTTTTTGTTCCTCTTCAGAAGACAGAATATCATTAATAGTTTTCGTCATTTCTTTAAGTTATGATCTTCGACCTGAAGAGTAATTGAAATTTCAAAACTAGCTTTCGGGAATTCATACATGTGATCCATTTTTTTATGCTTTAATAACAGAAACGAGGATCAAATTTCGGACTTAGCAGGATTGCAATTTAAACCACTTTGTTGAAAATGAGTTTGTGTTATTCAGCTGTGTCACCCCATAGTGGACAACAAAAGATGCTCCATTTTTTTCTTAAATCGCAAATAATTTCCGCGTAGCCAATAAACGATGGCTAATATCTTTTTCATAAAATCCAAATGCTACTTATTCAATGATTTTGACCTAAAAGCAACTTTCGTATTAGTCACAAGAAAGATATATTTTACTGAAATGAACTTATGACTCTTTTTTTCCCCATTTAAATGAGACTTGTCAATTTCATGATCTGCGTTGGTTATTTCTCTACTCAATCAGTAAAATAAGATAAAAATATCTAAAAACTATTTTTTAAATTATCCCAAATTAAATGCAAACATGAGTAATAAACAACATAAATCGCTAATGAATATTTATCTCATTCTTGAATTTATACCAAAACATGAGTTGCATAACAGTCATCTGTAAAACATTCTACAATTTTCCACTATAGCAAGGGTAGGATCTTCCGAAAATACTTCAACAATGTAATGGTCTTTGAGCAGATGATTGATTTAGCAGAATTCTGATCGCAATCTTTTTCTACGTCATCAAATTGCGCACTATTGGTTAATGCAGAAAGGCAACATTTGTGAACCACTACAAATACTTTATAAATAGTATGATGGTTTCTGACCTAGAGTTCGATATCAAAATGGGGTCTAGTCACTCTATTAACATGGTAGATAAGCTGGGGTCAGCTCGAATTGTTTCGATGACTCTATTAACGAGAGGATTTTTGAATTAGAGATCGATTTTAATAATATTTCAATACTTTTATAAGAAGCAATATTTTTCAGGTAGAGGCTAGGTTGTAAGATCGATCTCCGATTCAATAGCTATCACATTGATAACGTAGTTGCAAAAACTCAAACATAGATTTTTTCTAAATTAATCTCGTTGGCTCAAACCAGCATTTTATTTAATTGGTTTATATTTTTCATTCATCAACTGCCATGGTTGTAAGCAATAGTTTGGAATACATTTAAAAACACCATGAGATGTT
Source organism: Latrodectus hesperus (assembly GCA_037975125.1). NCBI lineage: Eukaryota > Metazoa > Arthropoda > Arachnida > Araneae > Theridiidae > Latrodectus > Latrodectus hesperus. The sequence goes on along the minus strand of CM075856.1, from coordinate 42,437,737 downwards.
TTCCGATATGATAAGAAGTACAGTTCTAAGCTTATTCACAGCTATGCTAAGCCTATATTCACTTCCAAACATAGACCGAATAAACGATATAAATAAACAATGATTATTGGATAGACTGAGAGGCAATTTTAATCGAAAAAATAATAATTTTTCTCACATTCAGAGGGATAAACCACCAAATTTGGGAAGCCTCAAGCGTGGTAAAGAGAAAGGATTATTGGTTACAGACCAGATGCGAGGAAAGAAGTATTATGTGAGGACAAGGAATTAATTCGCGAAAATTCATCGTAAGCAAAAATGCAAAAACCAAAATACGAACTTTTACTAATTAATTGTTTATTAATTAATAAATATAAAAGTTAGAGCTTTTTCAGTTTTGTATTATTCTTTTTTAGTTCTAATCTTATCTAGTTGTTTTAAAAATTTTATTCTAAATAAATAAGAATTGGAATGTGATATTTATATTTAACAATTTTTTCATAATTTAGTTCGTTTAAAAATTCTAATTCTAATAGAAAAAGTTTACTAATAGTATTTTTCCTTTTAAGTTTGCTAAAATAGTATTTCTGCCGTGCCAATGTTTCAAGAATGTAATCAACATATCATTTAAAAATGAAATTACATGTAATATTTAAAAATGATAAGAATGAAGAGAGAAATAATAAAAATTTATTTAAGAAAAATAATCAATAATAGTTTTTCCCCCGGTAAATTCAGTTGCTTTTAGACTTTACCATGCTTGGTTTAAAATGTTCTTAACCATCGAATTTTTTCCTGAGAATCGATTCACTGAAAGGGACTGAGCGACTCTCAGGAGATGCATGCCGGAGAGAAACGCAGAAAAACTGATAAGGTTTCTCATGTGCAAAAGCGAACTGCAGCATCTGGGACATACGTTACCGAAAAGTTTTGTTTTTCAGCAATTTCCGGAAGAAAGGCCGCATTAGTGTCAGAGCCGAACGTGGAAAAATAACTTCTAAGAAATTTAAAATTGCAGGAAGATACGTTAAGTTAAAATTGTGATTGGTATTGATTGCTATGAGCAAAAGCCACAAAATTTAGATATGGCACATTAGTTAAGAAAAATAAATACGATGAAAACACATCTCAAAATTAAATCCTTAATAAGAAATGTTGAAATTGTATTCACGTTTATGAATGTACTCACATTTACTCACTGAAAGAAAGCCTGCGTGCATAATACTCATCTGAGTGATGGAGAATATTTCAGAAACTCTATTGCGTTGAAAGGGGGGGGAAATAGATGTTCTTTACAAAATGTACACCCCATGAGGCCTTTAAAATTTGATTTCCTACAGTTCAATAAATTGATACCGAATTACAAAGCTTCAGTAAATCTTGACGTAAATTAGAATCGAAGTAGTCTATCAGATCACATTTTTTCTTGTTATGCAATCTCTTAATTTGCGGACATAATTTAAACTTTATACAACCAACGATATTTTCTCTGATTTCAACGCATTTCCTTCATATCTCACAAACCACGATATTACATTTTTATAAATTTATAAGTGCACATAAAAGCCGCACTGTTAAGAAAAAGTTTAACTTGTAAACACGTAAACACAGCAAGGCATCTCTGTTATGCTTGGCAAATCCTTGCAGATTCCTTTTGTTCGCGTGCAAATATTCGCAAAGGAGCATCCAGCATTTGTAACTTGACCATGATTAATAATTACTAGACGGTTGGCAGTACTTGGCGGTAACCAGAAATGTTATAAGACGAACTTTAATTTATTAGCAATTCGTGCACAGACTCGCTTCAAGTTCTGGTGGCTTTATAAGATAAAAAATGAAAGGCTCCGCCCTATCTTTCTTCAATGTTTCTTACCTTGTCACATGTTTTTACATGTTCTTGTGACATATCTGTTGGCGCACTATTTAGAAATGAGATTGTCGTTTGGTTTATCTCTCGACGGTCATTTTTTACGTACGTCGGAACTAATTAGGCCGGAACCTATAATTTAGAGTGAATTCTAAACTACTGCTGCAAGTGTTTAAGTCAAGATAAGAATCGAACCCACTAACTCTTGAACGTAAAATCAAAGAGCTAATTATTCATTTGCCAGATCAGGACCATTTGTCGTTCCAGATCAAGGAGTAGGAATGTCACAGTACTAAAAATTTTTACATGTGTAAAAACAATTAAAATCATGAAATATTTTGAAGAAAATTTCGTGTATAGAGAGTGTTATAACTTGCTTTAAATGTAATGAATTATATTAAAGTTCATTTTTAGTTGATAAAATGATTTATGAGATTTAATACTCTATCCCAAGAATCTCTGAAACGCGTCACAACAGAATAGAAGAAAAAGAGATTTGTTGTTGTCGTCTTGTGCCAGTTAGCTGGCAATATCGGGTGCGATGCTCCACTTTTCCAACTGAACCGTAATTTGGTGTGGAGTCCGACTTCCTCAGTACACACAAGCCACAGGTAACCGTTTATAGGGTAGGCAACCATTTACACAAAGAAAGGACAAAGACAGGATGGACACAGAGAGAAAGTACATCCATGCCCGAACTGGAATTCGAACCCACGACCTCCTTATCCGCAGTTCGGTACTCTGACCACTAGACAGGGTGGGTGACTAAGAAAACGATTGGTGACAACATGTAAAATCTATATAATAATTGATTTGCATATTTTTTTGCAGGAAATCAGTTACGCGTGCTTTTGATCATGTGACTATTTTTCAGAAAAACAGTGTTTATCTGTTGAATCAAACAAGTGATTTTCTGTAAAGTAATTTGTATTTTTAATTTTTTTTTCTAAATAATTGCGTAAACGAATGTGTTTCTAATATAAGCGCAGAAATTTTATTCGCATTCGTATTACAAATTTTCAGTTATTGTTTATATCTAATTAAAATCTTAGCAACTCATAATCTCACGTAACAATATTTGAAATGTAATGAGGCTTTCTTCTCATTTATTTTGTTACACCATGACACGAAAAATCAAAATGTCGAGATTCATATGGCACGAAAAAATTTCAAGTTTATGATTCAATTCAGTATTCACTCCTTTTTTTCCCCTTTAAATAAAGTTTTGTATACCATTTTGTAATTCGCGTAGTTTCATTTATTTCTTATACACATTTTTTTTTAAGTTTGGTTTACCTGTTTCTTGACGTCCACTTTTTACATACGAGGAATATTTCAAAAGGGACCGAAAAGTTTTCTGAGTTTCCTCCTTTTTGACATCTGAATTTGACCAATTTTTTATGAAAAATTTTTCCGAAAGGCAAACAAGAAATCTTATAACAGCTTCCCTATATTCCGCTATACCCAATATGTGAAAACTCTCTCCTTCAATTTCGGGGAAAAAATAGTCACACCGGATACTAAATCCAGCCTGTATAGAAGTTGACCTCTAGACTTTTTAATCTCATCTGCAATCTTTCAGTTTTGAGAACACATTTAAACCTGCCTTTGCTTGAAAAAGGATGATACTTAACATGCCTCGGGCGTTTGTGAAATTCGGTTAAGTATTTTGAATGTCATCACTCTTAAGAAACGAAATAAGGCTTCCACATTCGCGAGGAGATATTTTTTTTTTAAGCAAAATAAATACTTTTGCATCCGTCTTACAGCGCCTATGAACTTACATTTCAGGGTTAATTTTCAAATGTTACTACTCGTAACTTTTTTTTATCCATAGTCGTATAAAATAGTGCATCTATTTCCTGTTTTTACTACTTACACTGACCCTTTTCCGCTGAAATTTATTTACATCTATTGATACAGAATTTTAACGACTGTTATCACAACAAACGCTTGCTAAATGCTTTTTAATATAAATCTTATTACTTAATTCGCGCACGATAACCACACCAAAAATCTGAAATTTAATTTTATTATTGCATTATATTTTCAGCTACCAATTAAAATTACTGAACAGCCAACTGTCCTGTCATTTTGAGAGGTAATCAGATGGCGACTTCATACCTGCTCGCACCGTCTTCTCCAAACTAGCTAGCACACACGGATGTTAAATCTTATGAAAGTCTGACGCATCAACCCTCTTACTAAGCGGTCTTGGGCTGAGTTAGATATGAAATACTCTCTAGAAGGAAAGGGTTTACTGTGGCTACAGTCCCTTCTCCAAAATCAAGACTATACAATTTTCTTCACGACAGATTTATTCTGTGTACATATAATTTAAACAATTTAAATATTACAAAAAATAAAAAAAATTCAGTAATTTGGATAAAGTTCAATAAAACGGCTATGCAGGAGCTAATTATTAGGATTATTAATGGACTGATATTAGTTTGTGATTGCAATCGAAAATTGTTTGCTTTGAAGTGAAGCTCAACTTAATTAAAATTTCATTACAATAAATTTTTTTTAAAAAAAATGCACGATTTTTACGCGATGAATCACTTGAACTGATCTGCTATCTAGTCACACCCAATGAAACTGATTATGTTGCCTGGGAGCAAAAAAAGTTAGAAAATTAATGTCTTTTCAGATGGGGAAAATGGCCTATACAAATTATTTTAAAACGCTTCTTTTTATGTTCCATATAATGACTTTAAAGGAACAACCAATACCTAGAATCAAGAATCAACAACTTGGAATGTTTATTTTCCTAATACTAATAAATAATGCAGAAGGTGCTAATTTTAGACGCTTATAGCGGCGCGTAATTCACAGCTGCGTCATTCGGCTTAAATGGGGATGCCCTTTTTAAGCATTCAGTTGGTGACTTTATTTTAAGGAAAAAGTTACATAGGTAATTGGTTCTGTGAGACAGGCCAACAGAGAGAAAGGGCTTGCCTCTCTGCCCCTGTGGCACCGTGGAGGGGAGGACGACCCATTTACCGGACGACCGTTAGAGAAACCGGCTGAAATCAAGAAATGGAAGTGGGCATAAAAATCAAGAGTGAAATAACTCGTTCCTTCAACTTCATCCTCGGGGGCAAGACGAAAAATAAAATAAAATAAGTCGAGAGCTTCATGATTGTTCATCCAAAAATGAAACAATTTTTCATACAGAAAATATATTCTTTTATAGAGAAAATTTAAAACTGAATTTTTTAAAGGTGAAATAATTATTCAATACTTGTTTGGTACGAAACTTGTACGTTGTGGATACATATAATTCAATGAAACATAATAAAAACGAAACATAATTTTGGAAATAATAGGGCACTGTAGTTGGACCAGGATTTAATCATAATGCAAAAGTTGCTTATCGAAGGTGCATAGCAGGAGTTGGGATATTTTAAGTATGCTTGTCGCATATATATCTTAATGAATAAACATTTTTATCAAATATGATTAGCAAATAATAATTAATATGGTGAACGCAACACTTGAAGGAGAAACAGAATTTGGAGGTATTTTCCAATACATAAAGTAAAAATATATTTCCAGTATAGCATGATGGATTTCTATATGAAGAAACATTTTTATAAATTATAATCAACTTAGCAGAAACATGATTCGGTGATATTTACTTAAGATATGAAACAAATGTATTTTCAAATGCATTTATATAGTAGAACATTATAGACATCTAAGCGAAAAGAGAGAAACACACGCTTTCATGAATTAAAATCAATAAATAATAAACAATTGGATGAACATAACCCAAAAATAAAATTCTGTAATATTTTCTAAAATCTAAAGCAAAATTAATATATTTTGAACAAAACTCCATTATAATATACGTTTCTTCGTAAGAAAAGTTTTTTATTTAATGAATGTCTCTCTGGTACTGAGAAGAAAAAAAATTCAATAATATTTCTTATAATAAAGCAGAAATTGATGATTTTTTAAATTTGCAGAATTCATCAAATATGAAATTTCATCAAGAAGGAATACTTTTTTTAACAACTATTATAATTAAATGATACTTTATTTGATTATTAAATCACTGTAATCAATGTTTGGTCATTGAAAGGGGAACTGAGTCACTTAGTGCCAACCAATTTCAGGCTCCCAGTTTGAGCTTAATGATAATAAACTCGTATATCACTAAGATTTATGAAAATGAATATATATTGCTTCTTTTTCTGTGTTGTTAATATATAATGTATATGAAAAGTTTAGTAATTAAAATTTTCTCTCTCATGCCTCAAACAATTAAATAATTATATTAACAAAACAGAAGAAAAATAACTCAGATACTATTTACTTTTTAAGGAATAATTTAAAGCTATTATATATATATATATATATATATATATATATATATATATATATATATATATATATATATATATATATATATACCCATCACGGACATCAGCTATGTAAAGCCTTTAGGGAGAACTTTAAAAAAATTGTTGACCGGATTCATAAGTCGCAAAGAGAAAGAAATTGGAAAACTATTTTGTACCAAATGCGCCAAAAATGAATGCAAAAAACACAAAATCCTTTTCTCGTTTTATAAAAAAATGTTGAAATGTGACCATCCTCTCTGAAAAGCAAGGTCCTACCATTGGTCCACTGTCAATTTTAGGCACAAAATCCTGATAATTAAAATGAGCCTGAAGTTCGTAATAGTAATTCGATTACTTTCAGACTTTTAAAACAAGAGAAGAAGCTATATGTGGTCTTTTGAACCCTCTTGCAAGCAATATTCTTTGAAGAATACTAAATTTAGAAACAATGCATTATGAAACTTTAAGTTTTGCGTTTCAATTTTAAAAATAGTACTTTATTATTTTTTTTTCGTTCACTAGAAAGTAAAAACAACTTCATGGGCAAAAATAATGAGATCGATCTTCGTTTTTGGATTCGAAGAAGCAAAGTAAAAAAAGAAAGAATATTGCAACATATTATCTCCGTTTCTTCCTTCCCGGGAAGTCCGTTAACACATGCAGCTTCTCGTTAAATATGACTCTTAATGGAGGGGAGATCTTCGTGATATATCATACTCTACCGATAACCATGATTTTTTTCTTATTTTATTCTGTTTTTTTCCCATCAAAGGCCATGGATAAGATTCAATGGTCAGAAAAGGCGGACATGTCTAATCGTGGCTTTTCTGCAAAACTTTAACTGGGTGATATTCTTATATTTATAGGCACAGAAATAATATAATTTAAATTTTGTGAAACGCGAGATGAATTGGCAGGAGAAGTCTGAGGGGTTACTTTATCTCTTAAGGACAACATTTTCATCTATAATATTCTTTCTTTGTTGGAGTAGAATTTATCCACTTATATTGTAATTTAATTTAGAGCAATTTTCAAGTGCTATATTTGTACTAACTACGTCATTCGATTTTAAAATAAATATTCAACGTTTCAAAACATATTATTACATTATAATAAAAAGACTTAGCTTGTGTACCCTTGGAAAACAAACGCCTACACTGAATCGTCCACTAAGTACATGGCAGGGACTCTTTGTAAGAAGCCAAGCTGACGGCTGAATGGTTAGCACTCTGGCTTTCTGTTCAACACAGTTCACTGGTTCAATTCCCTTCTCCCACTTTCCGATTTACGCAGTTGTTTCATTCTAGATGACTTGGAAAGGACAAGTGCAGTGTGTGAGATGAGTAAATATCACTTACAAGTGCACTTGTAGAAAAACGCATGAGGAAAAGTTAATAAATAAAGAAAAATAAATGCATGGTAATTTTTATCAGACCTATAGAGAGCACTTTGGTAAAATAATATTACCTAGTAGGTAACTAGATTGGTAGGTGAATTAATAAATTAGACTTCAATTAAAAAGTTCATCAATTCGATTCAACCTAGAGCATAAATTTTTGGAATGGTTCTTAATCTGCCATTTATTTGATACCAGGGGAAAAAAATGAATATAGAGAAACAAATAAAAAAGAAATTGGTTATTTGTAAAAGGTATCAAATTTTGCTAGTCGAAAGGTAAAAGGAAAATAATTTAGCAACCATGCTGGATAAAACTAATAAGAAAAAGTTAGGGTCTCAAAAACATTCCTATTTTTCTATCCACTGAAACTTAATTATCTTTCGTAGAGGAAAACATTGCATTCTTAAATACAAAGAGAATATATTCTAAATCCTTAAAGGAAACTAGCTAATTCTACTTTTTATCTTGCTTTTAGGTGGTGTGGTTTGAAGGTGTGGTACAAGAGTTGTGTCTATAAATAAATTTGGAAATAATTAGTGGCGATGGTCCGTTATTCAAAAGATTGAATTGATTTCGATGGGCAGGTGTGTATGATATTCACTCATAATAAATGATTAGATAAAATTTATGGAGTTGTAAAAGCATTGATAAAATAAATTTAAAATTCGAACATTTTTTTTCGAAGATATTCTCTAAATGCAGAGTTATTTCTAAATGTAAGAAGACAACTGCAATGAAAATAATGCTAACTTAAGAGAGAGAAATACAGTATCTTTAACTAAAAATTTTCCAAAAATGTTTTTCAAAAAATATATTACTACAAAAAAAGCTATAAAATAGATATTTAATTACTCAAAAAAATTGTTTTTTCGGATTATAAGCAAGTAACTGTCCATTAATGGAGGAGGATATATTTCATTCATTAATTTTGACATACATAGCGGATAGCCTAATAGCAGAAACTCGTTCTAATGGAATTGTTCATCTGTTGCGTGTTGCTCCTCAGGTACAATAAGCCATATTCATGTACCGCAAAGGGGGGGGGGAGGAATCTGAAGATTCCCATGCATCCATTTCAACGGAAGTGCATGCAGAAAACACAACAACCATCTCTTATAGCTTAGCAGTGACGAGATTGAGCCTAGAACCATCTACTTAGAAGAGTATGAATCAATAAATTATGGTGAGCTTTTATCCCATTGTCTCTATATTATCTTTATCTTTATCCTATAATTATTTTTAATCTCTAAATTAGAGTAAGTCTGAAAAAAAGGCGATGAAAAAAAAATGACCAACTATTTTTTGAAGTGCATTACAAATTTAACTCAGCTTATCGTAGTGGTGGGATGGCACTCTGGATTAAAAAAATTCTAAATTCGATCCAAGAGGTGAGTAACGAGAAAATGTGGGTTTTCCTTTTACATACACACCCGACAGGGTAGGTAATTGGCAGTTTTCTTCCTTGTTACATGTGCATGGAGCTCACTATCTATGAAAAACACACTTGAAAAGTAATACAAGGAGGGAGGTAGAAATTTTGAATACTATATCAACATTTTTCAGCAGTTTGATTACCTACTACGATTTGTTATCATAATACTGTAATACACAAAATACAACCGAAATATTCATTTAACATTTGTGATAATATTTGATATTAATTGTTAAATAAAAGTTTCAGTTGTATTTTGTTTGATTATCAATCCTCTAAGGAGTTTCAACATAACTTTATCCATAATTTTAGAATTATTCAATATTAAAAGATTTTCTCGTTAATTTTAGTTTTATCACATTTTATTGGTAAATATGGCAAAAAGCAGGTGAAAGCACGCACACATCAATTATAATTTCATTTTTTTTTATATTTTCTGTCAATATCAGTCTTTCGTGAAACTAAAAACTTCAATTTAATCTATTTTTTGAATTTTTGTTCTCGGCCATTACGTTATACCTCCCAGGGCAAGTATGTAATGGGTTGGGATTCCCTGCATTCGATCCAACTCATTAGTCATTCCGACGAATAATATTTTTTTAAGAAAAGGAGAAAAGATCCTCGAACTGTATGTATCGCGCAGTCGTTTTCTAAAATTAAACTCGCGCGTATAAAAGATGAATGAAAGTGTGACATCTGATTCGCCTAAAAATGCCTGAAATGCACATAGAAATGCGGCAAAGAAACAAACAACTGAATCATGCGCCAAAAAGTAGAGGGTGGTAGGGAAAAAAAGCAACTTGGACTGAATCCAATCGCTTTTTCCTTAAAAACACTTTCAGAAAACTCACGAATCGCAAGGCAGTTAAGTGAAGAGTTTTCCAATTCTACTTATAATCTAGATTCTAGAATTCCTGTCGCTTGACGACAGTTTCGACGACAATTACTTCGTCAGCAAGCATTGACCATTTATTTGATGACTAGGTTTGTTGCATCTATTAATAATAGAAGCGATATATCTAGACAGGCTTCAGTGGAAAAAATAAAATCTTTAAGAATAAGTACAATGTTATTTTCGTAAGAAAATACGTATGTCGATGTAGAATACGTGAATCGTAAGTTTCAAAATACTTTGATATCTTTTTTATATAGCGATTAAAATGTACGCCATTTTGAATGTATAGACTCAGCGATTTCCGATCAAATGTTGAATGGCTTGGTTTATTTATCGCTGTACAGTTACATTATAAACACGAGAATTCAACGGAGATTTAAAGTAGGTTGTAAACAAATCTGAAAATAAGTATCCAAAATCGGAATTAAACTCACAAATCTTTAAGTTAATGGCCAAAGTAATAACAATTTAGTTGCCAGTTCGTCACAAGCGTGGAGAATTTTGATATCATCCATTTTCAATCCATATTCGATCATCAAAATACCAGAACATCATTGAGATTATCGATGATTCATCCATAAAGCGAAGTAGCAGATTAAATGATGCAGATTAAAATGTCATTAACACAAATTTTTGAAAGAGAAAATTAGAAAAACTGATTTTAGAACCATGAAAATTACTTTCTATTCCCCATCGAAATATTTAGGCAGCACATTTAACCGAAAAAAAAATTCGAAGAAAACAAATAAGCTCAAATCAATTTATTGCTTATTCAGGTGAGATTCGAACTTGCCAGTCGATGACTTAAAGGCCAAAACATTATTCATTTAGCTAAAAGCTGGACAAAGGTGTGACGGAGGTATATGAAAATAGTAAAAGCAATAGAGGGTAATGCTGACGTTACTATTTTTCTTAATAATCATTTGCTACCAAAATGATTATAGTTTTAATAAAAAACATCAAAACAAACATGTTAAAAAATAAAGCACACACACACACACATATATATAACAGTAAAGGAGGGTTATGTACATAATGTATGTATACATAATAATAAATAGAAAAATTAACAATAGAGTATTTGAAAAAAGTATATTGGTAACCATTATTTCAACTTTATTTAACAAAATGAGTAAATTTTTTAAAATCCAAATCTGTTACGTGGAGTATTGTAAAATAAACTAAATATGAGAAAATTTGCCCAAAATATTCACTTGCGACTGTACACCACTAAAAAGAACATTAACAAATAAGCAAGGTTTTTAATAAGATATTGATCACAATTCTTAGTTCTACATTTGATAAGACTAGAGAAAAATGGCAAAAAGCCCCAATTCATTTTTATGCACAGTTCCATGAATTTTTTTCAGTTGTTAATACAGAAAACTAATGGTTCTATAAATTTTTCAATGCCTATATGTGTTTTCTTCATAAATAAAACTATACAATTAGCGAGAAACACAGCATCAAAGGTGTCGAGGATTCCAGAAAAATTAATCAAAAATACATTAATGATTCAAGTTTTCAAAAAAAATTCAATCTAAAATAATCATAAGTAACTATGTAGATTCTACTAACTATAGTTTTGAGCTAGTAAGGCCGTTGCTTCCAACTTCAAACGTGTACTCATTTTCTAAGAAAAACTGCTATGTGGAAAAACAGCAATAATTATTTCTTCTTAATTGGATATCACAGTCAAAACACCTCTCTTAAGAACCTTTAGTACCAGCTCTCAATCCAAATAACCTAGCTCCACCTAATAGGGTCTCCCACCTTGTTTATGAAGTCAAAAAGGCCTAAAGAGTAAATTTTTCAGAGTCGAGAGCACCTGTAGTAGTAAATTAAGTAAGGGTATCACATTTAATATGATGCGCATACTTATTATTTACTTAACTTTGTTTAAAAAGCTGTTTTGCACCACAAAATAAGGTTTCACAGAAGGAGCAAAAAAGATAAATCGAATGATGTAGCGAATGCTTTAAAATTTTCTTAAAATTTACAAAGTCATTATTAAATATTGAATTCGAGACTTCTTTCATCAGCATTACAATGCATTAACGATCGACGGCATGCTGGGAAAACAAGCACATTTGCTGATGTATCAAAAACAATACTAATACAAATTTGAAAAAATAATCGATAATATATATCATTATTATAAAATAATAAGTGGGAATGTCAAAAAGAAGAAAGAATTTGGTGCCAGACATACTTTTCTGTATTCTTAGTCGTTACGCATAATTAATAACTTGAAAAGGGGGAATAATACTCTGAAAACAGCCAAGTTATGGGAATATGGCGCATCACAGCGTAAGCTACTTTACAGTGAGATCAAATCAATGTTAATTATAATTTAAATTAATTATTTTTCCAAAATTTCAAAGTGAAATATAGCTTGTTTTAAGCAAAGACAGAATCCAATTTATTGATATAAATTCTATACTTCCTATGCTGCTATTGGCAGTTCATTCAAGCGCTAAATTTCGGTACACAAACAGAATAAAGATTTTATCTATATAAATAGAATACAGAGATAAGGAATTATGACAAAAATAAATAACAGATTCTAAAATTACTGTTGAGCTTGAAATATATCCATCTAATCAATAAGAATATCACACGTGAAACAATAAGGTAGAACAAGAGCAAGCACAAGATATGCAGACAAATTGCAGTTCCCATGCAGTTTACAAAGGGTGAAAAAAAGAATAATGAGATACAACAATTAACGAAGATGATCCATTAAATAGTGTTATCTATATGCGAGATCTAACAAATACCTGGATATTGTTTTCGAATTAGGATTAGAAAATTTAGTGTTGAGAAAGGAGCAGAAAGCTTAGAGTCAGGACTAAAGATAAAACACGGTGTGGACCTCATGCTGAATCATACGAAAGTTCTAAAGCGAAATATTTATTCCTAATTCGATTGAATTACAAAAATCCATTCATAGTTAAGTGTTTCGGGCTGAGTTGTTAAACAGAGTACGAAAAAATAACTGTGAAGACACAAAAATCGGCTTCATCAATTGGTTAATTTCGCAATAATTTTTCGAAGAAATGCCATTTTTTTATCCTGGAGGAACAATGAACTAAGATTTAATTCAAATTCATTAAAATCGTCAGTTAAGAAAACCTTTTTTAAACTATAATTTCCATTTTGACAGCCAAAAACATCATCCTTGCTGGCTCTAATAAAAAGGGAGTTGCCTTTCTCCTTTAATATAAGTGTGATCATATGATTACCAACGAATGTGAAACTTTTATATGCGAATTAATTTTTTTATTATCATAATATGTAAACTGGTTATAATATATGAACTGATTTATTAAGTAAAGTTAAATTAGTAACTCTGAATTAAATTAAAATAATAAATTATTTTTTTAATTTGAAATTTTTATATCGGTAAATTTTACAGCCAAGTCGGAAAATAAGGTTTCATAACGATAATTAATGTTATATTAAATTAAACATTGTGACTAAGATTAACTTAAGTGAGAAGATTTATCGTTAAAATGACGTTTTATTAATTCGGAATTCGTTATAAAGTAGTTTATGTAGATATTTAACAACAAATTTTATTAAAAGTGTATGAAACATTCCTGTTGAAATTTCAAAATTAAACTTTTAACCATATTTTCATTTAAAATTTCAAACTATTTGAATAAAAAAGGAAAATAAGATTCTAATCTTGAATCCTCTTCAAAATTTTCGGAGTTTGGGATGTCAGGGTAAAAACATTTTTCAGCGCTTTTATTAATTTTCAAGCTGTTGCCAAAAGTGTGTTTGAGGGAACTGCAAGCAGAGTGCGGCCAAGTTTTACAAACTCATGGATTAGATATGCTTCAAAAATTCACTGTAAGATAAACAGATTTCTGTAAATGTTACAGTTCACAAAAGAGCAAACTATTTTAACACATGATAAAATAGTATATGTTTTGAATGTTATATTTATTATTTAAAAGTTTAGGAAATGCTGGGCCACAAATAAATAAAAAAATGTAAATAAATAAATGCATTTAAAAATGCCATAATTTTGAAATTTTTTTCCAAATTTTAAAATAAAAAGTAAATTAAATTTTTTAATAAATCCCCTTCGATTTCGTTATAAATTCGAAGAAAAGCCTCAAATAATTTAAAATTCAAAATAATTTTTAGATGAAAGTTAATTATTAATTCTGAATTATATTTTAATATAAAAAGTAATTTTTGATATTTATAAAATAAATTAAAATATTAAAATTGACAATAAATAATTTTATTATTTTTTTATCTGCAGGGAAAGAGCTAAATATCTGCGTAGTTAGAAATCTAAGAGAGAATTTTGCGGACCGAACAAAACTTGGTAATTCTCAAGCGGACCGAAAATGTTAGTTACAATTTTAACAGCATCAGATTATTTCATTTCTATGTTCCACATCTTAAAATCTAGTTTATATTCTATTGCATATTTAAGTTTGGGAAGACTTTTCAAAAGGAAAACCTCTTATAAGTAGGGAATTGTATCTCTTCGTTTTAAGAAAGAAAACATAAAAATTTCCAACCAGCTACCCAAACAAACATGTATGCCAAAAATGGAACTCCATATTCAGTTGTTAATATTAATGATTGAATATTTTTTCCTGAAATTTGTAGTTCTACAACATTTGGTCATAAGAATCTAATTTAAGAATATTTGAGTTACGAATTCAAATAAGAAAATATTCGATGCAGTTACGTAGTATCAATTGTAAGCTCTTAGTTTTCGGACATTGATAATTGAATCTCATCTTAATATAATCTGCATTGAAAAGTCATTGTCATAAACTTTAATAGATAAATATAAAATGTAATTTATCTAGTGCTACAAATCTTTAAGATAAGTTTCTTTTGATCTGATCTAAATTATACTATTTCTTTCCACAAATGGATGCATAATAAGAGAAACCGTAGACAACAGATAAAATTCGATGAGACTCATCCAGGACAATGGAATTTCAGCAAACGATGCGGCACAAAGGTCGGAAAGAAATTCGAACTCGAGCTCTGAACCAAGTTTCATCTGACAGGTATGCAAATGACTTTGACGAAACCGGCTTTCTTCGAATTAAAAGTGTGTAAAATAATAACCCACTTTTCCCAGATGATATCGGTCTGCAAAGCCCAAGGCTGTGGGTCAAAGGGCGAGAACAGCAACTAGGTCGCAGAGCAACTCTTCCACATTCGACCAGCTTTGCAAGTGTGCTATCGAAAGTTCTTAAATTCTCCATTTTATTTTCGTCCAGTGGAGAAAAGTAACCCTGATTTTTTTAAATTTCATAACAACTGGTGGAAGAAATTTAAAATCAAGCTGCAAAATATTTCTGCCCTTGGACAGTGTTGATTATGCGATTAATCTCTTCTATTTGCCAGGAAATTTGATTTATTGGCGATTTTGACAGGGAGTAAATGGAAAACAAGTCATCACTTTCATTTCATCAAAATGTTTTAAAATAATTTTAATCATTCCAATTTCTGGAATACAAATACAGAAGTTGATACTTTGCGGCAATTACGTTCAGGGCAAAACATACCAGTTACTTAAACGAACTGTCAGAATTCAAGTGCTAAATTACCTAAAAAGAAAATCAGGAAATATTCATTTTAAATAAAAGATACAATTTTAAAAATCACTATATCAGAAATCGTTGGTTGATTACCAGACACATCCGCGCCTGTAGTAAAAAAATTCGGTGTAATCCCAAAACTCTTTAATGTCTTTTTTTATCTTTTTATACATTTTTTTTTCAAAAAATATTTAAAAACAGAAATAAAAGAAAATTTAACGTTCTCACTCTACTTCAAAATTCCAAAGAATCATAATGTAAGGGCTGCTAATAATTATCTGAAGAAATTAAAGTATTTTTGCATAGAAATTTTCGTATTTTTATTAAAGTAAGAAAAAAATCACAAGTTTATAATATGTTGCTTATATCACGAAATATTTCAGTTAGATGTAAGTGTGGACATTGGTTTGTGGTTTGATCGACCCCTGGCTGGAATATAGAGAACAATAAAATGCAAATGAATCACCAGAATAAAATATAATGAAAAAATTAAACTAAATTTTTTTAGTAAATTTAACCAATTAATTATGTATTTAATGATATCATTAGCCAAATAGTTTGAGTCAACAAATAACTAACATTTTTCTATTCACTGCATAATAACAATTAGGTACAAGTATCTATAAATCGTTTTTTACCTAAATTAAAATACGGTTTGGTTAGTTTGATAAATAAATAGTTTAATAACTGATAGTTTGATAAATGTATGTGCTTCTGAATTCTGTTTTTATATTGCCTATTGTCTAACTTCTATTGTCATTCTCTATTTTTACAGACCAAACACTGAAAAATATTCAACAATTTTGAATTGAAATCAAATGGGAAACGGGAACTGGGACTTTTCTGTGTCTAAATTTTTACATCATCACTATAGATTTCACTAATATTTATGAATACGTCATCTCAAAATGATCTTTAGCACAGTCAGGTATCGAACCCCATTGCTTTGAGGATTAAACAATGTTTTTTACCAGGCTATCATAGTTCATTTAATTCAATTTACTGTTATTGGCATCCATTCTTTTCCAAATGTAGTGATTTTAATAAACAAAATATTTTAAATGTTAAAGAAAATAAATTAAAATCGAGAAAATCACCTAAATAAGAATTTTTGGAGAAATTAATTAAATTCCGTAAACCACCAAGAATTTGTGTTAACAACACATTTAATACAGTATATATATATATATATATATATATATATATATATATATATATATCAATAAAAGAAAAAGAGATCTACTCAGGAGGGTACCCACAATTTTCTTCTTTCATTTTTTGTAAGAAAGAAGCACTGCATGAAACAAAGATACGCGATTATGCAGACATCAGTAAAATACAGAAAGGAAGAATTAAGTGTTTAAAAAATAAAAATGCATCCGCTCTGTCAGTAGAATTTTTCGGCCTAAAATTTAATGCATACTATATTATATTATGCAGGGAAAAAGAAGCAGACTGGATATTTCTTGCCTTATCTACTACAGATAGTAAACTATTTTAAGGATTTTCTTAAATACAACGCAGATATAAGAGATTTATCTGCATATGCAGATGCCTAATCAGTCTATCAGATTCTCAAGCAACTCAGTAACAGCTTTGTTATTGAAATCGATAACCTTTCAGCCCTGAACTATTCAATTTAATCTAACAAATTAGCAGTCAGAAACTATTATCAGGGTCAGTACTAAAGTTTAGCAAAAAAGAAACATTTTGATAATTTTAAAAATGAAATCTTTCATTTTCGGATAATATCCATATTTTAAATATTGGATAAGAAATTTCTATATTAGTGTTTCATAATAAAATGATATATGAAGAAAAACTTTTTCTTAAACGTAAATATGATCATTATGACACTTAATAAAAGGGTTGGATAACCTGAAGCCTTAAGGTGTAGCTTCCAATTACATCCTTAATAGCAAACTTTTGATTAATTTCAAATTTAACAAATTAGTTTATTTTCACCTTTTTTCTCTTAATTTCACATAATTACGTTAATGAATCTAATGGAAAGTCAATTACTTTAAGGCCTGTACTGCATTGATACATCCATCGTGGAATGTCTTTTAGAGAAACTTTTCATAGATTTTTATGCATTCGCATTCACATGTCACAAGGAGGAAAAGTAGAAAATTTCCAAGCTTCCACCTCGAGATGTATATTCAGTAAGCAATACCCACAACCCACAGATCGAGTTTCCAGGATCGAAATCGGAATATTCCATTCCAAAGAAGAACGCTATTTAACCAGTAGATCAAGGTGAGTTGCTTTAATATCAATGGAAATAAATAAACTTTAAAATTAAAACAGATGGAGAATTGGGAGTCTTAGGTCACATTTCTCAAACAAGTTAATATTATTTTTTAATGTTTCCAAACATTACAAAACAAATGAATTCAAGTTAGCACTTTTTTTCTTATTCTCATGCAGTTTAATTGAATGTCATCATAAATAAAAGCATATTTTGAGACTAAAACAGCTGTGGAGGCTTTGAGCCTTATAAATGCACATTTAGCCTAATAAATTTGTGAAAGCTACTCCAAGTTAAATTCAAATTTTATAAAAACATGAATATATTTTTGCAATTTTTATTACATACAATTTATTTGATAATTAAGAGTAATAACCTTTAAAATATAAACTATATTAAATTATAACATACATTATAGATTAAGTTATTCAAAAAATTTTATTTCAAAACTGATAATTATATATTTTAAAATTTTGACAAAAAAGAAAATGCAACATTTACAATTTAAATGTTTAAATATTGCCAGCTTTTTTTTTTTTTTTTTTTTTTAAAGAAATTTACAAGGGTTTTCAATATGAAAAGATTTTTATAATTCTTTTTAGAATCTTCAAAAAATTTTTATCAGCAAATTTTTTTATAAATAAAAATTCATGATCTTTTCCCTATTTAATTCTCTTCAACGTGGAAAACAAAAAGTCTTTTAGAAATTGAAAGGTTTTATTTTTATTTATTTACTTTTTAGAATCTGCATGTAGACGCAGAATCAAAATAAAATTTATACAAATCAAATAACTGAACATCAAAAAGTAAACAAGATCCAGCAATAGACTAAAAACAATTAGAGATGAGAGAACTAAATTCGATGTAGTTAAATTATTGAGGACGCATTTCATTATTCTTAAGACAAATTTGAATTCATTATGTAATAAATAAATTTCCATTAAATTCGTTTAGTCTGTTTTTACTCTGTTTCATTTTAGTTAATGTAATTTGAAACACTTTTTAGATACAGCCAGAGTCACCGACTATAACTGTTTTTGGACCAGAGCCATATCAGTTTTAATGTCTCTTAACTCAATTTTCACTTCTGATAAAAATATCAAAAATTAATTGCACAATTCGTCAGTAAAAGTAGAGACATTAAGTTAGATTATATGGCTTAATAAAGAGTAAAATAGCTAAATAGTTGCTTATCATAAGATACTTAAAAATCTTATTTTAAACTCGTAGAAATTTTTACTATTTATTTTTGTTAAATGCAATTAAATTTTATATATAAATTTCATTAAAGATATTTATTTTATTATAACCACAGTAACTTTATAAAAAAACTATCTTGATAAAAAAAATCTGTATACGTTCAGTAATCTTTAATATAATATATGTTAGTATACTACGGAACAGAAGTGACCTATGTAAACCATTAGTGCTCTAAAAGATATGTGCATTGATTTGATCTTAGGCGTAATTGAGTAACAGGTCATGATATTTTATTTCTGGTTTTTGTATGCATATATATGGAAGAAAAAGTTTTGAAGATTTCGATTATTCCTGTTTTGGAACCAACAAAAGAACCATCGTAAAATCTTGTCTATACGTGGGTATTCAATAAGCTTTACTATAGTTCTTTACTAAAATGCTATCAACTAAAAAAACGCTAAAACAATTCAAAGACATGGTCTATCAGAACAACTATGCATATACTTCAAAAAGGAAGACTCCTAATTGGTAAACATTAAGCGGTTATTGATGACAGATTTAATTTAATCAAAATAACATATTTTTCTCAGCAAATTAAACGCAGAACGAATATGTTCGGAAATGACAAGGAGAAAAGTTGTAAGTATTTTTCACATTATTAATCGAACTTAAATTTTAGGTGCATACATATAGATTTAATAAAAAATATTTTCTATATTTATGGCTTATGGATTATTAAGTGAATGTAGACATAACTACTTGATTGAAGGAACGTGAATCTAGTCAGTAAATTTAAATGATGCAATAAGATGGCTTAGAATATCAATGGAAGTAGAATATCAAAATCCTGGGAACAAGACCTTTAGCTTTTACTACAGTCAAGCACTAAAAAACAACATTTGCAGTGCGATTAAAAAATAAATCTTTTCAGCAATAGCAATGCAAAATAAAATAAATCTTCCCCTTCCTTTAAGCCATTGCACCACATTTAAGAGGAACTAGCAACAGAAAATCGAAATACCCTTGAAGAAGCTGAAAGGCATCTTACACGAGCTCTAATTCTTTCCTTTAACTTCGCATGATCAAAAGCAATGCAAGATTTAGGTGAAAAAATAGCACATATATCTTCTGCAGTAAAAGAGAAAATGATTTTTTAGGCCCATGCGTAAAACAGTAAAAGGCATTCACTCACAAGTGGAGTGCTGTTACTACACGTGCACTACATGCTTGCCAAGAACAAAAGATGAGAGCTCAATAAGACTCATTTAAATGGCCAGAACTGTTTTATGAGGTGGTGAAGGCGCACGCGATGCGTCACAGGAAGTGTTCCTAAAATAGGAACAATAATTTCTCAACTGCAGATGGATGAGGATATCCAAGATAATCAAAATGACCTTTAGAACGAATTCGTACTGAAGTGAAGTCAAGAAAAAAGAGCCGATATATTTTTCTTCAGTCTCACTTTCACGAGCACTTTTTCTCTCTTCAGTAACCATTTATTATCATTATAATAGCGGAATATTTAATATATCTCTTCTTAACAGTTCATAAATTATTATGGAATTTATTCAAGGAAAAGGGTATTAAAGTGATTATTATATAATAATTTTTACATGTTACATTCACTTCTTTAAAATTCAATCGAAAATAAATTTTTTACCAAGAAAGCGATTTGTTAACGATTATTAAATCAGTATTTTAAATGGTTAATAAAAAAGAAATTTTATACTGACCATAAACTTCGAAGTTTAATATTTTAAAATTTTCATTTTACCTACAACAATATTAGTCTAATAGGATTATTAAATTTTAAAATTTAACCGATCTTAGCTTCAATCAGAGAAAAAAATGAATCTCGGATCTTTCGTGAAAAAAAAGTTTTCGCTAAAAATTAAAATTCAAATAAAATGAATTAACAATGCTAATATGTAAAACTGTGTGTGTGATTTCAGAAAATTTAAACAACAACAAATTATTATATTAAACTGTGCCAAATATTACTTCGTCGCTTTTTAATTTTTTTAAAAGCTACATTAATTAAAATTTCTAGTGTACTTATATTTTATGCTTAAATTACTTTTATTATAGAATAATTAAGTTTATTCTGGTAGAATGAAAAGTAACTTAATTCAAACCAGATTAACTAAGTTAACTCAGGAGTTCATTGCCAATATATTTTCAAAAAAAGTACCAATTGAAAGACAAAATACTGATTTCTTCAGTTCCTAATAAATTGTGTAATATTAAATTCTAAATAAATTAAAGAATAGAGTACCTAATTTTTTGTTTTATTCGTAAATAAAAATAAAAAGCCACACCCAAAGAAATATCGGTGGAATTCGGAATTCTTACTAAAAGGAATTTATGATTTAAGCTTCTGAGCTGGTAAGTTCCAAGTATCATTTAATGAAAAATAATGTATGAGAAAAATACGATTCACCATTTATTAATTTTCCATCATAATTACCAGTGGCAACGTATGCTAACTCAAATACATAATTACTGTGTGATCCTTTTTTTTATCGTTGGAACTATAAGAAATTCTAATTCCTAATAAATGCTCTTATTTCCCGGATACCAAGAATATGAGTAAAAATCCTTAAAAGTTTACTAACGATTGGCTGAAAATAATTTTGGGGATTCAAATTTCCCACTTGCAATCTTTTCAAAGATTTGTGAATTTAGTGTGAAACCGGTGTCCTCCATTAGTTTAAATGCATCATCTACATTTAAATATTAATAAAGTAAATCATATTATCTGGATTACTGTGATTAACTAGATCATTTAATCAAAACTTGATTAGTATTAAAAATATATATAAACAAACAATCAACAAAGAGAGAGCAGGCTCTTTAAAGTATAACCTTAGTTTTTGCGCAGTTAAAATTATCACGTGATGTCAATGTCACAAATGCAATAGTTTTAGAACGTTTGTTTCAAGCAAACGATTGTACTCAAAAGTATTTATTTGTAATGTATTTGTATTCAGTTGCTTTGTGTGCATTACAACTGATAAAATTTATACGATCCACATCCTGGGACAATTGACATCTAACTCGATTTAAAACGCAATAGATTTTTTTTAATCGAACGTGTTATAAACGATTTATATTATACATAGCTTCAAATGAAATAAGTTTACAAACACGCTTTTTAAACAGAAGCAGTAATACTATAGAAGTCTAATCTAAGTGCACAAAATTTTAATGTAGTTTCAAAAAATTGTATGTTTATATACAGATACATTTCGTTTTACGTTAGAGATAGTCATTTTTTCCACATTTATCCGATTACCGAAAATTTTAATTAGAAAAAGTATAATCCGGAGAAATTAAAATTGCATCTGCAAAAGTCTTACTGCACTTATTCTGTACATATCATTGGTTTGGTGATATGGATATTGGAAATCACATAATGGTGACTTTTCACATAGGTAAAATGCGAAAATTACACTTGGATTCTAAATCATTAAAAAACATAGTTTCATAATAGTGATTTTATGGATTAGATTTGGTTATGGGGATAAATTCCAGCTGCTTATTTTTAACGACTGAAACTTCATAATTTGGATAAACAGTCAAATGACTAGGTCTTGCTATCTCATAGACAAATGATCAATGCCATCTACTCCATGTTATCGCAAAACTTGAAAATACACGTTATAAAGAATATTTGATGAAAATGTTTACTAGCTAGGCATCTGTGCCAAAGAGTAGAAAATTATTTGCAGATCCTATATTTATGAGTATTTAGATTTATTTTCATTATTTTTTTTTTCCATCGTAACTTCGAATAAAGAATATGAGGCGACAAATATTGTATAAACTTTTTCATAAGATGTGTTCTCAAACAAACTAAAGCAGATATGACAAATTAAATAACTAAAAAACTGACTTACCTCTTAATAAAAACAGTTGAATTTAAAATAACTACAATCAAATACAGTACGAGAAATAAGCAATGTCAAAGAATGTTATTGACAAGACGATAGTCCTGAAAATAATAATAAGTATTAAAGAATTTTTCTTAGGAAGAATTTTGCAGAGCTTTTTGCAATTGAACTATTATTATCCAATAGACACATATTACATAATTTTATACAATAATTCTAATTATATAACGCAGATTTATTTTATTTTTAATATAATGTGTTGAAATTTCATACGAGCAATGTATCGGTAATTTTACAGATTCTATACCAAATTATGTAGCACACACTTATTTTGAAAATTGTATGATTAATTTCGTTAGTTAAATATGTCCAATAAATTTACATAAATAATTTTTTCTTCTTTTAACATTTTATTGCAGGACGATGCCTGCAGATATATTGGAATGCGTATTACATGCAGATTCCGTTTTTATACACTTGAAGCATTTATATGCATAAACATTAACAAAGCACGATATCTGCAAATACAATTATATCTGAACACTGATCATGCGGTAAATTTTCTAATTGCGGATACAAAACTTCAAAAAACGTAAAATTCATCGATGCAATAAACGATACTTATTTTAAAATACAGAAAACATTTATCTATCCTTATATTCTTTGTTGTTTATTTGAAAATGCTGTGCCTACAAAAAAAATTTTGTTTCTAGATACAGTATTTTCATATAAGATTGATATATTTATCAACGAACATTTTCATACCAGTACACTATTTGCATATGAAGTTTAATTCATAAGCATAGTATATTAGCAAATGAGCATTAACTAACTAATAGTATACTCTCAAATAATACAGAATTTAATATAATGTCTTTAAAAGTATTTTAAACTTGTTGTCCTTTGCCAACATTACAAAATATTTGAGTCTCAATAAAAATGTAAATAATAAACTTGAAATATATTAGGAATACCGAAAATGCCAAATCCTTTTGTATACTACTATCACTTTACGTCTCTTTTTCGAGATATAAAATTTACGTAGACAATTTTTCTATGTACATATTTTAATTAAATGATTTATTTCTTACTCAAAAATATGAAAATATCAAATTTAAATTATTCATGATCAGATTTTCCTGTTCATATTTTAAATTTTAAAAAAATGCCAAAAAAATACCAAAATCTCATTTTAAAATACTATCCTGAATGATGTACATGTTTTATAAAAATGTCTGAACAGCAATTTTTAATTTTTAAGGGGAAAAAATCTCAATTTTAAATTAACATTTACTGAGTAATTATTTTACATTTACTTAGTAATATACTTTAAATGCATACATATAAAACAATTTGCAGAGACCGAAGACTATGTACCAATTAGTTAACGGGTTCAAATGCATGTAATCATCTGGGAAAGCTGATAAAGTCACATCCTCATCAAAAGCCTTGCAGCTCTGAACTTAAGTTCAAATGAAAATGATTAAACCCGAGCTGCTGGCAGCCATCCTTTCCTTACGAGTGGAATATTAGGCTTACGGATGTTTTAGACATTCTTTGGAATGTTAATATCTGACTTAGTCAAGACAGATCAAATTAAGTCAGTTTTTCTATGAACTATGTTCTGTACCCCCTATGTTGTGATTAAAACAATAAAGAGGAGACGCATAATCCTATGTTTTGTTCACTGACACGTTCAATTTTGACGTTAAAATGCAAACTGTGTTAGCCACTATATCACTGATGGCTCAAAATTGCATGTGCAAAAGAATATGCATCCATTATTCGTATTTTCTCTAACCGATATTTAATAACATAATTTATTTATTGGAATTAATACAAGATTTAATGAGTTTTGACTATACTTTAAATTATATACAGCTTAAAGCATATCTTTCTACTTTAAAAAAAATATTTTTATATATTTTGACCTCATATACAACCAAATGGAAGATAGCAAAAGAAATCTGAAAAAACTATAACCAAAAATCATTCGAAAATAAACATTCATTAGAAAGAAAATAAAAAAAATGTAAAGTTTGGATTTGGAAAAGCAATTTTCATATTTTTTCAGACAATTTTTTTAAAGAAATTTGTAGCAAAAATATAATTAAGAAAAATGATTTATCAACAACGCTTTGAAAATTTTAAGTTTAACCCAACCATTTAATCACACGTTTATCTATTTTAGCTTATACCCTGGTTTAAACGCAATGGCGCTGACAAATATGACTGGGTCATGGAGTTAAAAAATAAGGAGTGGGAGTATTATTTTAATATTCTTATCTTTTCCTTCACATTCAGTGGTAAATTTACTTTAAGAAACTCATGTAAAGAAATATTCGTAAAAGTAATCAAAATTTCGACATTTTAAAATGTTCTAAAAGGAAGTCACAAAAGCAGAATTTTTTGTAAACAATTATATTAAACTCAGAAACCCGTAAATCTAGTCGGTAAGATCGTTGGCGGTCGAAAATTATTTCTTTTTAACCTCTTTCTACATCCGGTCGTTTCCACTCGAGAAAGTCATAAGACCAAAAATTCCAAACAATAACTATATAAAAACATCAAAAATTCACTGTAATTTTGAATTCTTTTATAAGTTAAAATATAAAATGAGAGCTTCCCAGAAGCTTCTTTTAAAAAAAAAATCTTAAACCATATAATTAGTAATTATAAGACATGAAAGGAAAAAATATATTTATTTTTATCTAATATCTTACATTATTTATAGATATAAATATTGTATTACAATACTATATTTCAATTTTCCCATATATATATATATATATATATGTGTGTGTATATATATATATATATATATATATATATATATATATATATATATATCATTATTAAATAATTAAATATATTAATACAATAATAACATATGGTTTATATAATTCAAGAATAAATATTATAGAATACAAATATCAACATATGTCATGAGGATGATAATTATCTAATAACTGTATTTCGGAAGATGTATTTCAAAATCATACTGAATTAGCATTTATATGGCTTTTCAATTAATTATTATATATTAATAATGATAACAAATATATATATATATATATATATATATATATATATAATATATATATATATATAATATATATATATATACATATATATAATATATATATATATATATATATATATATATATATATATATATATATATATATATATATATATATATATATATATATATATATATATATATCGTTTTTATTATAACTGTATATTCAATTATTAATTATTATCGTACATAAATACCATTATATAATTTTTGAGAAGAAAAAAGATTATATTAAGTTATATTTCTTTCTTACAATATCAAATTTATTTATTATTTTTAGATTGTATTTTTAATAATATGAATGATTAATATATATACTTCTATAATGATCTATAAGTCTAATATTAATAATAATATTATTAAACTTGTATATACTGTGTATATTACTAATTTGATGGTTATTTATGAAATATCGTTAAAGAAGAAAAATATTTTACTCGTGCAACAAATCATTATATTCAAAATATATTGATAATTCACTTTTAATAATTATATTACAAATTAATAATATATAATTTATTTCAAGAATTATATATTTTATTATTTTATCTAAGTATTATTATGATAGAAAACTCTTTATATCTATAGAAACAACATAAAATATCTTTCACATCTTTTCTTAAATCGGTTTTAAAAATTTTCCAATTTTATAGTTATTGTAACATATAAGCAATTAAATTATACTTTACAATTAAAATGAACTTTATATCTTTAATAAATGATTAAAATATTTAATCCTTATTAGAAAACATCAGAAAAAAGAAAAATAACTATGAATCTAACACACCAAATATAAACTAAAATAAAATCTTATTAAGAGTAATTTTAAAATGTCTGACAATAACCATTAATAAAGATCGGTTATTTTAAAATCGAATTTATTTTCTAGATGTTATTATTAACCAATTAACAAATAAGTTTATAATTTGCTAATTTAAATAAATTAATTTTCGTGGTTGACTATCGATGCATGTTAAAAATTTATTTTCAAAAATATTAGAAAGATTACTTAAAATTTATTTGTATCGTTAAGATTGCAATAAGTGTGTGTTTTATCCAATAATGTATAACTTTCCATTAAAAAGTTATACAAATTCATTTTCTCCCAGTGTTTCGCCCTGACCACCTCCGACATTGCCATTTTCGCCCTCATTATTTGATCTAAATGGATTTTTTTCATTATTTAATTCAG
Source organism: Latrodectus hesperus (assembly GCA_037975125.1). Classification (NCBI taxonomy): domain Eukaryota; kingdom Metazoa; phylum Arthropoda; class Arachnida; order Araneae; family Theridiidae; genus Latrodectus; species Latrodectus hesperus. The sequence continues at coordinate 42,410,613 of CM075856.1, read as the reverse complement.
TTCTTTAACTATCCTGACATAAATTTTTACATTCCTCATATTTAAAACAATCTAGAATTATTAATCGTCTAGTATATTCAAAATTCTTCCTATAGATGTAATAAATCTAAAGCTTAATAGTTAAGAGATATTTTCAGAGAAATGCGAGAGGATACATTTGTTTATATTATTAAGGATTTCAAATTATGGTTTTTCTCAATGAATAGTAAAAAGTCATGTTATTTCAAAAGTTAATGTATCTAGTTCAAAGATAATTGAAAGTTAATTGATTAAAAGTTTCGGTATATACTCGGTCTCCTTAAAGAAAAGTGTAGAGCTAATATTCGTAAAGCAAGCATTTTGCAATTACATAAAATTTCATAAATTATTTTCTGAATCTCTCCCAATGAAATTTAGAAAACTTTTTCAATGCCTATTATGAGCATTAGGCCCCTCCATCAACACTGAAACTCGAGAAGAATATTGCATTCTGCTCAGACCAGGTGCAATACTCCAAATTTGAACTTGATTCTATAAGTTATAGCATAGATGGGTGTTTATAACTATTTCAGATAGTAAAGACATGCAGAAAGAAATTCTTTGACTTAAAACTAAATAAACAACTATTTAACAATTTGTCGAAATCGGAAATGAATGTGAATTTCATGAGATCACACACAGGTTCCGATTTATGGAAAAAATTCTTGTGATTGTTCTATGATATTAAAGTATATATTCTCGTCATACATTACTGGGCAAAACTCAATCATCTATGTGTCGTTAGTTTCTTTTCAAGCAGCGTATTTTAATAACGTTTCAGATGATCATATACTGCAGTCAAAAGCTATTCAAGTTTGGTTAGTTTTCTAAGAACCAAAATTATTTTTCTAAGAATCAAGATTATTTTTTGTTTGTCAAAGAGATGTGGAACACAAAACCGCCAATTGTTGCACATTGAGAACTATTTACTATAAATTGTTTCTTAATCACTTGCAGAAAATACAGCAAAGTTGAAACAGAGTAAAAAACTTAACAGCAATATTTCATAAAGTTTGAGAAGTGAAAAAAAAATGCTCGATTCACTTTATTTTTTAAAATAAAAACAAGAAAGCTTTATTTAACTAAAAAACGTAGCAAAATACGATAAATTAGAATTCAATTTCAGTTTGGAACATTAAAAATTATTTAAGAGGTATTTTTGACATTTTGATTAAGCATGCTAAGCGAATGAACACTTCATATTTCGCAATTAATGCATATTGAGATAATGAAAAGTTTCTAAAAGTGAGAACACTTATTCACAATCCATATAAATCATCCAAATAAGCGGAATAATAAGTTAAAATTTTAATGTCGAAATTGTGATGACTCTCGTATTTGTAAAATAGGGGGTTTGATACTTTACCACATGCCGAATACCATCCTACAGAGACGTGTCCTAGACACATTGAATATTTATAAAATCTAATGACCCTGTGGTGCAGAATTTACGAAAAAAAGCTCAAATTTAAGTGTCTAACTCGTCATTCAATAGGAGTCTAAAATAGCTGTGTTCAACGGCTATGGGCGGAACAAAAATATAGCCAGAAAAGTAACTTAAAATTAGACTAAAATATAGTACATTTCAATGGCAGCAGATAATGTCAATAATAGTGGAGAATCTATATACTAAATAATTACATTTTAAATTTTATGTATGCAACTGTAAAATTAGGAAAACAAATTCAGGATAAAAAAGAACTCGATATTTTCAATTTTTTTAAGATTATATAAATTTGAAAATATTTACGACAAATCCTTCATTACCGTAGTACATTTTTAAAAAATAAAAATTTTATTAACAAGAAAAATTAGTTCTGTGATTATCTTGATTTAATTACTATGATTTTTTTTATTGTTTGTTCGATAATTTTTTTCAACGGTTTTCTATCAAACTGTCCTTGAACGTCTTGTCTGAAATGAATGGCAGGATATCAGAAATTCGACCATCACCCAGAGAAAAAAAATGCAAGAATATGGAAGTGGTGAATTTTAAATCTATTTAGAGTAACAAAATCTAAAATTTGAGGGAAAAGTTGATAAAATTTTCCTTTTGCATACATATGTGAAAATACAGGAACTATTCTGCTGGATATCAACTTTTAATTTTTTCACTATCCCCAAAAATGCTCGATGACATTTAAATCTAGAGATTGCGACGTTTATATGCATAACATGACACAATTATATATAAAATAACCATAATTTAACACTGAATGTTTTATGCTTCTAAATAATAATTCATATTCACTTTTCAAGCATTTTGTTTTACATTTTCTAAATAACATCATGGAACGCATACAAATAAAGTAATCTAAATACATAAACTCTTACATCACTTGCATATTACCAACTATTTCTTCGGTAATATGAAATCGTACCTGGTTCAGAGAGTGACATGCATTACAGACCATTTTCGTTGTTTTAGAGTGATTCTCAATATCATATTCTTCATTGGTTCATGTCTTGGTTTGATGATAATATAAATTATTGATTTATATATCTTTTAGTTTGTGTGATTATACTGTAAGCTATTCAAGTCAATTGTTCAATGTGTTATTTCACTGCATTTATAAATTTCTTTTTTCGCTGAGTTCACATTTATGTGGGGTCACTTTAAGAGGATGAAATTCTTAATTGCAACTTATTTTAGTTTATGCAGTTGTGCTTCATAAACTAAAATAATGCATTACACATTCAATATTGAATGTGCTATGCGGTAGTTTATGTACTCCTTATAAAGATATATGTATATATTTTGTATGTAAGCTAAAATAAGATCGAAAACCACTGATTTATATACTAAATAACTTCTTCGAAATTTTTCTATTGACGAAGTATTTTCCTGTTATTATAAAATAAGAAAGCATATCCCATTAAAATTATTTTATTCTACTAAAATTTAGATTTTTCCCAATGCACACACACCTTTCCCGTTTTAAGCTTAATAATTAAGGAGATAATTTTAATTTTGATTAAGCCTTCCATTATTAGTATAAAAATATTTTGCGTGTGTAAAAAAGTTTTTTTTTTTTTAAAAATTCAGAAACCGAATTTTTTTGTTTTTGAAAATTAATAAGAAACATAAAAGTTAATTTACAGAGCATTTTTCGCGTTTTTTTTTAAATGTAAATTAGTAATACTCGGATTTTATTATATTTGATTTAAGTGTGTATGTATTTGAAATGACAGAAAATTTTTGGTCCTTTTCTTTTATAATGATTCCAGAACATTAGCGTGAATTAAAGACGATCGTGACTCGCCATTTTTACATAATCCTCAACATCATTCATATATAATGATTCGTGTCATTTATTTATAATACTTATTTTAATTAAAGAAATGATTTTTTTTTTCATCATATTTACATATAGTTAGTAAATATTTCAAGAGCTAATTCTATTACGAAAATACTGTCAATTATTCTATCATTTTACATTTCATATTTCTAAGTTATGTATAAAAATTGACACGGACTAGCATGTATTAGTAAATAATGTAGCAAATACGAAAAGCTTTTCAAAACTCGGTAACACTATAAAGCATTATAAAAATATTTAATTTTCAACTTCTATTTAGGAATTCAAATCATTTTTATAGTTATATACACTATCTGAATTATCTTTACTTTATTTAACAGAAAACTTCAGTAATTGTAACAGGAATATTATTTGATGTTTGTTCAATATATTTATTGATGACTCAGTTATTCCAACACATTTTTAAATTGTTAAATTCTTAATAATCGTGTGTTCCAAACGTAAATAAATAAATATAACATAAAAGCACAGATATACAAATAAAAAATCGCAACATTTAAAACCACACGTCGAATCTAAATTTGCGACGGGTAGCATTACTGAAGTTGGTCACTTCTAAGGGTTAGTTTCAGCTATCGAAAAACTAAATGACGTCACCATGACATCATAATCTCACTGGTAGATTTGATAGAAAAAGCGTGCTTAGTTTCAATTAAATTAACCAATCAACGTTTTACATCAAGATGAATGACGTTAAATGGGCGGTGACGAAATAACCTAGTTTATCGATATTGTTATTTTAGAATAAGGGTCTGATCTGGAATACAACTGCGACAATAATCCTTATTCAATCTATATTCTTTAATTAAAAATTTTTCATTTATTCTAAATAAAATAATTTCGCTTACCCTGGTAATTCTTGCAAGTTTCCAAATTTAATAGGGCCCTAGCGAAATATTTATTTTTTCATGTAAAGCTGAATGACATAGCTAACAAAAATTAAAATATAATAATAAACTGCCTAGTCATTCTATTTCTTCCTTCACAACTAAAAAACCTTCAAAATTTTCCTTGCTGAACCAGTTTAAGATTCAATTCTTTTGTGAAAAAATTTTTCACGTTTTTTTTAAGCTTCTTTCAAATCTTATTCAGTTTTTACTAGATATGTCTCAATTCAAAATGTCAGAATTCGCACAAGAAACAAATGATTGATTCTTTCCGTATAACTACATTTTAACTTTTTTTATATGAATGACATATTTCTAATATAAAACTATAAAAAAAATTGAGCCGAATATAATAAGCGAAGATCAGAAAAATGAGTTTCAGACGATAATTTTGTAATTTTAATTTCGTTAAGGAAACTGTTAATATTAATCCTTAAGTAACATAATGAATAAAAAAACGCAATTTTTTATTTGTATTCTAAAAATACTTTTAGACTTTTTATTGTTATGGTTACCTTGTCAACGCACTCATTTCCAAACAATGGGTTATAAAGTGCAAATACTGTACTATTTCGAAAGAATGTCGCTATAATGGCGCTTTATAAGACAATATTTAAAAGATTACCGACTATTAGCTTGAAGAGTACAACATTAAATTCTGTTTGAAGATTCTGACGCTAATCATAGTGAGACATACCTTCAATATAAACAAAACATTTATATCAAAATTTTCTAGTTAAATCAATACAATTTAAAAAAAAATTAATATTACGTCTGTATTTGTATGAGAAAGAAAATTTAATCCTATTTTAAAAAAATATTATTTTTATTATTTTCTTAAATTTTAAAAAAATTAAAAAATAACTCACATTTAACATTTCAGATTTCATCACTTCGATAACTGAGCAAACTTCCAAAAAATGCAAAATTTTACGTGTAACTTGATTAGAAATGTGTATAGGAGAATTGTAAGCATACTATAGTAAAAGAAATTAATTCTTAATGGTAATTTTGATATTTATCATTCTTTTACAAAATTCAAAGGGAAACGAATCTAACTTATATTTTTTAAGTCCATAATTATTAATTTTAATATTTTTAAAGAAGTGATTCTCATTCAAATTGCAAAATTGACAACTTAGCCAATTTTTAAGGAATATATGTAAACAAAAGTATAAATTTGAACGTAATCTTAAGAAAAAAATTGTCATTTAAAATTTACTAAATCAAATATTCTAGTTTAAATAAATTTTTCTGGAGTAAAATCATAGAAAATGAAAGAAATCACTGACGTGTCTGGAGAAAGTTATTGGTTAGGGGTAATTTTGATATTTATTTATATTAATTCCTACACAAAAATAAAAAGTAAAATTAGTCAAACTATACATTACTTTTTTAAGACCATAGCTTACAATTTACGAAAAGTAATTTTTTAACAATAAAAATATTTTTCATTACAAGAGGGCTATATATATATATATATATATATATATATATATATATATATATATATATATATATATATATATATATATATATATATATATATTTGAGTTCAAGAAATTGGCAATGTGAGATAAAAATCACAATTGAAATCAGTCAGTTATGATATTCATGCAAATTCTTTTAAGAATAGGAAGACTCATTTGCAATATAAATTGCATCATTTTGATAAAAAAAATAAGCAATTTTTATTATATTTGAAAGATCAAGTCCACATGTGTTGCTTGCATTATTTATTATGTGTGCAAGAAATTAGCAATGAGGAAAAATCGGGTAACATGAAAAAGAAGTAAAAAAAAATTTTTTTACTTCTTTTTCATATACTTTAAATTAAAATATTGTATTCTAACTATAAATAAATTTTAAAGAGGAAAATAATCGACATCCCTACGATAAAACTCAAAAAACAGTTTAACTGGAGAGATTTATTGTTAATAATAATTTTGATATTTTATTTCATAATTTTTTTAACAAAAATCAAGCATAAAATTAATCTTATCATAGTTTTTTTAAGATTGAAGCAGATATAATATTTAAGAAACAGATTCATGGCAAACACTATCCAAATTATGTCATTTAAGCAATATAGAAATTCTGCATTTGAAAAATTAATAAGTTAACAACAATAAATACGCAAAAGTTTTAAAATTAAATGTAGTATGAAGTAAAAAATAATTAATTTAAGTTTAAGAATTATTTATTTGGGAAGATAAGCGAATAGGAAATAGCATACGAAAATTCAAGAAAAAACTGTGTGTTTAGAAATTCTTTGGGAGAGTTTATTTTGAAAATGTATTTATTACTTAATTTTTTACTTTATTCAAATGTAAAACTGTTCTTATTATAGTTTTTTTAAGAACTAAAGTTAGCCACAAATCACAGCTATTTTAAACACAGAAAACAACGCGATAAATTGCATATCTTCAATAAAAGCGTAATTTTAGTGGAAAAATTATGCAAAAAATATAATTAAAAGCTTGAATTAAACAGAAAGTTATTAATTTGAATTTTAGAAATTTTCACGGAGCAAAAATTAAAAACGTTTCCAATAAAATATTTCAATTTTTGGGAAACTTTGATACAAGTCTTAATATAATACGAATCAAATTCAGAAGAACGAATAAGGCTAAAAACATACATATAAGATTATTTGAAATCATTCGAATGCTAATGCGCACGTTTTAAGTTTTAATGGCAATAGAATATGAAACTCTTCGAAAAATAAGATACTTTAAAGAATTCATTTAAGTAAATAAAAACAAATTATTCTGTAAAATTGGAAAAAATATTATTTTATTTTAAAAAAGTTAATTTTAAAAAATTTAAAAAGTTTATTAACTTTTTGGTGGATTTTTTATTATTTGGATATTTATGAGAAAATGAGACTGTATCTCTTTTTATACTATGAAAATAAAAAATATAACCATAATTTCTTTAATATTATGTCAAAATTAAGGAAAGTTTCCATCACAATTTTTTTTATTTAGCCGTTTTTTCATGTGTAGCAGTATATATTTTAAATATGTTTCCAAAAACATATTTAATTTTTTTTCTGTTTTTTACATAATTAGTTTTAAAATGATTCACTAAGATTAATACGATTTCAAGACAATACTATGTATGAATAAAGTGGAATTTTCTTCTAAAGTTAATATTTTATTTTTTCATAAAAATCGTAAAATTATTTTTCATTTTATGATCGCGTCAGTTTTTTCTTTATTTCATTCGAGAATGAAATTCATCGTTCATTTTGTACGCTTAAATTTCAAGAATAGTAAATTTTTTGAGCTTCACTATCAGTATATACAATAACAATCAGTAGTCAAATAATATAAATAAATATAAGAATAATCAGTATATTAATTTATCTTCATAAGTTCGGCATAATTAATTTATATCTCAAAAATTAAACTTTATATTAATAAAAATATAAAGGAGTTTCCCACAATTAAAAATTTAATTAATTTTTTAAGAAAGTGAATTCAAATAAAATTATTTATGTATATCTATAGTATTTTATTCAAACTGCTAGAATATTGTTGAAAATTCACTTAACTTCGCGATCAAATATGTTATTAAAATAGGTTACATGAATTTATAACTTAAAGATTTAAAGTATACTTTTCAAAATGTTACAGAAATTTGCTAAAATATATGAACTTAATGAGAATTTTTTAATGCAATGAATTTAAATAAAACCAGCGCTTTTAGAGTATCTTAATGCATTTAATTCATTTTAAGAACATTTTAAATTAAAAGCCATTATTTAAATGAATTTTTAAATTTACTCATATTTATTCTCAATAAATTAAGGTAAGCTTATTGATCTCAAAAACGAAATACATATGTTAATTAAAATATGAAACAAAATTCCTAAAATACTTAATTAGGCTTAAAATGCAATGAATTTACATAAAATTATTTGTATGCATCCTAAGTTTTTTTTCTAAAATATTTATATTAATAAAAAAGTTTTTTTTTATTTCTATTTCGTTTTAATTTTCTATTTTAAAAAGTACACATTGTAAGAAGTACGCAATGCACATACATTAGAAAGCAATTACTTCTTACGCTGCAATCGTAGCATAAACTAGTTTTTATGTGTATTCTGTAAGGTAAATATTTATTAAGATTAAATTGCGTTAAGTGTAATTGTTTCTGGTAATCTTATTTTCCAGAATATTATAATTATTATTCAAATGTATTTTCCATGCAATATATATATATACATTTCAGATTTATTGTAGACTTTCAATAAGAGTATCCAAAAATAATCATTTTTAAAAAGTAATTTATATTTAATTAGAACGCTTTTAGTTCAGAAATATTTTAGAAACCTAAAAACCTTGAGGAAAAGCCTGACAGTAGTCATTAAATTTATGAGGATAGCCACAAAGTCTTTCGAAATATACGAATAGTTCAACTTTATAAAAGGATAAGTATTTGATTACTTTCGAATAAAGTTTTAACTTTTATTTTTAAGATAATACTCCATTAAAAACTGCATATTTTATTTTGCAAATACTGGATTGAAAGATGCAATTCTTGTGTATCCGAGTGTAAGCTTTTATAAATCAACTATAAAAATTCATTAATAATAATAACATTCAAACTTTTCATGTTTTTATAAAATACATAAAATTTTACAGAAGAAAAGTTATTCGAATTAAATTATGGGAAAAACTGCTGGGCAATAAAAATAGTGAAATCAAACGATTTTACCATGCATGTATACGAGATCGGTAAAGCTTTTTATGAAAATTTTAAATTTGAAAGTTTATTGCAAATTAATGGCAGTGATAAAGCAATGCACTAATTTCAGAAGTATAATAAACAATATTAAATAACTCTTTTTTTCTAAAAAAAATGATAAAAAAAGAAAGGAAAAACTGACGTCACTTCCTTAATGGAAATAATTTTATAAAAATATATATTCTGTTAAAATACAGCTATCTCAAAAAAAATGATGACTGTGTTATTTACTACTAAAATATAAAATAAACAACTATAGAGAAATATACAAATTAAAATAGTTAAGTTTTTACAATAAAATATTGAAACAAAGTATTTTAAGATCAATAAACACACCGTCAAAATGCCAGCGAATTCTACTGATTTTAAAATGCAGACATTAATATCTATCTGAGCACAAAACACTTTCCCTATACAACAGATGCATTAAACACAGCTGGAATAAACAAAATAATGCAGCGAGTGGAATTCAAATGTTCTAAAATGGAGGGAAGTTTAGATAGACTTCCATACACTCCAGTCCAATTTTTAAGAGGAAAATATTGTACACTTGTACTTGAAGATAACATTTATCGTTAGAATTAGTCATTTAAAACTGAATTAATGCAACGTGAGCAACTGAATATTCTATTACGGTGAAAAATTCATTATTCACTTAAATATGTCTTAGGGGAAATATTCATGTTAATAAAAGTAGCCCCATATTTTATATTATTTCAATATAACTGTTTTCAATGTATAAATGAGTATATAAACACAACAGCAAAAATTATGATTAAATTTGTGAGAGAGAGTTAAAATAGAGTGGAAATTTCATTTATTGAGCGTTTTATGGAAAATAGTAGGGGTGATCGTGGCGAATGACAATATTTACTTGCGACCTCCCCCACTCTGAATTAACGGCGGAACAAGTGCAGGGAGCAGAAGGGACCGTACGGAAAGCATTCCCCTCGGCTTTTGTTGTACGCCAAGCATACAGCGAAATGTGAAAACAGGTAATTGCGTAACCGCGAGCAGCATTCAAACATGTGGTTATGCGTTCTGTGCTCGAAGCGTCAGCGATAATATTCTCCGAAATGGACTCCCGATGGACAAAACCACACCCATCGCACCCCACAACTGAAGTAAGGGGATCGGGTGCAGGACGAAGAGGGGTTCAAAAGAAAAAAAAAGAGAGATGGGAGACTTACCAGGTAGATGAATAGCGTGTTGCGGAGGCTTGCTGGATGGAAGTACAGGTAGATAAGCGAGCTATTAGGTAGTCTGCCGAACGAGTGGCGCAAATAACACCGCCATCTTTCGGTCGAATGTGAGTGAATTAGCGAAGTGTGGGTGTGAGCTCGATTCCACAAGTAGTGGCGCCATCGCCCTAGCCATGACGTCATCGTAAGAACGCGCCAAATTATAAAGGGGTTATCCCTACATTGCGCCTCTTTTGGTAAATAATTTTCAAATTCTTTTTTATTTCTTTATATACAAAGGACCCAGAGCTCGGAAAAATGATTTCAATTTCTTAAGTTTTACTTTGTAATTTTTCTTTTCATTTTTATAATAACACCAAATTTTATCCATTTTCGCAGCTAATTAAATAATTGTACACATTGATTTTCTTCTTCAAAGAAATTAAAATTATAACATCCTCCCATAATGCAAAAATAAAATGCATTTTATCCACACATTTAAAATATATATATATATATATATATATATATATATATATATATATATATATATATATATATATATATATATATATATATATATATATATATATATATGCATTACACTGTGTTCAATTGCCACTCAACTTGTCTAGAGGTCAGTGTACCTGATTGCGGATAGGGAGGTCCTGGGTTCGAATCCCGGTTCCGGAATGGGTGTACTTTCTGTCTCTATCTATACTGTCTTTGTCTTTCCTTGTATGAATGGGTTGTGAATAATACCCTATAAACGAGTACCTATTGCATGTGTGTACTGAGGACGTCGGACTCCACACCAAAAATATGGTTCAGTTGGAAGAATGGAGTAGCACACCCCATAATGCCTGCCTAGCTGGCGCACGACAACTGTGTTCAATTATACAATTTACATATTCATTATTTTGAAATGCTTATATTTTTCCATATGTTTGCATTATATCTGATTTATAATTGGACTAGAAATATATACGATAATAATTTTACAATACAATGATTTACAATAAGGAAAATTTCAAATTCCATTTTCTTTTATGAAAACAACAAGGATTAGCTTTAATTTTCAAGAATGACTTTAAAAAATATGGAAATATATCTTGTTAGAAGTGATGAGATAGAATATCTAATCAAATAAAATTTAATATACTAATTAAAAGATGAATCATATTTGTTGCACTAATATTTGCGTGAAGCAGAATGTAAATTAATTAAAATAATTAAGTTGAGCAATTACATTCTATGTCAGGATTTTCTGGACTTCATTTTTTAAGAGTAATAGTCAAAATTTTATATCGAATTTTATTGTTTTTTTTATTATTTTTTATTTATAATTTATTATATTATATATAATTAATTTTTATTGTATTAATAAAATTTTTTTCAAAAATATCTATCTCTTTTGAAGAAAACCTTCGCCATAAAATGGTTCTGTAGATTAGGTTACCATACAAACAACAAACAAAGGAGGCGATTTTTGAAAAAATTGCATAAAGTCTATAATTGTATTTTGTAATTTGTATTTCGGAAAAAAAAATTCGATTCAAATGTTGAATTACAGTTTTTAATTTGTTTATTTCCCTTTAGACATATTTTTTGAATAATATTTTTAAAAAGAAAATCAGTTATATATTTTTCACATTTTTTTCCAGCGCATATTTGATGTGGGACAGAAATCTGGTCTGTTTACAAAGAGATGCCCCAATGTTCTTCTGTAACAGTGGACTTTCACTGTCGCTCTGTCAACGGGATATGGTGAGCTGAAATCACTGTAACTGCAGACGCCCATCACAGGAAACACATTATCGCTTGAAAATGCCGGTTGTCGGTGTGTTTGAGAGGCTTCTAATAAGGACTCCCCTGTCTGATTTTCTGCTATTTACGAACCGCTTGCGAAAGCTTTTCTCCAAACTTATTTGAATGAGCTGCTCAGAATAGTATTGAGTGAACACTTCCAGTAAATTAAAATTATCTAAATTCATGAACGCCTTTTTGTATTGTAATCCACAATTCAAGTCTTGTATTTTATATCAGATGCAATTCATCACTTATTTTGTAATATCATAATTCGTAAGTAAGGAAGTGTTCATTTTATGTACGTAAAAAATATATAGTTAAATATATCTCATATGAATACTGCATGTTCTAGTATTTTAAAAATTAAAACGTGGTAGACGCACAGTTATAGCAGACTTATAATTCTTTTCTGCCAAATGCCCATAAGCGCTGACCCTACACTCCTTTATAATATGAGCGCTTCCTCAGCACTTTTTGACTGGCCTATCTATTCTACAAATGTTGCAGACCCAGTAATGGAACTGAGGAACAGATTGTCATAATTTGAAAGTAAAAACAAGTACAGGAGAGAATTGGTCAATCAAACTGGCAGCCAATTGGTTAGCTTTCAGATCTTCGATTCAGAGGGCTTGTAGGTTCAAATCCCACCTTGGTCTTAAGTGTTCCAAGTGATTCGGAATCCACTTTAAGTCCCTGTTTAATTATCCATCATGTGTAAAAAAATGGCCGTTAAAAGATAAGCAAACCAAACCAAAAAACCCAAGCTTGGCATACCTCATTTTTAATATCATTTCGCACAGAAAATATTGCCACAATGACTTATTTTACATGGCACAGATGCTATTATTGAACACGAATGGACCTTCGATTGGATCAAGTATAGAACCTACTACTTTCCGATAATGAGAACGATTTTGACCGAACGAAAATACAGTTACCGTGGGTTACAGACCAAGACTACTTAGAATAAAAATAAAAATCTCACTTAAAGAAGGAGACCATTTAGCAACACTAAATTATTATAAGAAGTTTTCACTTTCCATCGCTAATTTACTACTTTTCGGGAGAACCTTTCACAGATAATTTAAAGATCAGTTGCCTCATGTGAATGTTATATATCGTCATATAAAATACATTCATATATAATATTCGCAGTGGCAGGAAATCTGGAAAACTTCCAATCACCCTCTTCGACAGACATAAAATAAGGCTAACGCCCATCTCCAATTAATTGAGATCCTACTTGTTAAACATTGCAATTAATAAAAAAATGTCTTTTTCGACTAATGTAAAAAAATATCTTAAGAATGAAAAAAGGATATGTATGTAAATATAAAGTGGAGAAATTAGTGTTGGTAAAATGCAAAAATAATATCTAATATTTTTCCTAAAGGCGAAAACAAAGTTTGTCTTTCATTTAATTTATGATTAATATATATTTTTCAAAAAATTGTTGAATACAAATTTCTGGGGTCTCCGAAACAGGTAAACCCTAAGCAAGTACTCTGATTGCCCACCAATAAACAATTAAAATAAGCAGTTTTAGTGCTACTTTCATTTATAAAGCCATTTACTGTAATTGTTTGATATTAAACAAACATAAGAATGTATCTCTTATTAGACACATTCTTTTTGTTAAAAAGATGGAAAGTGCTTCCATAAGATTACAACCATTTTAGCCGTATTTTCAATATTTCTTTCTTCTCTGTTGCTTTTTTCTGGTGCATCGATTAAAATAAATTTCGGATAAACAAGGCTCAGATAATTACCCATCTATTTTCATGAACGGAAATGGCAAGAGGAATTAAATCCTAATAAGGCAACTATTTTTCATGTTAATTTATAAATATAGTCCGAAGGAGAAAAAAATATATTTATAATAATATAGTGTAATATATCTTTTTGCATCAAAATTCTTGAACAAATTATAAAAAAGTAAAAAAAAAATCCATTTTATTAATTCAAATACTTTGTTACGGCTAATTTATTTTTCCCACTAAGAATACAGCGCCACTCGTAAGAGCGCGCTCTCGCTAATAAATCTTTTTTTTTTTATTTCTTTTAGTCGTTTTCATTTCGTTGCCACATAAATTTTTATAAGTTTTTGATTTATAATCGTTTGCGAGTAAGATTGTTTCCATGTAATTATTATAAGATTAGATTCAATATTTGAGTGTTTTAAATTAAAACTGTGTTACAAGTAAAATTATCTCTTTGAACTTGTTTATTTTATTAATAAATATTCTTATTTGCAAAAGTAGACAATAGAAAACACATTTTTTTCCAGTAGAAATTAATAAGATTGGTAATTCTATAGTATTTATTATTAATTTTCGGGGTATTTTCTAGACCTTAAATTAAAAATCCAACTTTTACACTTGAACCAAATGCTCAATAGCGTTGGCGTTTTATGCGATCCGATATCATTCGCCTGGATCCTTTTAGGCGTGACACATTAGAATAAGCCTTCTAAAATACATTGAGTCAAATAAAATTGATACTGCATTTTGAGTATCAAAATTTTTATCATTAGATATAATTTTCGCCTTGGATGAACTGTTAAGCTGGAATAATCTGGTTTAGCTATAATATTTTTTCGGAGTGTTAAAAGAAAAAATATTGTTACTGAAATATGTGTCGTTTATTGTATTACCACATTACACCATCAAAAGTAAATGCAATAAATAATAATAGTAATATGGCGTGTATTATATTATAACATTACATTTCTGCCTTTTTTTTTTTACCCAAACACGACCAAAACCTCAAAATACATTTAACATTATGTTATTTCAAATTATAGTCGAAATGATGTTATTGATAAAGCTGTAACTTGAATTGCCATTCTTCTTTTAAAACTTTCACACGACATTAAAGGAGAAAACTATACCATAAAAGTATGTAACGACAGTGGTCTCTCTCAGTAGAAGGGTCATCAATTTTTCCTAATATCCAACTACCAATCCTCCAGAAGCAAAAACAACGCTCTCCCATACGTATTAATAACGGTTTCTGTATATACAGAGGTTCTCGAATAAATTTTATGTGAATCAAATATTATTGCTAATGAGAAAAAATAATTAAAAAGCAAAAATAAATAAATGAAAATTAAGAAAACAATAAAAGTAATTTTTAAATTACAAACTTTAAATTATAAGAAAAATTCATATCTATTTGAGGTAAACAATAATTTTATGGTTAAAAAGCTATTTTCCAAATGACATTTTTGAAGTTAAAATAACTGGGTCTTTATTTTATTAACATTATTTAATCCTTCAAGTTTTTTAAAATTGTGTATCATAACTAATAATCGTTGCATAGGATTAAAAAATATTAAATGTAATTATCTCTGTTATCGTACTGGTTGCTATGGTAAAATCATATCAACACACAGTTCTGTTTCCCAGCGTTACGTGTGCCATGCATGTAATATGTGTGTGTGTGGCGCGGGCGAGGAATTCAAGACTAAATTGATTGGCGGATTGTGTTCCACCATCAGTAATAGTCACGATATTTTTAATTATACTCGAGTGACAGGACTAGTAATTGAGCAAGTACCCTCTTATTCACACCACACCACTTGAGAAACATTAGTAATCCCAAAGAATATTAAACGTACAACGACTTTTTCAGAATGGTGATATGTAATTGAATCAAAGAAAAAGAAGCAGGAACTTTTATTTGGTTCTCTTACAATTTTAAGCAAAGAATGATTTTCCAAAAAATTTACTTGTTGCTCTGCAAGCGATTTATCCATCTGAAACAATAATAGGTAAAGTTATTGGACGTAAAAACCACTTCTGCTTAAGCTTCGTGTCTTACTTTGAGCAGTAAACTATGGTTTTGAGAGTCATTGCTTATCGGACTGGAGAAGGATGGTGAAGGTGGACTCGCACTAAAGTATGCACCTTTTATTTGTTAAAAAATTAGTACCAGAGCTTCTATCAGAAATAAAACTAACAAAACAACAATTGGATAATGTCTTTATTAGTTTGATTTCCGGCTACTTATTTCTACTGATTGAAATCGCAAAACGGTATGTTAAACTTAAGGGGTCATTGTGATTTTAAATACTGCTCAAGAACAATCTCAATCTCTTTGCTGACGCACTTCTCTAAATTTCCACATCATATCAGAGGAAATTCTTGAAACTTCTGGCAAGTTAATTTAACATGAATAAATTTTCTCACAACGGCGGTCTTTGGTAGAATCAGATATTGAAGCTTTCCTACACTACATAGTTGATGTATTCTCATATTAGATAAGGACACTGTGATACATGTAACATACCTAGACACTTTTACGACAGTAGTGTTTATTCAAATTAGATGTCCAACCTGATACTTTTTTCCCAAGGAAAAAAAAAAAAACATTTTATTACATAACTGCTGCGTTCTCTCGTAATGTACCATGTTCTCTCTTTCTGTTGACTGGAACTATTTAACACAGTTAATCACCTCGTAATTCTAAACCATCGTCAAGTGAAGAGATGAGCTCTTGAACTGAAAACATTTCTCAATGTGACGCTATACCAGTGGAAAACATTGTACCTTACGGAACCATTGTATAATCTCACATTGCAGGATGTTTTTCGTCTTGGTTAAAAATCAAACCTGGTATTTTTGTTTCATCTAGATGTACAGTAAATGTTTCGTTTGCAATTTGAGCTTTATCATTATACTTAGTCGCAGATATCAGTATTTAGAAAATTATGGTACAAGAGAATTTAGAAAATTCAGGTTTAATTGATCAATATTTTCATTAATAACACTCAATTCTTCATACCTTATTTTTTCCCATTTTCTTCTCTTTTGATGTTATAATGAAGACTCAGACCGTTGTATATATGTATAAAAGCATTAATGGAAATTTCCCTCCCATGATGAAAGTTCTCTTAGCTTTTTTCAAAATTTGGAGTTACTTTTTATAATTAATGCTCATCCTGGCATCTTGCACAGAGTTAATTCGCTTCTTAAAGCGCAAACAAAAACATCGCACCGATTTGAAAACACCTTTAAAAATGACACTTTTTTCATTTAGTGGGAATATCATTTCAAAAAAGAAAACTAGCTCTAATCAAGCAGAAAAGTTATCGTTCTTCAGGTAACGATTCGAAACATGACCTTACTGAAAACAGTCATGTTGAGAGGATCTATACTTTCGTGGGTTGTAATATGCTTTTGCTTGTGTAGTGTACAAGTCTGGAAAAGAGATAGTAGTTCTAGTGTCGACCTTATCACTTTTCCGCCATTCATATTGAAAATTCAGTTCATTGTGTTTCGTGGATTCATACAGCAGGAATAAATGGCAAGAAAATGAACGCAATAAAAAATGAGCAATGATAATCATCAATCATTTGCATTCCGTAATTTTTTTCTGATCTAGAAATTTCCATGTAAAAATCCCTTAGGGCGTTCCCATATTCGCGAAATCCATCAGAAATTTTTTTGGAAGTTTAAATGAATAAAAATTTTTAAAGTTGATTAGATACCAAAGTGGTCTGACGCTAATAATGCTCTATCACGTTATTCATTGCTTAACTATAAGTCAGGAAAAAATGAACCGGAAGTGTTATACCACACGCTTTTCATGAAATTAATGGATAGCTTTCATAAAGATATGATGAAATTCAAAAAATAGTTTAGTACAGAAAATTACTTAGTATCTCTATTCGAAATGAAGAATGGTAAATGAGACTTTTTTTATTTTCGTACATATTCATAATTTCTGTTTTAAGGAAACGTCTTCATTATTTTCAAAATAAAAACATAATCAATCCTTCTTAAAGTATAATAAAATTATCTAAAATTTTCCCCTATAATATATTCCACCTTTTCATAAATTTTAAAGGCTATGATGTTTCATTTGGTCTAATATTATATCCATTATATTTCAAATACTTTTCTCGTTTGCGATGACTTCGACTGTCGTCTGATCGATATCGAAAATCAACTGACAATACACTGACAACGGACTCAGTAATTGATTTCAGGAAGATGCTGGCTCAGATGCCAACTTGTACCCTCTACCCTCTCTAATAGATGAAAAACTACTGTATTCACAGTTTTGCTTTGAATTTCTTTTTCTTTCAAAAACAGTGGATTATATTTGCGTAAAGCTAAGAAGGAATCCCGAAAAACTCCCACGCATTCACGTCATTGAGGAAGTAGAAAGGAAGTATCCGTCTCCTATTGTTTAATAGCAGCTATAAAGTGTTGAAACTTGGTCTTTCTATGACATGAAGTGTGGTCTTACCAGTAGGCGGTATCTTTGAATTGTTATGACTCTTTTTAGTGAGTAGCGCTAACTGAAATTTGATTGATTTTTAAATTTTCAGTGATTTTTAAATATTGTGTGCAGTATACGGTGCCCGAATAAGACGGTTCTTGTGATCTCCGCCCCTTCACACTTGAATAACGCAAAACCAATGAAATAGGGACATTCATAACTAATGGAATCTTCGTGGAAAAGTCGCTATACAGTCATTTTTTGCATTTGAGGGCTCAGTCAACGGAATTTATAGCTCAAGGAGGATTTTAAACTACAATAGACAACACTGAGGTGAGAATCGAACTCATCAAAGTGGCATTGAACAGAAGGATTGAACGAGTGGAGCATTAAGATAGAAACACAGATTATTTCAGAACATATCTTTTGTTGACTAGACTTTCATTGGGAGCATTGATTTTTTGCTTCACGGGGGAAGAGCGCAATACTTCAGAAATTGATACCGCTTATCAGACTTTTATACACTGCTGTTTTAAAGTCATACTATGGATGGAGTAATGTCAACATAGGAAATAAAAGACTATAAATGATGGTAGACCAGTATAATGTATAATGGAAACAATAGAAAAACGTCATTTGCGAGAGTCCGTATAAAATAGACAAAAAGAAAGCAACTGATACATCAAATAAACCGGGATCATCTGAAATCCGCCAAACTTTCAGACATGGGTGTAACAGTAATATGTTATACTATTATTTGTGTATTGGGACTCCAAAATCATTCACATGTGGCGATTACATTAAGTGAAAGCAATTATATAACACCAAACTTTATGGTCGGTACATTTTAAGATTAACTTGAAATACTATATTCTGTCCATGAATAGCAATATAGTATTCAATAACTTCTTGCTCAAAAAGTAATGTTTACATATTTTTGTAATGTAAGTTGAGTTTTATTGAATGATAATATTTATTTTTGGCAATAAGTGAAATCGAATCATAATACCCCGTTTGCGGTGAACCCTTTTTTTTATCAATTTAAAGTTAAATTTGATTTAACTTAAACATTAAGCTGAAAACAGCATTTGCACAGCCTTAATCTCGAAATTGATTTAAGAAATATTGATTTTGGTTCTAAATCTTGTTTATTGCTGGCTTACATTATAAATTATATGATATATTTTTTAAATTTTTTGTATTAGCAAACATTTTAAGTATTTTAAACATATGAGACCATAATAGGATGGTATTAAAATTTTGATACTTCAAACGAGATGAATACGAAACCAAAGAATATCGCTGAAAAATCCATTTCTTCTCAAACCAAACAAAATTTTGTAATATTTAGTCAATACTTTATTAAATTACTCTGTTTCCTCGTTTTTTAAAATTGTGCCTCTTACATTTTGTACTGCTTCAGACATTTAAATAAGCATTGACAATGATTGCAGAAAACAAAATGGAGCTAAATCAGTCGAAACGTATTTAAATCAGCTCACCTAACTGATTTAAGAAAAATCAGTTCCGACTTACATTAATCACAAACTGCCACAGCGAAAGAAATAAAAATCATTCGAGATTTAAACACGTTTAAAAGTGCTGTGCGAACGGATACTCACTCAATAGCACGCTATCAAAAGGTTAATTTTTTCACTCTTAAATGCTATCATAAAATAAGGTGTCCAAATCTATTTAAGACGATCTCCATTTTTGTATATGGAGTTCCTTCAATATGTTATTTGAAATTCTGAAATCCAATACCAATGTTATAAATTCACATAAGCTTTGATGCTTCATTTAGACGAATGTGTGGATTTTAATCCATTCAGTTTGTAAGTGCTCAAGGGAAATATCTCAGTTTTTTTCCATCATAAACCACAACGAACTACCATGTTTCTGTCTACTTATTTTTCGAGAGATCTATGCATAGACAGCAGTTTCAGTGTCCTAATTTTGAGTCACAGTCAAATAATTCAAAATTAAGAAAGTTAGGTCGTCATTAGAAGCCCGGTGGCTTCGTGGCAGCGTTTCACGTTCCCATGACACAGGCTCGAGGTTCGATCCTCGGGCTGGGCAAGTTAACTCAGCCTTTCATCCTTTCAGTGGGTCGATTAACTGAGTACCAAGCATGCTTGGGAACTAAACACTGGGGTCTTACGTTAGGCTGACCACCTAACTGGGACATATCCTTCGCACCCAAGGGCACTCGGTCATGAAAAACAGTTATGGGCACTGTAGGCCTTGGCCCACATGGGCTGTCGTGCCATGGAGTTTAGTTTTAGTTCGTCATTAGAGATGGTACCCTCTTTCCTTTGCTGCAACTGCAAAGAAACATTGAACTTTACCGCAAGTTCAACATCCATAGACTTTCAGCGCACGATGTTTTACAGCAGAGTCAGGTATCAGATATCGAACTTGAAAGATTTTGTGCATGCTACCAAATTACTTCGGTCAACAGTGACGAGCTACAGTGTTCTCTAGTACAGTAAACTTCGTAGCTGATTTTTTTTCTAAATGTTTCAATTATGATTAACACAACATAAATAATACAATTAAAACAAATGTTCATAGTGCTCTATCCTGCACAAAATAATGGTACGGTGCAAAATTATCTAATGGCTTTATGAAATTGGTGACATTAAATAATATATTACTGTTCTCTATTTATCATACTACAAATATTGTCATAGCTTGAGACATGAATAATAATACTTGAATACGTGGACTAAAAATTATAAATAATTCGAGTTATTAATTTAAGTGACAATTAAAATGCCCTAATTAGATTAGCAATTCAATTACACAAAACATCGCTCATTAATTCCACAATTTATTATTAAATAAGGAAAATTTAGTTCTTACTTAGCGTAAATATTAACGTTATAAAAAGCGAAAGAATTTTTTTTAATTAATTCTTCTTTGTAGATACTATAAAAAAAAGTAATATAATTACATTTTTTCTTCTTAATTTTTATTTTTATTTATTAATTATGTTTTGTGAGTTGAAAACAATAATCAAATTAAAATGTTTTAATTGTGTTACTTTTATAATTAAAATTCTATAATTATTATAATATTATAATTTTACTAATACATTGCTTAAGTCTTCTAAAGGAATTGGACTGATGATGAAATCATGATAGCTTAATTTTCTTTCAATCTTTATCTTTTACCTGTGCAAACGACTGAATACTCGTATTGCAGTTAGTGGATTAACTCTATCATCGCAATGGCTTTTTATATAGTAACTGTTGCCTGTTCAAAAAAAAGTACGAAAGTATATCATTTAAATGAACATAACCTATTTCAGAATTCAAAATTATCTTTTAGAAAAATCAGCTATCAATCTCAAGTATTCACCAATAAAAATTTCTACCAATATTAAATCACTTACTTTGAACTCGTCGTGACTTTAGTAAGTGGTCCACTATCTTTCCAGAGGAATATCAGTTTCGATTCCAAGTAATATTGAACATGCATGCAGAAAGGATGTTGCACCTCTCCTTTCAGCATGCCCACCTAACAGGTGTTATGGGGGGATGCTTGGGAATTTTAAAGATTTTCTTCCCTGTGATTCCTGAATATGGTCCGTTATCTATGAAAAATCTTCCCGGAACACAAAAACGCGGCATCGCTTCAATAATCATACACATTTTATTGATAATTTATATATTTGAGTCACTCATAAATTGTCAAGGAACATTATTTTACTTATATATTTTGTCAGCGCAGTCAACTGAGTGGTTTGTGGTACTGAGATTTAATCCCTGTGGTACATATGTTGTATAAAATGCATTTTGTGCGTTCGACTCCGGATATCGGATTTAGTTTTTTTTATAAAAATCTCTTCTATTTGAGTTGTTTCATATGCCCAAAATGTGTCTCAGATTTATAAATATTTTCTTTTTAATAAATATTCTTTTTTATTTTTCTGATTTTTCTCTCGATATTTAATTTGCTATTATTTTAAGTTACATTACTTATCATGATAAGGTCCCGGTGAAAAGTTTCTTAAAGTTTTTGAATTATTATGATTTTTTAAATAATGAATTGATTTTATTTTATATTTTACCGTTTTTTAAACCGGAATAAATACTTCACCTGCCATGATTACGACTTTTTCTGAAATAAATCATTGTCATAAAAATTCTACAATGTAGTATGGCGTTAAAAAAGACAATAAAAATTGCTTTCTTGTCGTTTTGATATTCAAATTCATCTTAATTTTATTGTTTGCAGTTGACACAGTCATTGCAATGATTTTACGTCCATCTTCAGACAAAATGAATTTCTTTTTAAAATCAAGTATCTCGCCTTTAGAAATAAAGCAAATCACCGTCTTTATGCGGACAACTGGAAAAGTCTTCCAACTGTAGCAAAGTTTTAGGTTTCTTACTTACTATAGACGTATTGCTTTCAAAACTTAACAGATGGTTAGCTTTGCATATCTACTTAAGTGGGTACTTGAGAAATTTCCGGATTTTTTTTTAAGTAGAATTTTACACATAAAAAATAAATTCAGAAGGTAAATGATAGTTTATATTTGTAATAATATGTAAAAAAGTATTTCTCTTTAACAACAAAATCTTCCCTTTAATGTTTAATATCTTTCAATGTTCGAATAATTTCTGTGAATAGAATAAATGAAATTTTTTTATCATGATAGCGTGATAATTTTTCTGATTAATATAATTTTGATCTAATGAGATTGTGATCTAATTTTATTATCATACATTTTATACTATATATATATATATATATATATATATATATATATATATATATATATATATATATATATATATATATATATATATATATTTACATAATTCTGAATTTAAAATTTAGTTTTCATCTAAAAATTGCATGTTATTTGTCAAAATGAACGGAATCGAAAAATGAAATGCATAGATAACTTTTTATTTTTAATAATTTCCAGGGAAACTCATAAATACAGTTATTATGGGTTTCTTTTTTCAAGGTAAGGTTAGGTTACGACAAAAAAAAAAAAAACTGTGTTTTGGGTCTTTATGCTCATAGGCTTATAGCTCGCATTGAGTAAGATTGAGTTTTTTCCTACTATAATAGTTAGGTTTGCAATTTTATCTCATTTTTCAATGGTATTTGCCCTATCGATGCCAAATTCTGTAATATGAAAAAATAATTCTTCCAAATTCTGTATACATGAAAAATTAATATTTGTATGTTGCCCAAGAATAAGTATTAAAATAATGAAACGATATGTTTTCTACAAATTTTATCCTATCCTTATTATCCTTAAATCTTATCTTAAATTTTAACATACATCAATCAAACAAAAATACATTTTGTTATGCTTTTTTAATTTTGAAAGTTTTCATATAATTTTACTGATTAATTAATTAGTATAGTATCGTTTGCTTTTTCCATGTTCTCAAACTGTAGAATGAAAAAGTGTCATGTCGTTTCCTTTATTATAGAATGATTTTAATACACAGCTAGAGAAATATTTTCTTTAAATTCACCTTGAAGCAGATTCAAGAAGCGACGAATTTTTATTTAGAATAGATCTTCAGAAAGAGTCGCAACAATAACAGTATTTCATAAGGATTTTTTTTATTTAATTATTTTTTTTATTTTTTATTTTTATTTTATTTTATTTATTTATTTATTTTTTTTGTTATTTGATGAAGCGGAATTTTATTCCTGTAATTAAATGGACACTGAAAACTGGTGCTTTTGAAGATGTTAACATATCTCCATTCATCGAAAAAACAGAAACATTCTCGAAAAGATGTGAGTATCGTTAAGTTTATTTTAGTATAGTTTGAAAGTTTGAAAAGAGATAATTTCCAAAAACAATTGGTGAGAACTTTCATATTATTAAACGGGTTAAAAAGGTTGTAATTTTTATTCTTGAAAAGTATCCTTTAGATAGACGGGATTTAGCTTTGCCTCCAAAATAATCATGAATATCTCTCACAATTATTATGAATTTATGTTCTTTATTCCGCGTATAATTAAATTTTTATAAGAAAGAAAAAAAATAATTTTTCAGTTTTTTTTTTTTTTTAAATATTTAATTTTTAGTGAAGATATTTTTATGACAATGTAATTCTCAGATTCTTGAAAAACATTTCCATATAGTCGATAAAAGAGATTCAGCTTTATTTCAAAATAAATATGAGTATCTCTCGCTAGTATCATTAATTTATGTTTCTTTTCCCTGTTCAATTATATTTCTTTTTTATAATAAAGATAAAAATAATTTATGTTTATTTATTTTTTTATTTTAGAAAAAAATAATGAATTTTCAACGTAAATATTTTTATGACATCCTGCCTTTAATGAAGTTACGAATAGTAATTTAAAACATAAAAAATAATTTGCCAAGTAGCATTAATTAAGAAAATGTAAATTTTATTGTTAAATGAAATAATTTGTTTCTTATTTCATTATTCTCTCTATGTAGTTAGAATTTTAAACCACGCGTGAAAGGGTTTCATTCGTAACCAAGTACAACAAAGCATAACGAATCATGTAAACAAGACAAGAATGATTAAACGCTATCGTCAAAAAACAGTCAAAAATGGAGTGATAACACAACCGTGGTAAACGTTGATCGAAATCGACGACGGAAACATCGCCAAATGCCGAGTTTGGCGAAAGTGCTTTTGGAGAAATTGAGTTTTCTTGAAAAGTCTCGTGATCAGAGAAGGGGTCGACTCTTACTGCGAAGTTTAATTAAAGGGTTGAAAAGACTTGTAATTATCTTATGCGGTGTTCTTTTGAAGTGGCGGGAAAATTTCCATCCGGGTAACCACGCACGAATACTCTCTCCGAGGAAAAGAGAAAGAAATCGCTAGAATTTAGAATATTAGAATTGAATCTTTTTTATTTAAAATTTCGAGAAAATACAGGCGTAAAAAGAAAAACATTTTCTGGTGACGGGCATTTCCCACTTCCTAAGTCATTTGAAAAGATTAAAAATTTTGAAATAAAAATAATTTCAAATAAAAAAATTTTAAAAATCATATAAATAAATTGATTTATTTGATTAATTAATATTACAGAAGGAAAAAATGAAAAAATGCAGTATGTAGAAAATAGATTTTGAGCTATTGTCTTCGCAAGTCATGCTCATAAACAAGAAGCTATTCTAAATATTCCATCCGGCTTTCCGTCTTGGAACATTATTTTCGATTGTTATAAAAATAATTTTCCAATTAACTTCGGATCTTTTAAAATTTAATAATACTAGGTGGCTTTCAAGTATTTGTACAGTTATAAAAATCTCGTTGTAGCTTGAAACTGAATATGAGTAAAATTTATTAGACATGGATACTAAGTCGAATAATTATTCTCGTTATTGTATGTATCTGCTTTAACATTAGCATTAATTGTATCCATGCTTTAACATAACATTAGCTTTAACATTAGCATGGGTTAGCATTAACAAGTTTCTTAAGCGAATTGTTATAATATATATATATATATATATATATATATATATATATATATATATATATATATATATATATATATATATATATATATATATATATATATATATATATATATATATATATATATATATATAAAAGAAAGCAAAAAGCATAAAGGGAAAAAGATTTCAAAAGAGTAAAATATTTTTTAAAAATAAATTGATACATATAGTGAATTCTAGTTTGCATTATCTTTTTCTGCTCTTGTGTTTAAGAGACATTATATAATAAGATTTAACATTATTGAAGTGAAGTGCATTTCCCGTTATATTAAAATACATACATGCAAACCATTAAATCAATGCGACAGAAATTATTCAATTGCCAATAGACATGACTTGCAGTACTCCAAGTCACAAAGAGAGAAATTTAATGATTTTCTTTTTTAAAGTATCAGAAAGACTAAAAAAATTTATTTAGAAATTAGTTCTGTATTGTCGGTTTAATATGTAATGGTATACTTTAAAATGTAATATAATGCTTATGCATGAATAACACATTTAAAAAAAATGGTTGTTGAGTTTTTGAACACGAGAGCATTATCCGTAATCGATTGTCTAAAACGGATTCCAAGCCAATACGAGTATCCACACTCGAAGTAAAAGTTGAAACTACAAATTAAATTTAAAACTTGGATCGTTCAGTTATCAGTTTACCTTATGTACTATGGCTATACATGCTTCTTTGCTTATTATATACTTTGATGCTATACAAATGTATTGTGTGCTTTGTTTTATCTACAAAGATAGAAATTTTACCAGAGCTTATTGGCCGTCCTATTTAAGACAAATCTAATACAGATTAATTAGACATGGTGAAATTATGAGATCTTTAACTAGGATCACACACACACATGACTCTTTTTACGGAAAAGCTCCACTATACTTTACATGGTAAATAACAGCATTGAGTTGGTACACTGAAATTTATTATTTATTTTGTTAGAGAGGTTGTTTCCCATCGAGATACACTTTCAAAAGAATGCGTATTACAAATCAAGAAGTGATAATAAAGGAATTAACTTTCAAGTGTATTATCTTTCCGCCGATCTTCAAATTAGAATCATGTTTGAATGTTCTGAACTTCAGGTGCCCTCCATTTTTCAAAGAAGAAAGATAGCCAAATGTAATGTGTTGATGTTGTTATGAAACAAACAAACAAATAAATGACTCCAATTTTGAAACTTACGCATTTAATTAAAAGAAGAACAAATTTTACAAGGAGTCATGTATGGGTTCGCAACAATCTCTCTAAAATCTACTAAATCTAATTTATTGATGTGTTTTTGATTTTTATTTATAAAGTATCAAACTGATTTATTTGATATTTAGAACTGATTTATTTGATATTAGTTTATTTTCATTGATAAAGATTTGAAAAGATATTTTCTTACTGTTTAAAATATCGTACGTTATTATCATTTTCATGTCGTGTATGATTAATTAATTAAGTTTATTGATTTAAAATCGAAAGCTGATTTCTGGTTTAGATTAGTTAAAGCTTTTAATTTATATTGTTGTTAGGAATTGTAGTGTGTTCTATATTTTGAATTAAATAAGGATTCAAAAATAATATAATTTCATTTTCTGTTTTAATATAATAGTATTTGTATAAGAATCTGATTTTATAAATTTATACATTTTTGATTAATAATTCAATTTATCTGAGTATCAAACATTAGCTTGGTGATTAAAAAAAAAAACTTGAAATCGAGAGTAGAAGATTTAATAAACTTGTTCTTCTTTTCAAAATATATGATTTTCTATCTATACACTATTTGTTGTATTACAATATAGTTTGTTTTCGTTTAAATTTTTAAATGTTATGGATTTGTTTATATTAGTAGAGTGTATTAAATAATTTCTATAGTTATTTACGAAATTTTGCATATAGGTGGGTGTAGTCTGTTGTTTCTCTCATTATTGCATCTCTTCTGAGATAAAGCGTTAATAAATAAAATGGCTTTTTTAGCACGGGGGAAAAAGGGAGATTTAGTAGAAGTAGCTGAAGAGTTAGGGGAAATGGTTCCAGATTCTTTTAAAATCCCGGATATTAAAAAATTAATTTTAACTAGTAAAAACTTTAATGAGGAAGAAGTAAAATGTATATTAGATAGGGTAATCGAGGAAAGAGTTAAAAGGGAACAGGAAGAAAAAGAAGAAAGAGTTAGGCGAGAAATACTAGAAAAAGAGGAAAGAATTAGGCGAGAAGAAATAGAAAAAGAAGAAAGAATTAGACGTGAAGAAAGAGAACATATTTTAGAAATGAAACGTCTAGAAATCTCTTCAAATGCTGCAATTTCGAACACAGAATCAGTTACAAATAGGACTGAACATGCTCAAAAAATTCAATTAATGCAAATAACGCCAAAATTCGATGAAAGGAAAGATGAGATGAGTTTATACTTAATAAATTTTGAGCGTAGAGCAGAAATGGCTCATATTCCAAAAAACGAATGGGTAGTTTATCTTGTAAGTGCTTTACCTTCAGAGATATCTAACATGTTAGCTAGAGAACCTCCAGAAAGGGCTGATGATTACGATTACGTTAAGGAAATTATTCTTAAGCGATTCAAGTTAAATAGCGAAAAATTAAGACAATTGTTTCTTAAACACCAGAAAACGTCAGACAAATCATGGAGAAATTATGCACAAGAATTGAATAGTTACTTTACGGAATGGCTTACGGAATTAGAAATAACGACATTTGAACACCTTAAGGAACAAATGGTAACAGATCAATTGAAACGTCGTGTGCCAATTGAAATTAAGGAACATTTTTTGGCGGAATGGCTTAAAATAAATTCGCCGTATGATCTGGCAGAGAAAATAGATGAATATGAAAGTTTAAGAGATAGTTTTAAGACGAAAGATTTTGCAAAACTCCCTCGAAATAATTTTGGTTTTCGTCAACAAAATGAAAACCGTGCCTTTAAGTTTAATGAAGTAGTTCGGAATCATAAATCTCATGTTCCTAAAAGAGTCGAGAATAAAAATTCTAATTATTCACATGAAAAGGAATTCGAAAAAAGAAAACAACTCCGATGTTATGAATGTGTTTCTGATAGTCATTTGCGGCCTCAATGTGACAAAAAAAAAAAAAAAAAACTTAGAATCGGTAGCATCCAGCGAAATTGCTAGAAGTACATTTAATGAGTTGATGGCTCCTTACACTAGTATCGGCACTGTTAATGGAATTCAAATGCCAATCTTAAGAGGCACTGGAGCAACTCTTGATTTGATTTGTGGAAAATACGTGAAACCTGATATGTTCACGAAGGAAAAGGTTTGGCTAAGAACACCTCTTGATGAAACTTTAGTATGCTTACCTATTGCCGAGGTTGAAATAAATTGTGAATTAGGTCACATTTTGACAAAGGCAGCAGTTCTTCGAGATTCTTTGGATCAAGGAAGATATTTACTGGGAAACAAAACAGCCGCTTTATTTGAGGAAATTAAAAAGCATGAGGAGGTGAAAATACATATGATAAATGCTATAGAAACTCGAGCTAAAAAAAGACGGAAGGAAAATAGCACGAATAAAGAGATTATTGATTCTGAAATAGAATCTTCTAGGTCTTGCTTCCAAACTAAACAAAATGAAGAATTAGAGCAAAATACAATTTTGCCACCATTAGAAACCGAAGTTGAAGGGATGGATTTGATAAAAACATCTCCAGAAGAATTTGCTATAACTAAATTTAGGTATAACTAAAACAAAAGATATGCTGTGCAAAACTTTCTACTGGCCTAACTGCTTTAAAGAAATTGAAAATTTTGTTAAATCTTGTGACAAATGTCAACGAGTAGGAAAGCCTCAAGATAAGAAAAGGGCTCCTTTGAAACTGGTTCCAGTAATTCCGGAAATATTTACAAGAATTAACGTTGATGCATGTGGTCCTTTACCTATAACTTCCTGTGGTAACCGGTATATTATAACAGCCATTTGCATGTCATCCAAGTATCCAGATGCCATCCCAGTACCAGATAAACGTTCTACTACTGTGATTGATGCTTTTCTTCAGATATTTAGCCGCATGGGTTTTCCTAGGGAGTTGCAAAGTGATCAAGGAACATCTTTCATGAGTGTCCTGACATCAGAATTTTTAGAAAATTTTGGTATTAAAGTTGTGCATAGTTCCGTTCGGCATCCCCAAAGCAATCCTGTTGAGAGATTGCATAGAACTTTAAAGAGATTACTGAAAGTCCTTTGCTTAGAAAAAGGTACAGATTGGGAGAAGATTTTACCTCAGACACTTTTTGCTCTTAGAACTTGCATTCATGATAGCACTGGATATTCTCCTGCAGAATTAGTCCATGGTCGGAACTTAAGAACACCCGTAACACTATTATATGAAAATCTAACTGGTAAAACCATTGAAGAAGATAGTGTGATTGCTTACGTTTTTAATCTTTTAAATAGAATGAAAAGATGCCAAGAATTAGCTGTGAAAAATATGACAGAGGCTAAAGAAAAACAAAAACTTTGGTATGACCGTAAGGCTACGAAGAGAGAATTTAAAGAAAATGATTTTGTGTTAGTTGTTGCACCTTCTAGATCAAACAAATTTTCTGTTCATTGGATAGGTCCAGGAAAAGTAGTAAAACGACTATCGGACACAAATTACTTAATACAATTTCCCGATAAGGAAAAATTACATGTATACCATGTAAATATGTTAAAACCTTATTTTCAACGTCCAGAAGATGTTAATTTAATTTTTACCTCTAATTCTGATAATGAAGATATTGATTCCGAGAAAGAAGATATCCCAAGTTTTGAAATTAATTCATCTACCCTTTTAGAGACTTTTCTTGAAAGCTGTTTTAATGAAAAGTTAGAGGACGATCAGAAGAAACAATTGAGTAGACTTTTGATTCAATTTATTGATATTTTTTCAAATGAACCGGGTTGTACAGAACTGGCTGAACTGGACATCGAGTTAGAATCTAATAAATCTATTATAGCTAAACCATATCGAATGTCCCCACGACAGACAGAAATTCTGAAATTGGAAGTAGACAAGATGTTGAAATTGAAGGTGGTGGAACCAGATGAATCCGATTACACATCACCTTTAATATTAGTTGAAGCTCCTGGAAAAGAACCTCGTCCGTGCATTGATTATCGCAGGTTAAATGAGGTTACCAGGACGCAATATTATCCATTACCAAATATTGAAGAGCGTGTTGAATCCGTTTCGAAAGCGAAGTTCATATCTTTATTAGACTTAACACGAGGTTATTGGCAGATACCTTTGAGTCCTAAGGCTCAAAGATATGCTGCATTTACGACGACATTTGGTGTTTATAAACCTTTGAGAATGGCATTCGGTTTGAAGAATGCTTAAAAAGATTAAAACACATCAATAATCTCTCTCGCCTGCTTCGCGTACAACGAGAGTCTCTCTGAAAATCAAAACAAAACAAAAAAAAACATAGGATCTTAAAATCGAAAGTGCCGATGGTGAGACATTACAATGTCTAATTGCGCATCATAAGCACCTCCTGTTTAAGAAGCTATACTATAATTGACTTCCAGGTACGAAAGACTGCCGAAAACAGTCTGCAATGATGAAACTGGATGTATCAGATTAGCTTTTAAATACAATGAAAAGATATGGTATTCCACTCTTTGATTGCTGAGTAGATTATTTCATCAGCATTGTAAACATTTCAGAAAAGTATTGTAGAAGAAAGTTTTACGTAAATTTATGACAAGGGTATAATTAACTTAATATCGGAGAAAATGATGTTCTGTGCATTTATGATGATTCGCTTACTTTAACATGATTTGAAACTTAACACAATTAAAGAAAAAATTCCACAAAATTTTATTGGATATTCATCATTACCATGTCTAGCATAAGTTCAGGTTTGGGAAATCTCAGAATTTTTGTATCACATCTGTCTTAGTACTAAATTAGAATGAGAAAATCTTTTGATTCAAAATAGAAAAAGATTAATAACATTATTTTTACTTTACGTGGCATCATACTTCGTTGAAGTAACATTTGAAGTATTAGTGAAATGACTTCCATTTTGAAACTCTCTTCAGCAGCTTTCAAAAAAGTTGTACATCCTAACAGGAGAGAATTAAAACAACGGGTCAAGGAGATGCAAAATGCAAAAAGTAATTCTTAAAGATGCTAGTTTGTCAGAAAGGTTCGAGATGGATTTGCAGAAGACAGTTTTCTGTTAGCACTACAGATGAAGTAGCTTTTCAACGGTTACCATCGAACACTTAAGATCACTATTCCTACTAGCCGATAGAACATTTAGAAGAATGACCACACACATTTTTACTGTGGTATTCCTAAATTGTAATTAGGAGAATGTCTACTAGAGGAACCATTCTGGTTCGATATTTTTGGATTCAGTCAGAAGCATAAGCTCTCAGAAAATCATAGTCTATTAAAAAAAAATCTAATGCTCCGAGTATGATGTGAAAGGAACATGGATGCAATCTAGGATGTTTTTTTTGCCCGATCGTAATCATATATTACCAAGTGTTTGGTAATGCACTCAAGAAATTTTAATCAGCATGTATTTATATATACATGCATATTATATTATTATGTATTATATTTATCATGTGGCCGTTAACACAGCAAATCAAATGAACTATCTCTAGGAATTTTGTTAAAAGTATAAATGTTTCCTATTTAACATAAGTGCTAAGTTAAATCTTAATAAATATCATTAACATACATTTATAATAATGTATTTACAACCAAATATTTTAAAATTAATTTTGAGGTATAATATTTACATTACTAAACCTTTTATATCGGTCTAACGTTTGAATTAATGAATGAATATTAGTGGTAATTTCAAGCTCATATGATATAAAAAGATATTCAGTCTTTTTTCAACTATTATCGACACAAGAATATATGTTTCTTTAACTTTAAGGAAATTATTTATAAATTGGCAAAATTTAGTAAATTTGCAAAAATACTTAGTTAAGTACTATTTTCTACTTTCTATCCATTTATGTAAAAGAAATCAACTGTCAGAATATCAATCAATACTATTTTGGATATTTACTTCTATTTCTAATTTAAAGTGTCACTATATATACTTTGGAAAGTATTATCCTTGAAATGCCTTTAAAATATTTTTAACGAGTCTTACAGAATTTCTATCAAAAATAATGAATTCCAGAATTTTCAGAATATCTATCGAAAATTCGATAAATTTTCTATCAAAAACGACCAAGACAAATGTTTCTAATTTAGTAAGGTTGCTATAATTCTCAGAAACTTGAAAAACATAAAGAAAATGTAAAATTAAGTAACAGTTCTTGAAAAATTTGAGGCAAAAAATTAATTTTGCACGTGACCTTAGAAATCATTTAGTAGACTTGATTACATTAGTGGTGTAATCAAGTTCAGCCATATCTGCAGTAGCCCATTTGTAGTGATAAATCTAGTAGCAGTGATTACAGACACAAATGTCTTCAACATCACGAATCTCCATATACTAGACTTTGTCGTTGATATACAGCCCCAAGAGAAAAAAATTTAAAGTGAGACCAAGAGATCTTAACACCTAAATAATTGAGCCACTGTGTTCTATTCATAGTTATTCGTAGCTAGGAAAACCTTAACAAAAATTTTCTAAATTAAGTGCTCCAGTAAAGAGGAATCCTTCTTGTTTTAAAGATTACAGTGGCTTACTACCCCAAATACTGAACAACTGAAATACTATCAAAATACGAAATATAGTATCTATAAGTACGGAGATTAGAATATTAGATAAACTTGCGATACAGTTGTCCGTCAAAATTTATAAAACAAAATGGTTGTTTGACTGTTGCGTGTGAAGTAAGTAGCCATTTTTTTTTAACAAAGTACACACTTAAGAAAACTTTGTGCCTTTTCTTGTGGTGATGCTATTTTTCCTTTTGTCTTCTCACAAAAAAGAACTCATATGAATGAAACGTGAAAAGTAAAAATTGTCTCCAAAATATACGAATTCATAAGCCAATTTTGCCAATATTGCAAACATATCTTTTTTTTATTGACCGTTCACATTAAAAATGTTTGATTCTGGTATTCCAAATCAAATGTTTCTGGTATAATAAACAAAATTTCTTTCATTTAAAACATAAAAATATTTTAATTTATCCTAGGATTTATTGTTGAAAAACAAAAATCAATCTTAAATTTCTGCTAAAAATTTCATACATAAATTGTTTCGTTAACTACATCAAATATTTCATATCCTTCAGAATAATAAAAATACGTCTGTTACCTCAATAACTTTTTGGTAATTTGAAGTGGCAATTTTTTTGAATTGTTAATCATTTCGTGTCGCGATCAAGAAATTTTTACATCCTATAAACAATTCATGTTACCAAGTTATATAAGTTCTTTCCAAGTCGAAACTACTACTCGGTTGTTTTTTAAAAAGTAATTTTAATACAAAACACATCTTTAACACCAAAAAAATTACATTAAACAAGAGACAAAAATTAACGTTTAACTGCTACTGATTCCAAGATTGTAGTTTGATTAATTTCGTTTTTCCATCCGTTAGATGGCAGACATGGCAAAACTATATCTTAATAGTCTCCCTATTCGCCTCTGAAAACGTCCTGGACTTACGAGTTGCGTGTAAAGAAATTCATTTTTTATCACCTGGCTTATGATAAGACAAACTATGATCCAAATACTCCTTTCTTTTATCTTATTTCAGTTTCACTAACTCCCTTATTTGAGGTGTCAATACGGGGTAATTTTTGACACCATTGTCATTATTAATGATTGCTTTTAAACCGCAAAAAATATTAGCTGACTCCTAACCTCTCTTCCGAATTATAAAATGCAGCAGCATCACTTATGACATCCGATCTAATACATTAAGCATATTTTTCATAAATTCTTCATCATAATGATCACTTTTAGCTATACTTCTTAAAGATAATTTTTTAAAATTATCTGACATAGCCATTCTTAAACTTAGATGCAAGTATTTGGAAGTTTTCTGTTTCTTTTTCCCAAGGCAAAAAACACTTGGGATTTTTACAATATTGTTTGAATTTAATAAAGAATTCAAGATTCTTAAATCGATACCTTATCTGAGAACAAAAACTGTATAAAAACTTGAGATATTGAAATGGAAATTCTTAAATGAAAAGTTCTCAAATATATAAGAAAAATGTAACGAAATACATTTATATATTCTTAACAGAAAACAAAATATTTTCAGGCTAATGTTTAAGAGCTAATGTTTAAGGCTTATGTTTAAGAAATCTTAAGTACTTTAAATGTAATCTATTAAAATATTAAATTAATGAAAAAAATTATTGAACACAGACAACAATAAATACTACACACATAATTATTAACATAAGTAAAAGCAATTAATATTTACTCCCTAGCAAAATAAAACCAATAATAAACATGCACACTAGCTCACATAATCATTAAATCAATTTTCTGGATATGTCAAAACAGTAAGAGCGCGCAATTAATTTCAAAAATTCTTAATTAAAATTATTTATAAAATTTTCGATGTATTTTTACTGTCATGCAAAACATATTAAAATATTCAGAACTTATTTTAAGTAAATATGCTAAAACCTTTCATAGACCATAATTATACATCATGTGTAGTGACAAATGTTTTATTAATACAAGCACTTATTCGAGACCAAATATGTGAATCATTCAGTTAATAACTTTAAATTTTAGATTAATATTGATAAAAAAATTCTGTAATAACGAAACACAAGAAGAATCAAAAATAAATTCAAAAGAATTTTCTATCTAAAATGAAGCACAATAATGGTTTGTCTTCCTTTAAACTAAAACTTTTGGTGGATATTTAAAACAGTTGTTGGCATGGAATATTAAAATAGTTGTCTGCATGAAATATTACAGTAGATGTCAGTATTAAAATAGTTGTCTGTATGAAATAAAGCTATTTAATAAGAATTTTATATCCTTAACTTGAAAATCACTTAAATGCAGATAAATGGTTAAATAATGAGACAAATAAAAAAGCATTAAATGTCATAATGGAACATATGACTATACTTATTGAATAAAATATAAATGTCCATAAAACCTTATTATGATCGCTTTCTCTGAAAATGAAACATATATTAATAAGAAAACAAGAATTTTTTTACTGAATTACCTTGTTGCTGTAAACAAATTCTTCTTTTCGAACATCTCCATTTCCGAAATGAATTTCGGTTTCATTGTGATTTCGCTTCACTTTTATTATAATTCAAAACAAATCATTAAATTATTTAACTATTTAAAAAGATTAAAATAGCATTATACTTTTCAAGCACTGGTTTATTAATCACAACAAGAACAAAATAATAAATCAAAAAGATAAATTTATTAAGATTAACGAATCGTAATATATAGAAACGAAATAAAACATAGAAAAAATTACAGAAGAATTCGAATTCTGCTTGAAACATTAATAACTTATAAGCTTGGATAAACCAGCATATTAATAATCAAATAGTTTGGTTAAATTTAAGTGTATGAGTTTCGGTAAACTCATTTAATTTTTCGATTAAGTTAAATTGTTAACCATACCAAAACATTTATTTTCCGCATTGCGAGTCGATTTCAATTCTGGTGTTACATTTTGTAGTCTAACATGCGGTTCGGATAGTATTTTAAAATACTTTCAATATAAGATGCATTTTTTAGGCACACAAAAAATTTGCGCATGCGCTCCATCGCACACAAAACATACTTAACGCGAAACTGCAGATCAAAGCAAGAGATTAGTGTTTCACCGTCCGTCTGATGATGCGCATGCGTAAATGCTGCGTAGAGCTTTTAATTTGAAGAAATTTGCTTAGCACCTTAATTTCTTCTCTGGAATATATAATACCAAATGAATTATATTTTTAATTGGTATAAATTGCAGAACAATTTTTTAAAATAATTTATTTCTTTTTCTATTTATTATTTTTTACACAGATAGTTAAATAATAAACCTGGCGTATTTCATTTAAATCTTCGTAAATACAACATAGAAAAACGAAATATTTTAATCATAAATAAATATTTTATCATAAATGATGCAGAGGCTTTAATCTCTTTTTTTCCTGTGAGCGCAAACTGATTGGTTTTAAAGAATATACTTACAGTGAAATACTTGTATAAAATCATTTCATGTATTTCCATCTATTTTCAGGAGCTATAAATATTATAAATCGTTATATACTTATTTGAAGCTGCAATGATTTTATTTTTGTGTAAGTGATAATGGTAGCTTGAGTTTGTCGATTTTCTGATTGGGATGAAATGTTTCAAAAAATTTATCTGCTTATTTTTTTTAAACTTTCCTTGACATTCATATTTGTTATTTCAATGTAAATAATCTTTGGCTTGATTTAATTACCGCTTAATTTTTGATAGTTAAAATAGATCAAATTATGTGAGGAAAATGATCATATTTAACATTATTTTTAATTTGACTATTTTCCAAGTAAAAATAATTAAAATTTATTGATATTATGAAAATAATAATAAACTCGGGAAAATATACCATTTACATGACTTTAATACCCATTTTTATTTAAGTAATGTATTTCTCCATAAATTTATAACAACCCTTATATATAATAAATAATTATAAATAATAAATAATGTAATATTTACATAGAATTATTAGTTTTGACTCGTATAAAAATAAGTAAAACAAAAGGACATGAGTTCCCAAGAAAAATGTAGCTTCGAAGATACAAACATTTAGATGAAATGGATACTTGAAAAATTCGGTGTCTTGTATTTAATAATATATTATTAATTCTTACCTACAAGAGATATTTAAATGTAATTACACATTAAAATTTTATCTGGAAAATATGTGTTAATTACAAATAATCAAAATTTTTATAAGGGAAACAAATAGTAATGAAACAGGTGACATTATGTACCAATGAAAATTATTCTTAAATCTGTTTTGTTTGATGAGAGAAAAAACTTTAAGGCAACTGCTGAACATAATATAATTTATTTATTGTCGCAAAATCTGCATATAAATTGATAATATATGAAACATGATTTTAAAAATTCAGTTAATGGTACCGTAATGTACCTTAATTTTCGTAAAATGGTCTCATCTATGAAAGCCAGTTTTTCAAGAGCCACAATCGATGAAAATAGCTGACAATTTTTTTTAAACTGTGCACAGAAATGCCGTATCGGAGTAAATGTCTCTCTAGGAAAATTGTGTGTGGCATAAAAACATTATTAAAAAATAAATTATAAATGTGTTAAACCTTGGTCAAATGACGCATTCTGCAGCTGAGATGGCACACGTCAAACTAGCAGGAAAACATTAGACGAGGTGAAAAGTTTAACCTGAGTAGGACCAATGATTCTTCGGTTGGTTCAGATATAATACCTACTAACTGGTCACGGTCTGTGATTCATCATTGGTTGTGGGATTTTTTAATTTTATTCAAATGTTTTTGTAGATATGTAAATAAATAAACATTTATACATAAATTAGAGGTCCTCTTTTGCTATTTGTTCAGGTATGTGGAGAGAAATGTCCAGCTCAGGTGCGATCTCGTCACCTCTCTGTGGTTCAAATTATAAGGCGCTGGGTGCTGAGTGAGTGTTCCAAAACCCGTTAACCTTAAGATATTGTCCAGGATTAGGTATGTATATTTGTTCCGGTTTTATCTTTTGCCATTTCATAAAACAGAACCAAATTTTAGCTTTATGTTTCTTTATATGAGAGAAGTTTAGGAGCCTGCAAAGTTTCTTCGAATGATAAAACTGACTGGTAATTCTTTAAAATGCTTTGATGCTTTCGTTGGACGTTTATGTAAGTCAAGAAATTCCGGTCGTTTTGGCCTATCATTACGAATGACCCTCTAGTAGCAATGTAAACATTTCAGGGAGAGATTTTTGAGATTTGAATAAGAAAGACCATGCTTTAAGAGGAACAATTTGTTAAGATTATAAGCATTCTGTAGTAAAAAATTTACACGAAACAAATTGTGTGATTCGTTCTGTCTCCATAACATCGGTAAATAAACTCAGCTCGCCTTATTTGTCATAGTACGGCCTTTTTGCAGACAACATCTTCGTTCAGAAGCTTCAGTTTAAACTAAATTCCAAATATTAACATCCAAGAGGGGAATCGATCCCACGAGATAATGAATTGAAAGCAGAGTTCAAACC
This sequence comes from Latrodectus hesperus, assembly GCA_037975125.1. Classification (NCBI taxonomy): domain Eukaryota; kingdom Metazoa; phylum Arthropoda; class Arachnida; order Araneae; family Theridiidae; genus Latrodectus; species Latrodectus hesperus. The sequence continues at coordinate 42,371,751 of CM075856.1, read as the reverse complement.
ATTCATTTGGCAATTGGGTGGTAAATGTGAGCTGAAAGTAAAGGAAAATCATTGACAGATCAACATCTTGATGCATTGTGATAATCTATGAAGACAATGAAGTAACGACTCATTTGTTAGTTTTTCACATATCAAATTTCAGGTAAAGTAGTTAAGTCCATTGAAGAGCTAAAATACGAGGAAAAGTTAAATTGGAATAATTTTTAAAACGTTGTGAAAACCATGATTATAAAGTTTCGAAGCATTGAAGAAATTATATAATTTTTCTATAACAAGAAAGATCAGGTTTCAATATTGACTGAGAAAAAATATCAAATTAAATAGTTAAAAAACGAAGAAGGGAAAGGAAGCGTGGAACAAGACAAACTGTTTCATTTCATTATAGGATTCAAAGATACTTTGATAGTAAGATCACACACTTTGGCCGGACAGATATTAAGGCCAATCTTCCCTCTGTTGGATATTCGTTCTCCTGCTTTCTGAATGCAATTGTTCTAGATCACATGCTCAAGAGTTTTTCTGTTCTTTTCCTATGGACACTTGAATATATCTGACTATTCATGAAAAATCTTCAGTGAAGACAATCCACTGAATATTCAAAACCTCTTACTGTGTCCTTTTCAAGTATTCACAATGTAGGTTGTTAAATGGGAAGATTCACAACATATGTATTATATAAACTAATAAAATCAAAGATTTCGATATAAATAATTTATATAAATATAAATTGTTCTTTGTATATAATTATACAAAGAGCAAAATTTTTTCATTTAATTTCTATAAATTACATTCCATTTATAATTAATCAACTGTATTTATCATGAAAAGCTTCAATTTATTTTATTTTCAAAAAGCACGGCGCTTTCTCAAAAATTTTAATTTTAATAAATGTGATAAGCATAGTAAAATTCATAAAGTCCCATCGATAGAAAAGCAAAAGACTTTTATGAATTATGTTTAAAACTTAATTAAAGCATAATTTAAAATATTGAAAATTATTGATTCAATTCTGATATAAATCTATTAAAAAATTATAGGGTAAAAACCAAATTTTAGCATAACATGTTATAGCAGGTATCCATTATTTTTATAACCGTATAAAATAAGCCAAATACAGAGAAGTTAGTGGTGAAAAAAATTTTTTTCTTACGAGAAAATGCATGGGAAAAAAGTGTAATATCATTGACATTGATGTACCACTCCCATATTCTACGTCATTAATAAATTTATCTTGGTGAAAAGCAGAAATATTTCTTAGAAATAAGATTCATCATTACTAGGAAAATTGGAAAATAAAAAGGAACTGAAAAACTTAAACATATTATTTTAAGCAGAATACATTTCCTTGAAAGATTTTTAAGCGTTTTTTAAAGACCATGATATGTAACTAATTATTGCCGCTATGAAAATATATATTTTGCATAATTTGCTTTTGCAATTAGCTAGCTGCTTTACATGATAATTTTATCTTGATGAGGATAATTTCTTGATAATAATTTTTATGCTATGACTTTTTAACAATATTTTTGTGAAAGATTGATAATTTCTTACAATTATGTAGAGTATCTAAATTTTTTTGTAGTCATCTCCAGTTCGTGTTCACCTCACTATGACAGCCCAATGTTAAGTGGATGATGAAATGCGGGCCGGTGACTAATCCGTATTTTCAGGGAGGGGCTCAATGTTCTTTATAAGCAGGATAACGCCCGACCGCACCTCGCATCAGCCAACATGTCCTGCAAGGTTTACAGTTATTTCCCTGGCCACCGTGCTCGCCAGATCTCTCACCAATCGAACACGTTTGGGATGCGATTGGATGCCATTTACAGACCCTGCCACTGCCTCCTTAAGAAGACGCACTTTGGCAAATAGTAAGAGGGAATGGCGAGCCATTCCTCTGGACACCATCTGCACTCTCATTGACTCTGTGCCTAGACGTGTTGCTTTGTGTATCGCCATCCACAATAGTCCTACAACCTACTGCGCCAACCCTGTTTTAGCTCTGTATTATGCATATCATTTCCAAATACAGATCACTTATTGTTCGTTGCTGTCTGTCTCTGTTTGCCGAGTTTCTTCACTTTCTGGTTACTCCTTCTTGGTATTGCATTTTCAATGTCGGGCAGTGTATAAATGAGGTAATGATTAAAATTTTAAATGAAAAAGAAACCATATTTTATACAGAAATATATAACTTTCAGACGGGGGAAAATCTGTATCTTTAACTAGACAAACTGTATACTTTGCAAAATATCACTCGATAATTTTTATTGGGAAAAGCCATAACGGACTTAATAAAAACATTCAATTGAATTAAATCAGCTTACAATCATTTTCGAGAAATAGAAATAAATATAGGACAAGAGTTAGAAATATAGATTTCTTAATTGAGGTTAATGACCTTATTCAGAAAAAAAAATTAATGAATGAGGAGAAATGAAAAGGATTTATATATAAAAATTAATATTAGAAGAAAAAACTCCAAAACTATTGGTGAAAGATTCTCTTAAAAATATACTTTGAAAAGAAGGAACATCTTTAACATTCATATATTTACAATTACAATATTTTGTCTCACAATTACTTTTGACACGAGGAAGTTTGCTTCTGTAAAACATAGTCCTTAATTCTTATTCTTCAAAATTCATTGCGCAACAAAAAAAATTATTGAAAAAAATTAAATCCTTTTATGTCTTTACTCTTTTTTTGTTGTAAATGCTCCTAATTATAAATTAATGGAATGATAAAGAACAGAAATTTCCCATTTTTTCCCGCGTTGAATCATTTTTAAAAGAATGATCTTCCTTTGACTCTCAAATGTTTCTCTGCAGTATATCATAATATAAATAATTTCTCATAAAACGTTTAAAGACTGTGATTTGAATAAAAAAGTAGCAAACATTTAGTGAAGGTAGTTCATTAAGTTTATATATAATTTTAGAATTTTAATACTATTTTTAATTTTATTTTCATAATTTTCGATTTCAAATAACGCGCCTGTTGTGCTTGAAATTGAAATAATTCTTTTTAGTTTGACTTGAAAACTGCTTATCATCATATAATCCTCTAATAACTATAATAAATATATATTTTATAAAGCAATTTTACTGACTTATTTGTACTTAAAATACACTACTGGCCATTAAAATTGCTACACAAGGAAAGCGGCACACCACACACATGAAATTTGCATGACAGGTAGAACTTGCTGTGATATGCAAATGATTAGATTTTCAGCGCATTCATACAAAGCAGGCGACAGTAGCGACATCTACAATGTGTATAAAACCAGAGATTTGACAGCAGTTTTCTCATACTCAATTTCCGTTTCAACGTTGTTTTTGGCAAAGAAAGTTGTTGTAATGCCTCGTGTAAGAAGAAGAAATGCCTATCAGCACGTGTCTAACTTTGATCGAGGAAGGATTATAGCCTACCGGGATTGCGGTTTATCGTACCGCAATATTGCTGCTCGCGTCGGTCGAGACACCATGATTGTTAACAGAATATGGAATCGATGGATTCAGGACAATCATACGGAACGTCCTGCAGGATCTCAGCGACCCCCCATCACTAACAGCAGAGAAGACAGACATCTTATCCGCATGGTCACAAGGGATCGTACAGCCACGTCACGAACCCTGAGTCGAGAAATGGAGTCATTTGTAAGGCAACAAGTTTCTGCTCGAACAGTTCGATGATGTTTGCAGCAGTATGGATTGTCTGCACGGCGACCATGGTTTCGGCTACCATTGACGCTGTGTCACAGACAGGAGCGCCTTCAATGGTGTGATCAGCGACGAACTTAGACGCGGGAATGGCATCAAGTCATCTTTACAAATGAATCTCGGTTCTGTATACAGGACCATGATGGCCGCATCCGTGTTTGGAGGCATCGTGGAGAACGCGCATTGTCAGCTTTCATTTAACATCGCCATACTGGCCCATCTGCTGGAGTGATGGTATGGGGTGCCATTGGATACACGTCTCGATCCCCTCTTGTTCGCATTACCGGCACTTTGCACACCAACCGTTACATTTCCGATGTGTTAAGGCCCGTGGCTCTGCCCTATCTTCGAGGCCTCCCTAATGCTTTGTTTCAACAGGATAATGCACTACTGCATGTTGCCCGTACTGTTCTGAACTTCCTTAATACAGAACAGGTTCGACAGTTACCCGGACCAGCATGTTCTCTAGATCTGTCACCAATTGAGAAAGTGTGGTCAATGGTTGCCGAGTGATTGGCACGCCATCACACACCATCCACTACTGTCGATGAACTGTGGCATAGTGTTGAAGCTGCATGGACTGAGATCCCCGTACTTGCCATACAATCTCTGTTTGACTCCATGCCTAGGCGGATAAATGCTGTTATTGCAGCCAGAGGTGGCTGCTCTGGGTACTGATTTCTCAAGATCTATACATCCTAATTTCCTGTAAATCTAATCACTTGTTCTTTCCACTATAATGTATGTGTCCAATAAATATCGTTCTCCTATTTGCATTCCTTCTTGGTGTTGCAATTTTAATGATCAGTAGTGTATAATTTTTTAAAATTTTAATGCCAGCGTTTGGGTTGATTTTTTTATCATAATAATTTTTCATGTTAACTATAACAGTTAACAATAATCCTAGATCAACGAGCTCTATAATAATTAATAGCTTTCTTTGCTTCAACTAAATAAGAACTAAAATGACTATAATGTAATGGTAATGGGGACATGGATTAATTAGTGGTTTGGTAACATGGGTTAATGTAACGGTTTGGTAAATTGAGTTAATTTCAACTACTTTTTCTAATATGTTCACATTTCGAAAAATTTGACACAATCACTTATTTGGAAATTGATTCTCCCAAATTCAATTGAAATTTGATTGAAAACGAAATATCGAAGATTTCCGAATAATTAAAATAGGCACCGACATCATCTTTTGATTGTTTCAAAATAGATCAAATCTTTTTATCTTTAATCTTACTTTCTTCGACAATAAAAGGCTAAATCAAATGTTCGAAGTGTCAAAAATGCACGAAATTAGATTATTGCAATACGTTTCCCTTTGCCTATATTTCTGCTGACCGAGCCCGTTAAATGCAACCAACCATCTTGTAATTCTGAGTGACCTTAAAGTAACTAAGTTAACACTTAAATCTGTCTACTTTCTCTTAACGTCACTCCTGCGGAAGAACATTGGACTCTGCAAAAATTTAATTAGCTGAGGCCTTCTCGTCAAATCGGTTTTTATCTCCCTCCTCGAGTGGAACGCTTTCCTCACAAGATAATAGCGGTAATAGAATCAAAAATCATTTTTGGATCAAGTCGAAGCGCAGCTATTCAAATTAAATAAGGCTCAAATTGTAAACTTTCTTGCATATTATTGAATAAAAAATACATCTACAGAAAGAAATAAGCTATTTTAATTCAGTTAATTTTATTGCTGTGTATTTATCAATTTCCGTGAAGAAAATTACTGAATTAAAACTTTTAGTAAAATGATGCCAACAATTACTTTTAACAACCGACGAGCTTCTGCATGAAGTAACGCATTGTTATAAAACTCAATATTTTCGCATAATTCAGAAAGAAAACGATCATTCAGAGTTTTCACTTTGTTTACAGCTTTAATACACAAATGCAAAACAAAACGAATATTTTTTGCAAATCCTTTGTTACCAAGGCAGTAGCCTTAGTAACCAAAGATTTCGGAGATTTTAATTTGTAAAAAACATTTTGCAAGATCAAATTTGCAAAAAGATTTATAAGAGATGGCAAAGCAAAATGCAGTGAAATTTAGATCACGGTCAAATATTTTGGGATTTGCCAGAACGAAAATCAAAGTATCAAAAACCTTTTCTTGAAAAGCAAAAAATGTTTGGTATTTTCCATTAATAACTGTGCATTATCAGAAGCTGCGGGAATAATTTTAGTTATGAGAATTTCATTTTGTGCGCAAAAATGTTTTTCAAAACAATTAAAAATGAATTCCTCTTTAGAATCATTTGTAATAATTATGTTATAAGAAGTTCTGTAATTTTTCTAATCTGGATGTATAACATCAAAATACAATTTCTAACAAAACTGGAATCATCCAACTGTATGTAAAATTTACTTTTTCGCAGTTTTCTAATAACTTATTTTTAATATCTCGATCTATGCAATGACATAGAGGCATTTCAATAATATGACGTTGCGTGGAGTTATCGCTTAGGGAAATACTTTTTAAAACTGCTTTAGGGTTCACTTTTAAAAATATTTTTAGTATCTTTTGTACTACTCGTAATATTATTTTTCCTATGGTAATATGCAATATCTAGTTTTTGCAATGAATAAGGAAATGTTATAAGAGGTTTTTAATCTTTTAGTTTTACGTCAGAAGTAGATTTCTAATGAAATGATTTAATCATTGCTTCAGAAAGCTGTGAGCACTTCTCATGGAGATTCTTGAATAATCCAAAATGATATCTTTTTAGCAAGAAGTGTTCTTTCCTGCTGAAATTTTTCATAGATCAAACATACTGAAAAAATAATTGTTTCCTTGAAATGAAATGATACCAAATTTCAAATGACACAATTTTTTCAAGACTAAATAATTGAATATATAAGCCTGAATAGTTGAATATTTATCAGAGAAAACATTGTATAAAATTTTTCAGGATACCTTACCTAAGATATAAATTCACCCTACCATTCTTAAAGTTTCTTAAAGAGAGTCATCATATAAGCTCTTTTTGTTTGGAGTTTTAAAATTAAATTTTAATTTTAAAACATGTTCATCACCTTCTACTGCCCCCCCCCCCAAAAAAAAAGATTTCTGCTCCCTTTCCTTTGAGACCGAATTCGCCTCATGATTCTACTCATCATCTTTCCCTCACTCTCCAGGAGACAGAGCCTATGTTCATATATTCAACTAATGCTATCGATATTTTTTATCACATTTTTATTTATTTTGCCTTTTGTAGAAATTTTAAAAGATGTCAAAATTTCTCTATAGCTTTAAAATAAAATGAATTATATACATCAGGTGATTTTCTTAAATCTATATTCCATGTAATTTGTAATCACCATAAAAGTCTCTAATATTTGTTATCAGTGTTTTCTCCTCTATAAAATGTAACGTAAAATCATAGCTCAATTTTGAAGATTTCAGATTTTTTTTTTTTTGTATTATGTTTTTGTATTATCATACATTCAGAAAGCAATGAAGATTTTTTCATTACTGTTTTATTTAATTTCTGCTAAATTTTAGAGAACTTGAGATTTAAACAAATCCAATTTTAATTGGATACTTTTAAAACCTGTAGGAATAATTTTGTGATATGTGTACCATGCATAGCTTTCTATATCGCATAATAAACAACCGAAAAGCTGAAGACTGTTTCAAATCTTTTAAACTTTCTTGTTCTATTTCTTACCTGCAAACTTCTCATTGGATTTGTTCACTCATATGCCTCAAGATTAATTTTTCCAGTACTCTGTTTCCTCACTAATTTAATTAATTTAAGCAGCAAGTGCGTGGTTTAAAATTGATTACGAAATATTAAATATATTCCTACGTGAAATAAGGGCTGCGAGGCCTGGTTGATTAAGGCGTCGTTCTCATTATTGGGAGGGAGAGATTTCGAACCCTGGCTTAATCGAATATCTTTCGTGTTCGCTAAAGGCGTCTGGGGTAGATGGCTGTGATTGCACTATCCACCAGTTGATATGGGTGGCCATTACAACCACACCCTTGATATAATACTTGTCTAGGGGTGCCAGGACATGCATTGGAGATTTATATATACACTCACTTCCAAAAATTAAGCATGAAGATGTAAAATGCAAAAAAAAATCAACAAATACTGCTTTGATTGACACAAAATTTGGCAAGAAAGTAGCATGTATATTTAAGCACTAAATAAAATCAATAATTATACATAGAAATGAAAACAATATTAAATTTTTGTAAGTTATCAGATAATGACATACTGGAGATTTAAACAGAATCATGTATAAAGAGAAAATAAACAGCATAAAATGAAAAAAGGACATTAATAGGGAAAGTGATCCCCTCTCATCTATATATAAAGTTTACATTTTGTGACCATGCTTTCAATTAGGTGGTCAACAACCGCAGAATTAAGCACTAGCCATTCTTCTTGTAGAACAGTTTCGAGCTCAATAAGAGTGGCTGGAGGTGGGAAACGTGAAGATAAAGCACGGCCGAGAGCATCCCAAAGATTTTCAATGGGATTAAGGTCGGGCGAATATTATGCCCACACCATACGCGCAATCCCTCCACTGTCCAGGTAATCATCGACTATGTCAGTTCAATGGGGATGTGCGTTATCACCCATTAAAATAAAAGTAGGGCCAACTGCTGTAGCGTACAATCTCACAATGGGTTCTAGGACTTCATTTCGATACCGGACAGCCATCATGGAACCCCATTTAAAGATGTGCAGGTCAGTGCGGTATCCTAATGAAATCCATGCCCACACCATAATGCTTCAGCGGAATGCTTTATGTTCGGTGATGTTTTGGGGCTGATTGCGTGTTACTTGTTTACGCGATATCCTTATACACTTGTCATCTGGCTCCAGAGCAAATCTTGACTCATCAGTAAACATGACATTGCCCCAGTCAGACTCAGTCCACTTGACATGTTCCTGGTAAAACTTTAATCGTGCCCCTCTTGATTGGACGGATAGACAAACACAAACTCGAGGTACCCGGGCGTACAGTCCACTCATATGTAATCTTCGGCGTACAGTAGCTGCAGATATCACCTTACCAATGGACGCTGTAACCATAGATGTCACAGGTGTGGAGGTCACTCTGTGATTCCCCTTGGCTGAAATCGCAATATATTGATGTTCCACGGGGTTTGTAACCCTTGAGCGACCGGCTTTAGGCCTTCGGACAACTGTCTGTGAGCTTTGGAATTTGTTTCCATAAACGTGAAATTACAGAAAGTTGAACGCCGAAGAAAAGAGCAACATCTGAGATCGACTGTCCTGCTTCAATGAGCCCCACAGCACGTTAGCGCTCAGAATCTTCCATTCGTCTTCTGGAAGTCATATAAACACGTATGTCTGGAAAACAAATTGAACGAAAGTTTTAAGCACCTTCTATCAGCACTTACAATCAACTTCTGTAACCCTTCATAAAGCTGGTATCTTATTAGACTGCCCTTTTTGCATATTTCTTGACATGAAAGCCCGATCAGCTGTTACTTAACATATTTGCATTCTTCCATCTACCTTGCAGCGAATTGCATCCCCTCAATTCTGATTGGCTTCCGAAAATTAGCATTTTCCTCTCAGTGGTTAACTTTTGGAAGTGAGTGTATTAATCTGCCTATAGTAATAAATCAAATTAAAGCATCTTGAAATCTTGTCGCAAAGACAATAAGATTTATGAACAAGTTTGTAAAATAAAAAAATTCGATTCTTATCTTTTTGGTTGCAATGGTCCTAAAATCTCCACCGGATGTGTATGATTGAATTCATAACTATTTTTCAGGAGGATGTGTAGCTGAAATGAATGCACAATAATTCCCTATTACAATAATGTTGGGATGAAGGCCACTAAAAATGTCTGGCTTTTTTACTACTATAACGTAATTTTTCTATAAAATATTGCTGGATAGTAATAACGTACATATTATTGCGTCTCTAAATTATATAAGATATATATTAGCACACAGAAGCAATATAGACTATTTATTTCAAATTATTTTATTGATATAAAATCAAAATAAATCACTAAAATTTTGATAACTCTATGGAACCACCTACTATCAAAGGCTGTTGTAAGTTCGTTATGTACCATATTTTGCAACTGCGCAAGAGCATTTTCTTAGGTATTAGGTCGTGTTCATGCATCACAAGAAAAAACCTGGAAAACTCCGAAGTATATAGTCAAATAAAGATGCATTCATAATGCAATAGCACAACACCTATCTCATGTTGTTTAATAGTAACTGAGATCGATTCTGAGACAATCACAGACCTTTGGTATTTATGTGATCTCATCCTATAAGCCTCAAAGGATCTGATGATACCTACGAAAGTAATTCTAAATGGGAGAAATTGCTTGAACTGCTATTTCCTCTTGTGTAAACCTTCATCAAGCGATTCCTTCTTAATAATCATAATTTTCCTTTTCCCTTATACTATTTCCAATAAAAAAATTTCGCAATTTACAGGAGAACCCTTCTTATATTAATTGCGAAATTAGCATATTTCTTGTATAGCAAGCAATTCATTAATTCTGCAAGGAATGCTAGGAAATTGCCTGTTCAGAACCATCTTGTTGTGAGGACCGTTGTCTATTAAAAGTTCAGATGAGTCCAATGTTTCCCCTTTGATGGCGCTTGGCGGAGAGAAGAGCGTCTTCTCTCCATGTCCCACCAGAGTTGATCTTGTTAACTGATCTTCATTTAAAATTACTAAGTAATTAGTTTCATTTAATGGCTTCAGTAAGTAGTAATACGATATCGAAAATCTATCACAATAACCTAACTTTAACATATAAAGCAAATTAATCAGTAAATTTCTTTTATTATGAATTAAAGTTCAATAAAACAAAGTAATGAATGTTTTTTATTATGAATTAGTGTTCGAGAAGATAAATATGTATTAAAAATAATGTTCTTGAATTTATATTTAGTTTTTGATAACCATCGATTCATCAAAACTCTACAACAGGGACTAGTGATATGGCCTAAAAAACAGCTCATTATATTGTTATAAGTACTTAAGCCGAAACGTTTGAACGTAAAACAAACGGAAATTTCTCCAAATTAATAAAACTTAAAGCAGAGATAAACGTGTGGTCGAGTCTCAGGGCACTCTAAAAGCTGACATCAAAACGCTTTATGAAATGCTGAGAAAAGTACAATAATGCGACTACTAGCTTAAAAACAATTAGACACATTTATTGTCACACTAAAGGGATTCGTATTTCTTGTTTTCTGTAATATTATTGCCCAGATGAACCTATTAAACATAACATACTACGTGATTTTGAATTGGGGTCAAATGAAGACATCATAACCAGAGACATCCTTTTCAGCTAACTTCCACATCATCCCAACAAAAGAGAATTAAAATCTACAAACAATTAACCTGTATGGAGACTGTCAGCAAAATGGTGTTTAATTTCAGTTAAACAGGAAATCTGTTACAAATCGGAATGAGAGTGATGTTTTTTCTTACTGGTTTTCCTCGACCCCTTTCATGTTTTTACTTATGATGCGGCAGCGAAATGATTTTATAAAGCAAGATTATTCAGTAATTAAATTTAAAAATATTTGCTCAAAAATCTACTTTTAATTTTTTTATGTCATTTACAAAACTAAAATTTATTAAATATTTATTCTATTCTTTTGTACAGGAATACATTTTATTCTTTTGCATGGGGACAGCTGTAACAGCATCCAACGTACTTACATGGGACAACCTTGTTGAATTACAGCAAGTAAGTTTGATTTTCAACTCGCATGCTAAGATACTTGCAGTATTTCAGAATTTACTTCAAAGCATAATCTCTGAATTGTTTCTCGCGTGCAAAAAATAATCTTAAAGTGACGAACAAACCAAACTTTGGTCAGTTGTGTAATATATTTTAATAAATTTATAAACTAATGATAAATTCATTGAAATATCTTTCAAGTATATGTATATATATATGTGTGGTGATCCAAAAGTCAGGACGAACTTTAAAAGTAAATAATTAGAAAACAAATCGACTTACAAAGATAAGGTTTGCACCAAATAGATGGAAAAAAAACCTAAATTTGTGTAGCAACGAATAAAAAAATTAATTTGTTGGTGGCCAACAGATGGCGCTGTCGGATTTCCGATGTAGAGTAATGCTAATCAACAAGCGATAAAGAAAGGAGCAACTGCAAAAGGAGGAAATGGTAATCGAAGATTACTTGCATCAAAATGCTGTCCATAGTTGAGAAAGCTCTATTAGTTAAATTGTATTATAAAAATTCGGAAAGTGCCATTGCGAGCATTACGTTACATGAAGAGTATGCGAGGCAGCAGAGGATTAATAATGAGTTTTGCATTGAACAAAATGATGAAGAAATTTGAAGCTACAGGTTCTTTGGAGTCACGTTCAAGAAGTGGACGTTCCTCTTGTGGAGCAGATGGTACAATCTATATCGGCGGTTTCTGCACGCGGGGAATGCTGTGCTCGACATTTTCGAAAGATAGAAGTGTCTGGAGAGCACTGCGAATAACTCTGAAGTGGTATAACTCTCGAATAACTCTGAAGCGGTAATACAAGTTGCAACATAACCAATGACGAAACCTCCTGACCTCGAATCTCGCCGAGATGTTGCGAATTTTGTATTCACTAAGATGGAGAGTAGCATGGCTGGCTTCATATTATGCTTTAGACAGATGAAGAGCATTTCACACTTTCTGACGCCGTAACCCTCATAAAGAAAAGTTATTAAACAGTAATAAAAATGTGAGATTCTTCTGCACTGCATTTACTGGGAATCTGGAACAATAGCTCTGAAATCTCGAGAATCAGAATCTGAAAATAGATCTCTATAACTGTTGATCCCTTTAACTTTGATAAAATCTTTATAAGATACCCTGAAATTCTTGTATAAACATGTACATATTCAATTTTTTAATTACAATGAAATCAATCGTAAGCAGGTCCTGATTAACACTGATGTGCTTGAATCCGCAACCATTTTTGGAGACCTTTTTTCTTTAAACCTGAGATAAAAAGTTAGAATTTTAGATGTGTGTGTGTACTAACTTTTTATACATACTATAAATTTGGACTCCTTCTTTAATTTCTCAGTTCACATACTATCATAAAGATAAGAAAATTTCTGTATATTTTAACTATATTCTATCAAATAATGCTACAAATTTTATCGTTTAATTTAGAGCATTAAATTTTATTTTTAATATAAGAGGGTTCATAAGGATTGAATTTCTTTGAGTTCACTTACATAATTCTTAAGAATTTGTTAGAAAAAAATGACAATTTGAATTCTCATTTTTTCTCGATTTTCTTGTATTTTTTCATAAATAGTGTTATAAAATGGATACAGAAGATTTATTTTTTTAGAATTTCCAGCAAATTTTCACATAAGTTCAGGCCTAATAACTTAGCCGAAAATATATATCTGATTATAAAAATAAACTTAGAAGAATTTTGAAATGAAGTGCTGACTCTGATGTCGATACATCATATATTTGTGCTCGAATCACAAACCGGTTGGCAGAGTTTGACGATTTCATATGGGAAGAGCTTCAAACTTCTAGCAATCAAAGCACTAGGGATGGGGCTTTGTTACTTTTCTTGTACTTGGTACGTACTGAGTACAGTTACTTTAAAAGTAACAAGTATTTTACCGATTACTTTCTGTACTTGTTACACTTTTTGTGCTGCCATCTATCGGATTAAAATGTAATGACAATTTTTCCAAGTTTTATGAATAGATAAAAACTAAATTAGTAATAAATAAATTAATAATTAATTAAAAATTAATTAAATATATAACATTTTGTATAGTTCCATAAAATTAATTAATATAATTAATGTTAATTTAAATCATTATCATTTATAAATAAGCATCCAGTTAAGGTTAAAATAAGAGCTGATGTAATAATCTATAAAAATATTTCTTTTAATAAATGCAACATTTCAATAATAGCAATTTTTGTTTTTCTTAAAAACTTTAATTTTTATTATGAAGCAATTAAATATAAGTTATTCCCTCAACAAACAGTTTTTCTGTGAAAAATTTTGAACTTATATATTTTAATAAATATATTTCTTTCAGTATAAAAAATCCTAATCTTTTGTTATTTACATTTGTTTTTAGAATTTTCATCTGTTCTAAGTAAATTTTCAAATTATTCGATTGTAATTTTCAAAGTTTTCCAATGTTAATTAAAATATTAAATTAGACGTGATAATATAATTTCTATTTTTCAACCAAATCATCATCTTAATTTTTTGTTTTAATTTAGTAAGATTTTCCAATTATATAAATAAATTTTTATAATTAACTAGCAAATAATTTGTAAAGAATCGTAAAGTGGGAGGATTAATCAATTACAAAGAGATTTTTTTTAATTTACTTAGAAATATACAATTAGTTTAACAAAAATCAAATTAAATTTCTTATATTTTTCTATTATTAAACATTAATGAAACAATTATAGCAAAATTTTTGATACCTAATAGATAGTTATTTATTTTATAAATGGCGTTTATTTGTTTATATTTTTATGAAATAGATAAACTAGATTTTCTAAAATAAAAATTGCATTAACTCACATATCTTGCTTCAGTTTCCTGAATCTTAATTTATGGATAAATAAAGTAGCTTTGCAATTAAAACTGTAATAATACTTTTTAAGTGAATATGATCATCTTTCATAAAGTAACTTTTATAGTAACACAAAAATTCATTAAATTACAAAAACTGCAAAACTGTTTCACCAATTATCTATAAATTTTATGTTGTTTTAATGTAAAATATTAAATAATGTAATGTTTAATACAAAATACAGGAACTAAAATACATATATTTTATTTACATCAAACTGTAATTTAAAAAATACACATGATGGTATAAATAAAGATAAAAAGTAAAAGTTGACTTATATAAAAAAATTTTTTTTTCATTTTGAAGTTCAAAATTAAAATGAATAAACTACCTTTATTATGTTTCAACCAACATTATCACTATACGAATAAAATTAACTGTATAGTAAAAAAATATAAAACAAATTTTTCCCAAATTTTAAATTCTATATATTTATATTCTACATATTCATAGTAAAATATAGTGAAATTAAAACATGGTACAATAAAAAGTACATATATTTATATGGAATCATAATCAAAAATGCACATAATAATAAAAAAACAATGAAAGTATATTAATAGTTTTAATTTATATATTTTGTTTAAAAATTTGGAAACCAAAATAAAATACATTTGTATTTAATGAGGTTCAAATAAATATGTTCATTCTATATCAAAATATTTTTTCAGTTAAAAAAAATTCATTTTATACAATTTTATATCTGGAAATTGATTCTGGTACCAGAAAGTATATCTGGAAATTGATTTATCATAAATTCATTCAAATATCTCGTAATTTTTTTTTCAAATCTTTAAATTATATTACATTACATACATATTCAAATGTTTGCTTTATGTCATCTAAATGGGTGCAGAGTTTACGTTACGTAGTTTCAAAATATATATATATATATATTACTGGCACATTTTCAAGAAAAATTGTAGCATATTAGGCAATATTCTCATTCTTATGATTTTTTAAATTATGTTGTGATAAATTTCGGTTCATTTATTTAAATAGAATTATATTATATTTTGTGCAGAAATTTATGCAAAAAGTAATTTTTTTTATGATTTAAACTGAATTTACCGACATAAATCTGAACTGAAAACTTGGTTTTATAAAAATAAAGGTAATTTTTCTAAATCTAATGTGCTGGCGTACATTTTAATTTAGATACTTGATTCCCAGTTATATTATTTTGAGATAAGCTAGAAATACGTATTTTCTGATTAAAACTCTAAACGAAATTTAAGTTTTCTATAAAACTACTTAATATAACACATCTTAATTAATTTGCTTAAATGCAGCTCATTATGAATAATGAGCGAATGTTTTTTTATTTTTTAACAGGTACTTACATTAAAGAGTAAAATTCAATATTTGAAATACAAAAAGTTCTAGAAAATTCTCAGAATTCAGTGTTATTAATTATTTTCATATATCTTTTCTTGTTTCCGAAAATCATCCCCCAATTATACCATTTTAAATTTTAAATACGAATTGAAAATATGCATTTTTATTTACGTGAACAATTTCCCCTAATTTTGTTTTCTCATTTTCAGAACAGCAATTTTTTTGATTATATAACTACCTAATTTTTAATGGTAAAAATATTTTTCAAGAGAAAAAAATTGTTAAAGTAAAAAATATTTAATTACTTTTAGAAATATTTTTTTAAAAATTATCTTTAAAACAAAAATATAGTAAAAAAAATTCCATTCACTTTTTGTTCAAGCCAATAGAGTAATTTTGGAAACAATGATCAGATTTAAAAAATTTAATTAAAATTAATTAAAAGTTAAAAAATAATAAGAAAAATAAGTCAATAAATATGGAATAATATATAACAAGAATATCAGGCTTTTTTCTTATATTAAAAAGTGACATATTTAAAACAGAAGTATAACTATTAAATAAATGTGCTACGATTATTGATTTTCCCAACTCATTTATTTTATTAACAAACACGAAACAAATGAACTTGCTTTTTTTCTTCATTTTCGCAATAGAAATTCATTATGTACCCTCTCCAGCCAACACCCTCTCCTAAAATACATGCATCTCTAGGGGTGTTGCTTCAGCCCAAAGAGATTTTCTAATTCCCAAGAATCAATCTTCTATTTTCCAGTTAAACCAGCATCTCATTTCTCTTCTCCTACCCACCCAGCCACCCTTCCTATCATGGGAAGAGATTTCCCAAATCCTGACACAATCTCCTAATTCGTCCGTGTGTATCGATATATCGATGACATTGTTACTTGTACTCGCTCTTTCATTGGCTCTTCTGTACTTGTTACATTCAATTAAGTACACTTATTACTTTGTAACAACCACGTACTCACGTACTTGCTTATTACTTTGTAACAACCACGTACACACGTACTTGCTTGTTACTTTGTAACAACCACGTACACACGTACTTGCTTGTTACTTTGTAACAACCACGTACTCACGTACTTGCTTGTTACTTTGTAACAACCACGTACACACGTACTTGCTTGTTACTTTGTAACAAGCACGTACTCACGTACTTGCTTGTTACTTTGTAACAAGTACGTACTCGCTCATTACTTTGTAACAGCCACGTACTGGTCAAGTACATTGTACCTGCAACTGTCTGAGAATACTCGAACTCGCGCTGACTTTGTTACTGGAAGTACTGAGTATTTGGAAGAAAATGTACTGATTACAGGTTGTTACATTCAAATACTGATTACAAAATACTTGTTACAGGTATTTCTTCCCATCCCTACAAAGCACGCTCCTGGCGAATGTCAATTTGTGTAGTCTGTTTTTGGCGTGCGAATTTTCCAGATTGTTGTAAAAAGGTAATAATTTATTGTTCTTATTCATAAATGTTTTTTATTATTATAGCAAGTTCTTTATCACAATTATTATATCTTCTCAGAATCACTTTTCATTAAGTTAACCCACGTTCGAGTACTTAATCATAAATAGCTTCTAATTTACGAAAACTGAAAGCTATTACATATTATTAATTAAAATAACGTACTATTTCATGTTTAGGAATGGAACAGCTATGAAAAAGCATTGTTAATTCCTTTAAGAGCAAAGAAAGTAAAGAACAAATTTCAACTTTTATGAAAGAATCGGTTTTAAAGACACTGAATAGGGAAACCATAATTATTGCAAATGATAGTTTTAAAGAAAAAAATAAATTTTTTGGTAATTTCTGATTAATATTGGTAAGAATCCAAAGAAATTTTCAAATTTATATTGAAATCAAAATTAGAGAATAAATTCATTATCGCTGAAAAACTTAATTTTCTTCTTTATAAAAACCGTTAATTGTTTATCAAAATTTATCTTTTCCGAAATATAATATTTAATTTGTTATTTCAGAAAATGAAAATTTTACAATCTGGTGCCCCTTTGATTGTTTGCCGATTTTTTTTGGCGCCAAGATGTTACTAACTAGTCGGTTGCTGCTCTGCTACACAAATTATTAAACAATGCCTTGAATTAAAATTAATTTTCAACAATTTAATAAAACGGCGCCGGAATTATTAAAGAAATTAAAATCAAAGCACTTACCTATATTTTTTGAAGCCTCCTCATAGTTGCAAAACTTAGGTGGGTAGAAATCTTTCCCGCACTTTATGAAATTCCTGAATAAGTTGCTTTCCTTTGTATCTGCATAGTGCCTCCTTCAGAAAATTCTGTATAATGTGAATCAAACATATCTTTGCTAGATTGTCTGACACAATGCTTCCTGAAATCACATTTGATTTGTGCCCACATTCTTTCTTTAGTATTAGTGTTGGCACCAGTTTCAGGATCAACAGTAACAATGAATGATTCACTGTTATGTGCTGGAAATCTTCATGTGCTAAGCAATCATTAGATTTCCAGCAATCCGATATAATTCACCCCCCTGGCTTAACTTTTCTTTTAATTATCTCCAGCAAAGTCTCTCTCAATTTGTCATTCATAACATCAAGAAAACACCTTCTTCTTCCCTTTTCAATGCCACAAAACACCCATTTGCCAATCACTCATCTACCTCTATTTTCTTTTAAACATACTCTGATCAATTTCCAAATTCATACCAGTCTCCAATCATATCACTATTATTCAAACATTCATCCATGGACACTTCTCTACAAAAATTGCACCTGTCAACCACAGTTTTATTCGATGTTGCATTCATTTCATTCATAATCAGATTTGTTCCAGCTTGAGTAAATATTTAACTTTTAATATCAGAATTAAACTTTTATTGCTTTCTTCAAACCATATACCTTTCCTTAAAGACCTCTTACAATGATGAGCATTCACACCTTTCTCTCGACAAATCTATTGATAATCATCCGATCTATCCTTTTGTTCAACCAAACAAATATCTATCTTACAAACAAACTGAACAGACATATTTAGAACTAATCAAAGTTTCATTCATACACCAATCAATAATTTCTTTCTTACCTTTTTGCTAGTTCACACAAAACACTCATATTAATTTTACCAAACATTCTACTTTGCAGGAGAAACATGGCAATAGAAATTCCAACAACAGTTAGACAAATGTGTGACAAAACGTTGCATTTGCAGTGAAAATTACAATGACGGTTAGGCAATTAAAATTTTGAAATATCCCATGTTAATGTCAAAGAACCAATAAGATTAATAAACGATAGTTATGTCTCTAAATAGCAAGAAAAATTAAGAAACCATAAAACTATTAACCAAAAAATATTAACCAAAAAATAACGGGATTGTCAGAATTTGAATTTCATCGCCAAATTCTCGCCAAACTGAGGGACACCCAATTCTACACTGAACTCATAATTACAATTACATAATACTGTTTTACAATTACAATTGCATAATAATTAATTGCATGATACTGCATTTGATTATGTCTGTTTTGACATTATTGAAATTATCAGTATGTTATCTTGTGTTATAATGTCATAATTTTTTGTGCTGATTTTTCATTTGGTAAATATTTTCGAGATTTCTGTTCTACTGACTGTTCAAACTTTGGCTGCATTAAGTGATTGATAATACAGATTTTATTCTACCTTTTATTTTTCAATCCTTTAAAGTTATTGAAATAGAAGATAGTTTTATGAGTTTTTTCTTTTGATTTACATTTTTCAGTTCTACTTCAGCTCTTGTAAAAAATTTTAGTTCAAATTTATGATGTCATTAAATAATTTACTTCTAAATTGTATTTTTTATTATTTTTATTTCTTTTCTTAAATATTCTCATCCATTTTACTCTAGTTCATTAATAATATTTTTTATATTTTGTAAAAAGTTGTTTTTTTAAAGTAGTTAATTTTATACACCAATTTTAATTTTTAGTTTCACAGGTAAGTAGCAAATTTGACAAATTGCCTTTGTTAAGTCATGTTGTTGAATATCCTCCTGGTTTAGGAAAGCTTACACCAGCTCCAAAAGGTGCCAACGCACAAGTTCAGCATAGATTTTATCCTGCTTAATACTCAGCTGCCTCCATGAGATGCCTAGACAAGTAAAGAAGGTAAGCAGGACTGGCAAAGAGGGAACAGGAAAAAAAAGGAAAAATCCTCTCCCAACTAAGAAACATTTGCTTTTTAAACGGTCATTTCTGAATCTCGCCATGGCTGATTGAAGAGTTTGCAGGCCACTACATGATTGGCACAGACCCAGACTGTTTGTAGCATACCAGTGATGTACCAGAATGAGTGGCCAAGCAAGCAGTTTCTGTTAATTTAAAGTGTGTGTTTTTGAGGGAAAAAGCCTCAAATAGGGGGTGTACCTAGGTGTAACGGACGAAGTACATCCTTAGAGTTTTCTTCTGGTAGAGTCACCCAAGGCTTGATAGCGGTTCCTTTTCATTCAGCTAGTGGCTGCAACTGATTTCAGAGGTCAAGTCAGTTTTCTGCCCTTGTGGTTCCTCTCCAAAATGAAGTGGCAAACAATGTTAAATCATTAAAAACCATTTTATCAAAATGTTTTTGTCCTATGAACTTGTTTTATCTACTTATCGACAAGATAAGATTTGAGACATTGATGAATTGTATTTCTTTAGCTTTGGCTGAACTGGCAGTTAAATAATTAGCACTCTGGTTTGGATTTCACTAGCTCATGGATTTTATTCCTACTTTGGGCTTGGCTGTTTGTAGTGATTCAAAATAGTCTTTAAACTGTAGATGTGGTCTAATTATAGTTAGCTTTTATATCCTCAGTTGATGATTCAGTTTCATATAAATCAGATTAACCTCCTTGCTTTAGGTTTTTCTCTTTGCTGATCGCTATAATTTTCTATCACACATACTGGATTGTTAATTGGTCTTTATATAATGAAACATTGTCCTACATTGAACTGAGTTATCAAATGGGGGATAATAAAAAGATTATTTAAACTATTGCATTTACTTTCAGAATTACAAATAACTTATTTATTATAGAATGGCAATATTGTTGAATCACCCTATTCCTGAAGAAGGACTTCACCACCAAGAACCTAATACAACTGCTTATATTAGGAATAAAGAGATTGGAAAGGGCACTTTATATATTACAGAAAGGTATTTATATTTGATATTAATTTTTTTCCATTTAAATTAATTTTAAGTTTGATTATGTTTGATGTGTTGCTTAATATAAATGTTGTTTGAATCATTTCAAGAATTAAATAAAACTAATTGAAGTGCTTAAATTAATTATGTCTTTTTAATTTTGAAGACATTTGACTATGTGTTATTGAATATTTTTATGCAATTGATAGCCTTTTGCCATATTTTTTACAGAAATGGATTTTGCTATTGCTATCATGAAATTGTAATTGCTAGTTTCTTTGTGCTGGTGTCCATTGAATTAATGAAAACATGTAGTGCTTATAAATGTATACATTTTGTGTGATAAAAGAAGCCTATTAATATTTTTTTAAATATATGTTAGAAACATATTTAAACTACTTCTATCTGTGATGTATTTTTTTCTGACATGGTGCAAAACTTTTTGATTAGTTTTTTTTTTGTATTGTTTTTGGAAATATTTTTTGTATTGCATTTGTAAAGATTTAGTTAGTCATTATTTGAGTACAGTGTAAGACTCATTGAGTATATTGCATATCTCTTAAGTTATGTCATTAGAAAAAAAAATGTGAAAAGTATATGAAAGCCAAGTTTGAATTAAAATAATTTGTACACTCAGTTTAATATTAAAAGTAACTCTTACTATTATACTTAATCTTTATCAGTGTGACCAAATTAAATCTACATTTTGTAAATGGGATTGTTAAATAATAAAAGAAGCTTTAAAAATCAAATTTATGGTATAGTAATTTTAAAATTATTTCTCTGAGCTGATGTGTTTTGGAATTGCTATTCAAGATTTCTGTTCTGAAAATTATCTGTAACCAATTTAAATATTAAGAAATAATTTTACTGGGGTACTTGTTTTGATATTCCTAACTAAATGTGTGTGCAGCAGTGTATTAATTATTATTGTGTTGGAAGTCTTCATAATTTAGAAGCTGAAACCAAGCAGGAAACCCTTAATGTTTGACATGCTATACCCAGAAGTATCATTTCAGTTGGATGGCACTAGAATCATGACCTATATAAAGTAGCTCTACCTTTGTGAAATTGGTACATCTTCTGTTGAGTTGTGAATCAAACTTAGATACTTTCAATCATTGGAATTATACCATAACCAACCAGGCCACTGCAGCCTCAAACTGAATGTGTAGTTATGCGAAGAAAACTGATACACAAAGATGTGCTCATGATTGATTTATGTTAACTTCTTCATAATTATAGAATTTTATTGTGCTTTCCGCAGCAGTTTCTTTGATTTCTGCATGTTCCATAGCAGTGATTGGATATATTTCTCCTATAGGATTAAAAAAAAAATTTCTATTGTATTTGGGGCTGCAAATAGATACTTAAAATAAATTTTCCTAAATTCTTTTGTAATATTTTAAGATTAACTTAGAAAATTTTAACTAAATGGAAATAATAAATCAATTTACAAGTATAATTGAGCATGTTGTTTTATTCATCTATTGTTATTTTCTTTTTATATTTGTAATTTAATAAAAAATTTAAAATGTACTAGAGAAAATTAAGAACACCTATAGTTTTATTTACAGCAAAAAATTTGCATTGCTTTAGCAATTTTATGTTTTAATCTATGTATATTTATCTCCTCATATTATTTGTTCTTTTAATTTATATTAACTGTTTTGATTGCTTGGACAGAAAAAAGTTAATGCTTGTGAATTTTAATACTTTGATTGTAATTCATTAAAAAATTTTTTCCCCATAAATGTAAATTAAAAAGCATTGCATATCATGGTAAAAGAGGACTGAACTGTACAGGCTAGGCGCGATTTCCAATTTTTTGTGCCAAGCGTTGCATAGCTATCTCGCCAACCTAAATTACGTCACTAAGCGGAATATCCGCTTATGAATATCGATTATGTTTAAACTTCAACTTTGGAATCGCACACTATTTCAAATTCCAAATATCAAAATTTCTAATATTTCATAATAATTACATATTATAGAAGTATTAAAATTTTAATAATTAGAGACAATTCTTTTATTAAAACTCAAATTTTAATATACCAGGCAATGGCGTCCACCTTAAAAAAACTTCAGTGTAACGCTACCTACTACAGTGACAACACGGCAATAAAACAAAACTTCCGATCTTGACAAATAACATTTTTTATTCAAACTCAAATTTTAATTAACTAGGCATGTGATACTCATCTTGAAAAAATTTCAGTACTGCACAATCTAACACTAACGTGAAACATGCATTAAAACTGATTTAACCCTTTAGCGGTTAGGGAAAGTAGCAGTTTTCGCTTACTTAATTCGCGCTGTACTGCGACTAAACAGCAGTCGAAATTCGCAGCTGTTTTCCTCCGCCGTTCTTCCGAAAATGTCACTCTTCTGTGGCGATGGGGTGAATAGCTCACCTCGCGCGTTTTATAAAATTCTTAAAGTACTTTTAATACATAAATACCAGTTTTTAAGTATTTTAAAATAATTAATAAATGATTATTTGTAAATAGTAAATTATAAATGATAATAACCAATTTTATAAATAATAATCGTTAAATATAAATACAAGTTTATACAAATATTAAATTGAAAAGTCTAAATAAATATAACTAATGTAAAACACTAATGTTGATATATTATGAACAAAGTCGTCATCAGATTCAAAACTAGATAAGCTTTCTGTATCACAATCATAATCATCGTCATAATCAATATTATTTAACTTTCGCTTTTGAGCCATTTTTCTTTACAAACACTCAAAATACCACGCCAAAATGGCTATATAAACAACAAGGTAAAAATATAAACAACTTCAATCATTAGGAAAAGAAATTCATGGAACCCGTACCCGAATTTAATCTGTAGACAGTAAAACTAACTAAATTTGCGAGTAGGATTCGTTAGTAACATTATCAATGCAAAATAATATTGGCGAACGAGCTCAGCTCGTCAGCGCGCATTGGGGGAAAATTTAACTACGCGAGCAGAACTCGTTTCAAACCTTTTCGGTCGAAAACACGCTGCCGAGCGGAACTCGTTTGCGCGCATTATGAAGCACGATTCGATTGCGAGCTCAGCTCGTTCATAACCATCAAAGGGTTAAAGATGTATTTACTTATGAAAACATATATTTTTATAAAAACTAGAGTTTCTAATAATCCCTATGAATGAAATTTTAATGAAAAATAAAGTAACTCACCCGGCTGAGAAAAAACGATTTTAAGGGGTTTGAAGAAATCTACTGCATTTTCTCAATGATTTCTCTGCCATACATATTCTGCGATGTTTGAATAAAACTGAGTAGGCACATGATCAGTACCCTGTATATATCTTTTATTGGCCGACCAAACAAAAATTCGAAATAAAATAACTTTAAAAAAATTTAAAACAATATGGTTTTAAAAAATTCAAAATAATATTTTAAAAATTATAAACAATATATCTTTTTTTTATCATATAACTTCAAAAATTAAAGTCCAATATTGGGAACATTAACGTGACAAACTCTAAAATTGTAAACAAATAAAATTATTCATTAAACTGTTCAAGGGTTGCACACAAAACAAATTTCGCGCATGTCCTACATCATAGAAGAAAATCTTGTCATGCCCACACATTCCGGATCGTTAAGTTAGTTTGCTGAACTTTATGACACACTTTGTGTATTTTACCCTCTGTACAGCTCTCTACTCTTCGGTGCATATTATATATAAATGCAATGTTTGTAGAACAAAATATTTCATTTTAATCTTTTTCTTCACGATAGAAATAAATTATTTTCCCCATTTGAAATGATGAAATCCTGTCAAGGCATTCCTACATCCCAATGAGAAGGTAGCTTCATTGGTGAATAGTATCTGTGATGGAAATAGTGGATTTCTAATCTTTGTGTGTAAATGCCAACATGTGAATGCCACATATTGGGGATAATCCCTATCTCAAAATGTTTCACCGATCAATACCTAGGTCACATATATGTATTTTATTGTGTACCAGGAATATCCAAAATCTCTTGAAATTTTTTTACAATCTGTGTAAAATTTCATTAACAGTGAGAGAATTCTCTCGGGAAATATTAGATTTATATATTTTATAGACTTTTTTTTTTACAATTGTTTTAATATTTATTTTTTTTTCTAGTTTCTTTAAAATTTGTTGCATTCATATTTCTAGTATTTGTTTCTTCAAATTTTTTTTAAGTTTTAGTATTTTTAAATGCTGCATAAAAATTAAATTTAAGGTACTCTTCTATTATACCCTGTACGATAATTGGCATAATGGGGTAGAAAAAAATCATAAATTACTGTTGTAAATATTTCATTTGCATGCATCGTGCATTATTGAAAAGCTTTTATATTTTTAGAGACTACTAAAAAATTGTACAAACATTTTATATTTATATTTTATGAACTATATAACCATCACTTATTGACAAATCTTATTTAGAAGCCAGTGTTTATTTCTGGCAGAAACTGCTTAGCAATCGCATTGGTGTTCGATTGCATAAGTGTAATTTAATAGTACCTTTTTTCCAATGAGATAAATTTTAATTTTGCTATATTGGCTTTTGCCATTGGCAATGGAATATATTTGATTTAAAATAAAGTTTTGAGACATTAAAATCATCATACCTACGTTATATTATTTCTGCTTCTCAATTATATACTTTTGCTATTTCTTTAGGTTAATAAGTGTGGGTATAATGGAAAAGTACAAAATTTTAGTTACCATTTATTTTGATGACAAAAAGTATAGATTAAAATTTTATTGTGAAAATCATTTGCATTTTCCCTTTGAAATAAGATTTAAAACCAAAATGTTATTTTTCTTATCAGACTATAAGATTTGTTTTAAGATTATCTTGTTTATTTCTTTAACTTTTTCTTGTTACCTTGTATATTATGCAGTTTGTACATGTAGATATCCAATTTTATTAATAAAAAATTTCATTTTATGTTTAATAGTTTCATTATTTTGGTTGCCAACTAAGATGTAAAATTTAAAATTCTTTCAATTTTGTTAACTGTTATATACAAATAATGCAAATTTTTTAATGAATCCCAGTTTTTTTCTTTTATGTAGTGCATTTAATAATTGAAATTTGGTTTTTATATTAGCTGATATTTATTTGTGTATTTAGTGTTTTTTGCTGGGTTTCAAATAATGGTGAAGGCTTCTCCCTAAGTTATCCATCAATTTATGTCCATGCTGTTTCAAAAGATGTATCACATTTTCCTCATCCATGCCTCTTTTTGATTGTTGAGGGTGATTTAGGTAATTATTTTAGTATACATTGTCTGTTTTTGAAAGTATATTTGTAAGATAAATTTTATTATTTAAATATTTAATATTTATTACCTTAACATTTAAAATGAACGGTATTCAATTTAAATCTTAAGGTAATAAATATTATTTTATTTTTCATTTAGGTGTTAAAACATATGAATTTTTGTTTCGTACAGATAATGAACTTTACATATTAAATGATATAGTTATTTATTTTTTAAATACATTGTATTCTTTTATATTTGTCAACACTTTATTAGAATCAATTCATCATCACGTATTTATTTGAAACTTGTTAAAACAACTTTGCACACTTTTGCTGGGGAAGCTTTGTAATCTGTTGAAATTGTAACAATATTAAATATTTTTGCAAGAAAATTGTATCAGGTTAGGAGTTATAAATGTTTTAAAATTGTAGTTAATGTAAAGTTTTTAATTAGTTTAATAATCAACACAAAAGGACATCAAAATAAGTTACTAAAATGTACTGCTGAAAATGTCAAATTTGAGACAAGACTTCTGTAATTTAGCCAGAAAAAAGTTGCTTGTTAGATTAATTTACAAATTTTAAATGACATTTTTGTATTGTTCTATGAAGAAAATATTCATTAAAATTGTCTTATGAAATTTAATTATTACTCAAAATAAGAATTCTATGGAAATGGATACAGTTATGTTTTGATCTAAATAGTTTTTTGAAAAGTATATATATATATATATAAAATTACATCTGTTATATTTACTTTGGACACACATATTTTATGTTTTTTATTTATGTTTTAAGCGTATTTTTATTTATAAACAACACAAAAAGTGTTATTTTAATGTTTGAAAATAAAAATCTGTTTTTATTCCATCTAAAAAAGATAGCTAAACTCACAAGTGTATTTAATGATAAACTAATGGAATCTAGGTTGTTTCAAACAAAAACATGTGTTTATATATGTTTGTATATATATATATATATATATATATATATATATATATATATATATATATATATATATATATATCCATGTATGACAATATATTTTTGGTGTTAACATTTGGTTTTCATGTACTTTGCTTTTTTATCATGATAATGTATATTCTTACAATTTTTATTGTGTAATGCATAATATTCAGTTTTCTAAATTTGTATCTTTTGCTTATGTTTGATATATGATTTTGTATTTATTTATGATATATATATATGTGTGTGTGTGTGTGGTTCGATTCTTGGGCTGCACAAGTTCGACTCAGCCTTTCATCCCTTCAGTAGGTCGATAAACTGAGTATCAAACCTGTTTGCCAACTAAACAGGGGGGATTTTGCATTAGGCTGACCAACCAGAACATATGCTTCACATTCCAAGGTCCTTGGTCTGGAAAACAGATATGGCCTCTGAACTTGGCTCATATTGGCTGTTGTGACATTGATTTAATTATATATGTGTGTGTATATGAATAAATATATATATATATATATATATATATATATATATATATATATATATATATATATATATATATATATTGACTATATGATAGGTTTTTTTAAAATTTTCTTTAAATAAGTATTCTTTTCTGACATTTTTGTTGATGTTAAATATTTCACATAAAAGTGAATATTTATTACCAAAAAAATATTCAAGCTCTCTTGCTTTTTATTTTGTAATTTAAATATTCTGTTTTCAAATAAGATTATAAAATTCTATAATATTTATATCTTCATGAATTTTTAAAGTTTTATAGAAACTAAAAATGTTAGTAATTTATATAAAAGTTAAGAAACAAAATAAATCTTAAATATATGTATTTTTCATAAGAATGTGTGAAATGTCAAGAAATCTTATAATAATCTTGAAACTTCCAAGTTGATTTTGTTCTCATATAAAGCACTCCAAAATGTTTTTGTTACAATTTTGAAAGAAGAAATAAATACTCTCTAATAACTGATTACTTTTTGTATTAAATATAAAAAATAATTTAAAATATGCCCTTTTCCATGTTAGTTTCTGACAAGTTTTATTATAAAGTTACTTAGTTTGAAAAGTATCAGCAAATTTAATTCCAATATAGTAATATAAATATTAGCATATTAACAGAAAAATGCCAAAAAGTGTTTATTATAAAATAGAGTAATCAGTAAAATTGTTAAAATTACAATTAATATAAGTTAAGAATTCTCTGTAGCTTGAATTAACTGTTTATAGATGTAAAACAAAGATTTTGTTTTTAAAAAGATAAAAATTATATTTATCAAAGAAATTAAAAAATATTTTGATTGGTTTTTAAATACAGATATTAAGATCCTTTTTCCTGATATTTTCTTTTTTCCATGTAAATTTTAGATTATAAATAGGTAGTTTTCACTTTCTATATTTAAGTGGACATTTTTAAAAATGCAAAAATTTTTTATAAATTCCGTCAGTTTCTTGCAGTATAGATAAAAGTTAGATACTAGTTATTAATTGCAATTAACTTAGATTAATATTACATTTAGAAAAAATTTTCTTTATCCTTATTTTTGATTTTTATCTTAATGTTTTATTCCTTTTATATGTATGTGTTTAAAAAACCTTATAAGCTAAAAAGTTTAATATGTGGTTAACTTAAAATTTGAGCAAGTGGCTGTTTCAATTTAATATATATTCCTGAAAAATGTCTGATAGCACATATAAAAAATCATTGACACTAATTGTATAATCTGTATAAATAAAATCCTTACCTTGTTTCATCCTGATCATGTCATATCTTTGTGGGTTCAAATCCCACCTTAGGCTAGAATATTTGTAGTGGTTTGTAATCCACTTTAAACCATTGATCTCTGATTAGCCTTTGTGTGCAAAAAAAGACTGTTGAATGACAAACAAACCAAACCTGTTAAAGTTTTAATTGAGAACAGGTACATTGAATTAAATGAAACTTATATCAAGATGTTGATTTGGCTAACTTAAAATATAAAGCATGTTTGGCTTCAAATGATAGTTTAGTTAATTTAAACCATAATTAATTTCAGTGCTACATATGTTATTTGAAGCAAAAATATAAAAAAAACGGCTAAAAATAAGGAAATTTTACATCTTTTTATTTTAAATTTCAGTCAGATATCTGTGCTTATGTATTCTTCAAATCAGTTTTAGCAAATTTCCTGTATTTAATCTTTTTAAAGGAGATTAATTCTACTTAATAATTGAAATTAATTATCAAGTACTCCACTTATTAAATGAAATCAATTTAAAAAAATTGAGGTTTGTGACAATTGCAGTGAAAAAATAATTGAAATCAAATTCTGAATATTTTGGATGCTTTAACTTTCTGTCAAAATTTTCCTTATTGATTTATCGTTAATTTTATTAGGTATGTTCATTTCAAATATCAGATTCAAACAATAAAGTGATCATTTAGAAAGTTCCCCAGTATTATATTTGAATGTATTTTCCTTTTGTGTTATTTTAATATGAATTTCAAAACTTAAAAATATTAAAAACATGACATTTGTTTGCAAATTAAAAAAAATGAATTGATATTAGAGTATTAATTTTTATGGGTAGACTTCAAATGATTTTTTTCTTCAGAATTTTTAAAAATTGTTATCAAGAATCATAGACTGTAATACAAGCATTAACACCATTATTTACTTAAATAGAAATTAAAGATATTTAGCTAAATATTTCATCAATAAATTTGTTACATTTTAACAATTTATTTTGAATTTGTGTGAATAAAAATAGGAATTTAAGTAAAAATGTGTGGAAAACTATAATTATGAAAACCTAACTTTCAATTTAACTGTGGCTCAAGTAAGAAAAATAATATTAAAATCATGAGCATTAATTAGAAAATATACTACTATATTTGGCTACAAATACTCTGTTGTAATAAATGCTAAATTTTACTACAAATTACTATATTCTGCTTTATTCTTTATTTAAAATGTAATTTTCTAAACTTTTATATGGAAGGGGACATGTATTATATTGAGAGCATTTGTAAATTTTTTGTTCACTTTTTCTTTCTAAAATTGTTTCTGTGACAGCACGAAAATCTTTCTTGGTTTGTCAATCTCGGATTTTACTTATAATTGTAATGTAGAAACTAGATTTTTGTTAATTAATCACATACTATTAAATTATTTAATACATTTTGAAATGTATACTATTTATTTAGACCTATTCAAATAGTAATTTGTGCTTCAGCATCAATCTGCTTAATATATAAAAGTTTTTAATACATAATTCATGTATTTTATTAAATTGATAATATATTTGATTTTATTAATTTAAATTTTCACGTCTATTTTATCATCTAAAATTAAACTTTCTTATCTGTTTTATGCAGAATGTGGTGAAGGAGCTGAAGAGACTAGTCTTGTAAAAGAGTTGAATGCACTTAGTGTGAGTGATGAGAACATGGATGGCGATTCTGAAGATGATGAAATTCAGATTAAGAATACAGAATTTAAATTTGTACCTGAAAATACAAACATGTGTAAGGAATTTTCTTTTTTAAAATTATTTGAATTTTTTGATGGCTAATTATTTCCATTTCAGTTAAAATACTTTATCTTAGCATTTATTTTTAAATGAAAGTATTTTTTATTAACATTAAAATTGATAAATTAAACATCATAGGTAATATATATATATATATATATATATATATATATATATATATATATATATATATATATATATATATATATATATATATATATATATATATATACACACAAAAATATATTCTATTTTTTTCTCTCTATTTATATTTCTTTATGTTTTTATTATTTAAAATCATTTCTACTCTAATATAAGACACAATAAGTCTACTCTAATATAATAATCAGTTGCCTTATCTCATTCATAAATCATTTTTGGCTATACAGCTCTTTCCAGCTTTTTCTTCAATATTTTTTTAATGTCAATATGATAATGATGTCTTTTAAATGGGCTATATACATAAAAAAAAAGATTTCAGTTTCAAAAAAGAAGCATTGAAATTCACATTTTACATTCTTAACTTTGTTGGCTACTAATTCATGTTACAATATATGCACATTTAGAGATTCTATGTTGTGACTTGTAAAATAAATTGTCTAAAATGTGTCGCATAGCACAGTCTCTTTGATTTTAGGAAGCGGATATGTATTCTAGTTAAAATTATGGTTTCATATATTATATATTTTATGCTTAAGTTATGTAGTTACATATTTTGTGTTATAAGTTACATAATAATCAAATCATGAATGTAAGCTCAATTTATAATTATTATTTTAACTTACATTTCATTATATTGATATAATATTTATTTAAAAAAGATGAAAGAATTGAAATATTTTTGTATTATTTAAATTGACAGACTAAACAAATTCCAGTGAATAATTGATTCATGAACAATACTTAATCAATAAAATGTTTTATACATTTATTTCTAGCAATCTTCATTCAGATTAAAGTAAAAGAAAATTAAGCAGCTCATTTTTCTTTTCTTTATGAATTTCTTTGTAGTAAAGTTAATAATTTTTTAGTAATGTAGTTATTACACCAAGTAACATGATTTTCTATATCTGAATGTGCAATAATATTCCTAAAATTACAAGTAAATATGTGTAAAATCTTGTCATCTTCCATGAAGCAGAATGATAAAAGTTTCATGTCAGTCATCAACAGTTTCCCACTGTCTTAGATTAGGAAGTTATCTTTTTTAAAGTTCAAGATTTATTTTTAAGATGATTTATATTCTATTGCATTGATAATATTTATATATGTGTTGTAAGCAATATTAAAATTTATAACTTTTTATCTTTTTATATTTTGGGCTGTTTGTCCAATTTAATGTTTAAAATGCCGTATACTAAATGTGTTAAGAAACTTTTATAAATTTAATGTGTTACACTCTAGTAATTACTACTATCAGAAAGAAGATTGTGAATATTATTTAAAACAATGAATCTGTAAGAACTGATGGTCAGCTTTTTCCTGGATTATTTCTCCATGTTTATCTACAAATTGAATAACATTCCAATGAATTAAATGTTATTGCTTTCATGTGACAGTGATAATACTTTCTCCTCTGCTTTACTTTTTTGCTCATGTTTGGGCTTGTAAACTCTTACTATGTTAGTTGTTTTGGAAATTTAATTATTGCACCTATTGTGTAATGAGTTGCTTGATGTTGTAATTTGAATATTTTCATTGACTGTAATTTTGAAATAAAGAATGAATTTTTCTTACTAAAAATTTTTTGTTGAATATGATATAAAGTTTTAAAAGAAGTAATTGCTTATCGAAAATTTTTTAAAAATGGTGGCAGTAGAATAATTTTACTCTGCTAGAAAGAACGAGTAATTATTTATTTCCCCCCCCCATTTTTCATGTTATTTTAGTAAAACTTTTTGTTTGATATATTTTGGGCTGTTTGTTGTTACTATATAAAATTAATGCAAAGGATAGATTTGCATGGTTAGAATAAAAGTAGGAAAACATAATAAGTTAATTTCTTTTGAAAAATTATTTACTGTCATATTTGATATTTTTGTGTTTGCTATGTAATATTTGGTTTTACAATCGAGAATGATCAAAAGCTATCATTAATGCTGATTAATTTGCACAGTTATTTTATGTCGTTGTTATTCTTTAATTGTTAATAAAAAATTTTTTCACTTTCAGTAATTATTCTCCTTATTTTTTTGTCCCTAATAGAATTTTTTTTCTGATTTTTCTTATTGAAAGTATAGTATTTATCGCAGAATTGTCACCACTGGAAATTGGATATGTATGAAATTTATTATTTAGGAATTTTACATTTTATGGAAACAAAATTTAATTTTTAATTTATACAAGCAAAATTTTATACATTAATCTTATTAGATGCTATTATTAAAATAAGATCATTATTACATATTGACTACTTATTAATTTTATTATAAATATTACACATTATTGAGCTTATATTCGCTTAAATGATGAGTTCCAGATTGCATTGTTACTAACATTTGAAGATAGATGATTTTAATATTTCAAAATTTATGTCTTTTGTTCTCTTGTACAAAAGTAAGGAAAAAAATTAACCAAATCAATCCAAAATTATTCCACTTAGGTCTATTTAGTTAATTATGAAATTTTCTTAATTTCAATCAAAAATTTTTTTTATCTTTATGAAATATTCCCTTTCGAAAATTTGACTAAAAACTTTCTTTTCCTATTATGTTCCTAAATTATCTCTGTCTCCAATATCTGAAAGAACATATTTCATAATATTCAAGAAACATGTCAGTATAAAAAATCTAATGATATATCTATTTATGTAGATGATACAATTCATTTATACGTGTGGGTACATAACACCATTAGCACATTCACATATACCATTGGATGGAATTATCTAATTATAATTCACTTAATACTTTTGAAAAGATTTAAATTATTAATTGTGAAATTAGAAATGTTGCTGATTTTTTTATAATTTTGTATAGAATTAATGATAGTTTTTTCATTCAAAATTGTAATTACATAAATTGCAATTTTATAATTGTATTTTTTACAGTGGATATAATGTTTAAAGCTGTATCAGATTGTCAAGCTTTAAATCCTGAGCCTGGTGAATTTAGTGATGGTTAGTGTAAACAACTTTTTTCCTTAATATAAAAAGACCTTTTACATTTGCTTTCGTAAATAGTGTTATCTAGTTCAATATGTTAAAAATTGGATTTAGTTAAAGTATTTTTTATTAAATTCGTGGAAATTAAGTAATTTCTTTTTTAATAAATAGAATATTAAAGAATCATTAAAATTTGTTAAATAATCTTTGAGATCATTATTTGTATTTTCAGTTGATTACAATGATGTTTAAAATCTAAGAAAGAATTAAATTCATGATGGTCTGCTTCTAATTTTTAATTGCCTATTGTCTCTGAAAATTTAAAATATATTAATTTTTTTATCAACAATTAATAAAAAATCTTGTTTTTCTAGATTTGAAAAAAATTAAACATGTTATAACTATTTTAGTAAAAAATAACTTTAATTTCCTCTTCAATATTTTAAAGTGAGAACTGTTTTAATCTTCATTATCTTAAATTTTCAAAAATGCATTTCTCATTTGTCAAAAGAGCTCATCTTTTTGAAAGTTTTTATTCTGAAATTCTCTATTAAAAAAAATCATTTTATCACTAATTTATTATTTCATTTTAAGACAAACTAGGTATTCAGAATATATATTAGAAATTTTTTTTTAATTTTTTCACTCAGCAAATAATTAATAAATTGATTTTTTTCTTTTATCCCTAATTATCTTTTTTATTTTTGTCCCTCGTAAAATTTTTCTCTAATTTTTTTCATATTTAAATAATGTTCACATAATTTAATTAATTTTTGAATTATTAAATAATAAGAAATCATTGATCTCTGCATATTTTTTGTTTTTCTCTGTTTCAAAACTTAATGTGATCTCTAGATATATTATTTTATTTATTTAGATATATATTTTATTTATGTGTATTTTATATATTAATTTCCTCCTCTGCCCTTTTTTGTTACACAAACAAAATATTAAATATGAAAGCAATCAAAGAGCAAAATATTTTTTAAAAAATGAACTTTATTCTAATGATGTTGTAAAATTCAGTAGCTAAAAATAAAATAGTAAATAAAAATATAACAAAAAATGAGGTTAAAATTTTTTAAAAATTGTGAAAATTGAACAGAAAATATGCTTATTAAAATTAAAATATGCTTATAATAGAAAATATACTTATTAAATATTTCTTGAAACTGCTATGGTCAAATTGGAAGCATGAAATGAAAGGCTGCACTTAAATCGTTTTAATATTAAATTATTAATATAGTGTATTTTATTGCAGTCTCTTATTGTTAACTGAATGTACTCCTCTTCTCTATTCCTATATTTTAAATGCATTTGTGTAAAAAGAATAAAAAATATTTAACAATTTAAAAGAAAGTTTTTTAATAAAAATTTATGTAAAAATCGGTATAAAAATTGGTTAATTAATTTCAATGCATTACTTATAGTATTGTGGTCGAGTCCCAATAATAGAAGTATATCTTTTAAAACAGTGTACAAAATTATCATTTATAATTTATACAATATTTTAAGAAAATGTTAAGAAAATTCAATATCATAAATTTAATCATTTGCTTTTGAAATTTCTATTTTCAGTGAAAGTATATTGAAACTAAGCTCACTCTTTTTTTCTATCATTATTTATGATATTTGATTGATCTTGCTAAATTATTTTTTATGATTCTACAATATGACAAAAGTAATATTTCAAACAATGTTTTTTCACTACCATAAAGAGTAATTTTAACATGAGCATTTTCTATTAGTATAGAAAATTAACTCTGCGGCATATTGAATTTGTTTAATAAATTCTTTGTTGAAAATAATGAGAGTAAAATTATTATTTTTAATTACAAAAAAAGTTGGAATTTTTTTCATTGTTTAATATATTTTATCCTTATAAAATCTATAAATTATTTTATTTTTATACGAATGAGTATAGTAAAGAAAATTAAATGATTTATTGTTGTGATGAAACTATCATTTTGTATCATCAATTTTTTTTAAGTCTTTTTATTAATAGAAAATAAAGGATTGACTTATTAAAGAATCATATGATGTAATCTTGTTTAATGATTTATGATTTATAGTATTTTCTTATAGTATAAGTATTGTTTGTTTTCTTAGTTGTAAACAGATATATAACTATAAACATTTTTCAAAAAATTTTCATAAGTTATAATATTTAACTTACATGGAATTTTATTTTTTAATACATTCGATCTGTTTATAAACTAAATTTGTCATTCTTGCTTTATTTAAACTACTTGTGTTTAATATGAAAGATATTTAAATTATTGTGTTACTTAAGTAACATCACTTAATTTTCTAAAATTATAATTTGTTTTCTGAGAATTTAATGTTACATGTTTAGTTTAAAATTTGATGTGTGAACATTCCTTAAAATTCATTATATTTTTCATACATAGTACAATCTTATAAATAAATGCTATTATAAATGATATGAAATTTTAATCGCATTTGTGTCTATGTTTAGATGACGCTGAAATTTTTCCTGATTTCACCATAGAAAATGGTGTTGTGGAAGGTAATTCTTTTTATTTCCAACATTAAATTTTTCTTATAGCTTTTTGTTTGTAATTTAAAAATTTATGTATTGTAATTTGTGAAGTATTTAATGTTTTGTATAGAAATTACATGTAATACCAAAACTCACATTCCCCCCTCTATTCTCAGACTTAAAAAGCATTTTATTGTCTCAAACTTTGTTTTGATGCTTCCTAATTGAAGTATGACAAGTTAACATTGATCAAATTGACATTAAGGTGAATATTTCACAAATACTTGGTCATATTGATGTTTTACTTATTAAAAGAAGCCCAAAAATCTATCAAGTATACATTTTAGGATTTATATAGCTCCTGAAAACTTATTCAAACTCCTAAAGTTTAATAAATTCTTGGAAAGTTTTTATTTTTAGATGCTTATTTTTTGTTAAAAATATTTCATTTTTATGTAGTCTTCTTTGTAGAGTTTTTCTTAGTATTTATATTTGATTATTTATCAGTCTGGAATTGATCTTTATAGTAGTTATAATTTCTAGGAAGTTTTGTTTAGTGTTAATGCATTGAATGGAGTTTATAGTATACACTTTTAGAAACTTGCCAATCACTATCTACTGTCTAGATGGATATTCCTCTTGAACTCACTAAAGAGAGATTATATAACCTGAATCGTATAGGTTTAATATTTTCCATTTTCATTTTTTCTTAAAATGCTTTTATTTAACCATGTTTATAACTTTTTACATTTATGCCTTGCTTCATTTATTTATATTAAAAGTTCTAATTTTTAATGAATGCAATAAAAATATATGTATTTATATGGAGATCCATTGAAAATGATTACATTAGTACATGAAAAATTTCAAAGTTTCATGATTTAATGTTACATATTATTGGAAAAAAAAACTTATGGAAAAGAGCTGTAGTAAAGTCTTTGGTTAAATGACAGAAACTGCATTGACTTGTTATGAATGACTATTAGTCAAATGTTTTCTTGTTTGGTTATCTCATGGTTATGCAAGCTATAAATATTTAAGCAATAAATTAATTGTTATAAAAATATAGATTTAATTTATATTATTTACTCGTGTGATTTTCAGTTTATATAAAGTTATTTATTTAAAATCCTTTATTATATAGATATTAAGATATTTTGTATTCAAAACACAATTCATCATTTTTCTGTTTCTTACAGTTAATTTAATATTTTATTTTAGAAGAAGACCAGGAAGAGGAGGATTCAGATATGAATGAAGATCAATTTGAAGATGCAGAAGACTGAAAATATTTCATTTCATAAAAACAAGTTTTTGTATTGCCATATTTCACATGTATACTAAATCATTTGCTATTAAAATTTTCTAAATATTTCTCTTTATTCTTATTCTATAGTTACTAATTTATTTCAAGTTAAATGAATTTATATTTTATTTCAATTAATTTATTATAAGTTTTCAGTTTTTATGTTGTTCAGTATAAATTTTTTTTATTATGTAATATGTATTTCTAGGTGTCAAAGTATTTTAAATTGTGAGCATTTACATAAGATTAATTTCCAATAAAAACACCATTATTTATGAGAAATACATGGAATGTAATTTGTTGCCAAATAAAAGAATCAACAGATGATGATTAAATAATGTATTCAGAATTTACAGCATATTTTCAAAATTTGGAACATATTTGATGAGAAATATTCCATGTTATTTAACTTTTTAAATAGGGAATGCTCAATAACTAAACTATTCTATGAAATATAGCTCATTAAAAGTTTAAAATAGTACTATAGTGCAATGATTTTTGAGTTCATAACTCATAATTTTTATTATGGTGAACTTTTATTATTTTTGATAAGTATTGGAAAAAAAAATTTAATTATTTTAGTGGATAATGATTTTATTATCAGTTAAAATGAATATGAAGTTACATCTTTTTTATTGTTTAAGAAATCTTAAATATGTCAGTGAATGAAAATAATTTTTAGAGATTATTATTTTAATTTTATTTAATTTTATCTTCATTGATAAAAAATTAACTCGTTTGTTTAGATATTTAAAATAACTTCTTCCACTGAACTTTTTTAAATTCCCATTTTGTCAGGTTTGTAAACAGGTTAGTAAGTGGACGGTAAGACATGCGCTCATCTGACTGTCCCTGTCGTCTTGATAGTGTAACCACTTACAAATTCTGTCAAATGCTTGTAACTAATAGGCATACTTAGACGAAGCATTTATACAGTCGATGTAAGATCATCGTAATTGAAATACAGCAGACATTTTGAACATCAGATTGAGAATTGCTACATATACAGATGGGGAATGCATATTTCTGTTATGGGGATGTTTCAACTATTCATTGGATACCAAATTCTAATAATTTGCAGGTGCTGTGAAAATACAGTGAATGCAACATTTCTTTACATTCAGACTTATTCTTCTAGTGTTATGGATTTTCTTTGGTGTTTGAATATATTTGAAGAAATTGGATGTTAAAGTCTGTTTCTCCATGAGCTCATCATGAGTTTATTTTTATCTCTTCCAGATTTAAATTGTTAATTATCAATTAAAATTATTGTAAAAATCTTAAAATTTTTAACTTCAGCATTAACAGTTGAATTTAAAATTTGTGAATCTTATCCAACATGGCATCATGTGTTCATAGAACAAGCATTCACTTAAATATTCCTTTGCATATCAAATAAATTTAATAAAGATCAAAATTTACAAAGAATTCATATTTGAGATCTGATCTGTATGTATGTTGATGTTATGAAAAAGAGATCCTATTTTGCTAGCTGATTACATTTAATATTTATCGTTATTCTGTATTTAAGAGCAGCATTAATTATTTACTACATCATAACTTCTTATTGTTTTCGATGATCTATTTTAATAGTTTTCTGTTTAATTAAATGTTAATAATGTAAAAAAATCAAACCAGGATAACTCAATTATCAAACTTTTTATGCTAAGAAAGTTTCAAAATGTTAATATTTATGCCAACGATCCTATTACTTAACTGAAAATTATTTTACATTTGCTCATGCAGGTATGTAAGTGCATTCAGTTTTTAGAAAGCAGTATGAAATTCTCTCCCCTTCAATTAAATGATTTCAAAAAGGTAAACATCAACTTGTAAATATATTCCACATAATCGAATTTTCAGCTGGATTGACCTTAATGTATCTAATAAGGATTCCATCGGTTCCACTATGTACATTTTAACTAATATCTGAAAAAAAGAAAAATATAAAATAGTGAGAAACAAATAACACTTCAGCTAAGTTAAAAACAGTTATTTCTTAAGAATATTTAAACAAACAAATCATTAAGTTTAAAAATAACTATTGAATTATTAATATTGTAAT
The DNA here is from genome assembly GCA_037975125.1 of Latrodectus hesperus. Taxonomy (NCBI): domain Eukaryota; kingdom Metazoa; phylum Arthropoda; class Arachnida; order Araneae; family Theridiidae; genus Latrodectus; species Latrodectus hesperus. The sequence continues at coordinate 42,332,141 of CM075856.1, read as the reverse complement.
CAAAATATGTAAAGAGGTGTGATTACATTTCTTTGATAATGAAAATACTTAAAATATGTGAACAATTACACATTATTTTTATCCAAATTCTATAACACATTGTAAAATGTTAATGGTTTATTAATTATCCAAGTTCATTCTCATACAGATAGCTTACACATTTTTCTCACTTCTTATCTGTATATTAATTATCTTACTTCATAAAGATGTTCACTTCAAAGAGCTCATATTTCTATATTATACTGCATTTTTATCGAATGTAACTTTAGATCTATGTCAGATCGTTACTCGTTGATTTGTTGAGAAACTTTAATATAAAAAAGCATCTGCAAATTATGTAGTATTTTCGCTAAATATATCTTTAGAATATATTTTAGTTTTTGTCCCTTAATAGTCTATTGTAAAACTATTAGCTAATAAAATTGCTAAGCACCTTCATTAAATTTATATGTAAAATATAATCCAATTTGTTATACTTAGGGAATGGTGCAACTGAATTAATACAAAATAATATGAGCAAAAAATTATGCAGTACATTTCTTTGATATTTCAAATTGTGCCTTAAGATCTTGATGAGACTTCAATGGCATGAAAAAAAGTTTGCAAATTACACAGAATTTTCTGCAAATGCGCCTTTAGAACATAGGACAGATCACTTTTTGATTACCTATTGTGGAGCTTTAGTAGATTAGGCACACACACACACATTAATTGGACATGTAATTTCGGCAGCATTTTCACCAAAGGTCTCTAAAATTTATTGTTGCTTGTCCTAATATGGACAAATGTGAAATTTTTATGCATCAAAACTATGCATACAATATGTTCAGCATCTTTACTAAATTTATTTGTAGAACATACTCTAGCTTGCGTCTTGATAATGAATTGTGAAATTTAATTATAACAAAAATTGCGTATACAAATTATGAAACTCTTTTTTCCATTACACCTTCCACATTGTCTCTGTTGTAACTGTTAATAGTTTAAAAATACATGCATAAATTATGTATAATTTTCACTAAACTTGTATTTAGAATGTATTTTATCTTGTCCTTTTGGTTTTTCATTGGGATTCTTAGGCATCAAAACTTTGTGTAGAAGCTGTATAACCGCGGTGCAAAATTACGAGTCACTTGGTGATGGGCGAGTATTCCGAACCCGTTAACCTAAAGGTACAGCCCGGGCTTTGCCTGCACAGATATCTATGTATCATGTTGTTGGATGTTACAGAATTTCATTCCCGCATCACTTTAGTGCAACATTTCAGTTGTTGTGTACCATGTTCACTCCTCAGCTCTTGTCGTTAGCCATTATTCAAGAGGATAATTTGTGATCACATGTGACATGCAATGTTCAACAAGTTCTTTAGCCATCAGATTGATTACTTTCCTACTTTGCTTGTTTTCCAGATCTATCGACAATCGAAAACATGTTCAAAACACTATCTGCCTCTGCGCCAGATCTGGGTACTCAGCAGCTTTAAAAAGGGAATTGAAGTAACTCATTTTCACTGAGAATAGCTTGGACACTTTTTATTTAAATCAATATATATTAAAAAATATACGTCGAGTGACTAAAAATTATTTAAATTTAATCAAATTAACAAAGTATTTTTCTTACATATGTTCTTCCTTTTATTTATCTTTGCTTTGTCATGTATGTCAAAAGGATCCAGATTCATAGCCTGAAAAAATGGAAATTTTTGTTAACATTTATATAGTTAATAAACTTGACTATATATCAGTTAGAATATTCTTGTATAAATGTGGTCGCTCCAGCTATAGATTTCTTTCGATTTGTCTTCATCTACAGAACATAAGTGCTTGAACAGAATTCATTAGAAAATATGTTATATATCACAGTACAAATGTTCGTATTAAAATAATAGAGCTCAAATAAAGCGGAAGCAAGTGCTATTCAAAAAGGTAGTTAGTTACCTACAGGTATGAATTGCAAACGAAATAGTCGCCGAAAACGATTACCAGAAAAAATTCTTTTCATCATAAAACACCATGTAGTTTTTTGTGACACGGGGAATAAGATCGAGATTATGGACTGGAATGTTCAACACTTTTTAAGCTAAAAGAATCCGTGTTACATAGCTGAATGAATTTGTGTCATAGAGCTAAATCTGCTTAGTGATCTCATGTTGCAGAATAATTAATAGTGAATAAAATGTTATATTTTTAATTGTTCTCAGAGCTAGTTAAGTCTATAAAACACTGAATGCCTTACTTTCGTTTTCGTTCCTTTTTTGTTGGAGTGGCAGAGGCAGTACCTGAAGTGCTTTGAACCGAATCCTATCAAAGTGACAATGAAGATACCCTAAAATGAAATAACTTCTTCAGTCTGTATAGCAAACAATCAGTTTTCAATAATATAAAAGCAGTTTTCTTTCGAATTCATTTATTCATGAATAATTACTATCTTTTTGTCGATTTTTCCATAAGCAAAAGTAAAGAAAGCTGTGAGATGCTAATTTTAAATTAGTGGGAACGAGGCTGTAATTAAAATTATATTTTATGGAGTAATTTTCGAATCAGCAAATAACCTAATTTTAAAATTCATATTAAAAATATTACTGCAAAATTATTATTCTTGAAAGATTTACTTAATTGAAGTCTCGACAAAACGATAAGAATTAAACTAGATGCGTTTGGTCTATGGCAACCACGGAAATGACAAAATGAACAACTTCAGCAAAAATTTTACCCATTTGCAGAAGTTGAATCAAAATAATTAGTATAGCGTCGGCGTTTCAGGAAACTTAGCAGGTGCATATTTCAAGATTTTTCTCGAATCCCTCAGAAGATAGACGGAATCTTTCTATCTACCTAACACACACACAGTTGGCATGAAGGTATATATACTTTACTGCCAGCTTTGGGATGACAATATTATAAACTGAGTTAGAGAGGCATACGATTTAATGCTTTACAACATGAAGGTATATATACTTTACTGCTAGCTTTGGGATGACAATATTATAAACTGAGTTAGAGAGCCATACGATTTAATGCTTTGCAGCAAAATTATGTTTACTGAAGACAGATACTGGTTTATTCTTTCTCAATTCATTTATATACATATTGTACTTTTAAGACGTAACGTTTTTCGTGCATTTTTGATTTACTTGCATACATAAAATGTGTTTGTTTCCTCAACGTGAGTGTTTTCGCCAAATCCGAGAACTCGACAAAGCGTCGTTTCGCTAAACTGCATCTTGGGAGTTCGTATTCTGAAACAAATTATGACTCTATATTTTAATGTATTATAAACTGAATTGTTTTTATATTTTTAAATTGGCAATTATGAATTTTTTATGCAGAGATTTAAGTACTGAAAATATAGGGAAGAGCTAGACTTACTAAACACGAGTTGAGAATCTGGAAAATAGGATTGAATGCCGGAATTTCGTCAAACCCTAGATCGACGAGGGCGAACACTCCGCACATCCATGTCGCCAGGAAGAGGAGAAGGACGATGAAATTAGCCCTTGTGGCGTTGCTAGAGACAAAAGACATTTTATATTAAACGTAATGAATAAAGTATATATAAGATGTTTACTTCTTGATCAGTGTCAATGAATAAATTTTATTTGCATATAATGTACTTAATAAAGCATTATTCACAGATACTGTGCTAAAGGAGGGAAAAAACTAGGTTTATTTCCGGGAATGAACACGGATTATTCCCTTCGGAATTTTAAAAATTCCTTAGAATTTTGAAATTAATACCTATTAATTCCAAGCTTCCAGATATTATTGTTAAAGATTCAATACATTACAATTAAAGATGATTCATGAAAATTAATTATCTATGCTGAGCTTTGAACTCATTTTATTTTCTGTGTGTTTAGTTAAATTACATTTGCTATAAGTTCAATTAAGTTACAATTCAAATATGTTCAAAAGACTAATATTTAAAATAGTAATCATAAAGCCGAAGTTTTCTAAATTGAAAACGATAATGACGTCATCATTTCTCACAGTTCAACAGAAACTTTCATCTTTTCAGATAATAACAATGTTCGATAAAATAAATGCTAATTAAAAAAGATGGCACTAACCTTAATTCGTTCACTATCGAAGTTTTCTTGATTGCAGGTGTTCCATAGTTGATACATGTGAGAATAGAGAAGCCCAAAGCAACCTAGAAGAAAAATGAAAAGATATAAAATGCAAAGAACAGTCTATTCTGCCATATTTATATATTTTAAGTTACTTTACTATTTTTTAAAAGAGTTGGAAATGCACATGGAATTATAAAAGTTATCACATGAGCATCGAACTCATTCTATTATGAAGTTTTAGCATTTTATTGTTAACATTGGTAGATTGTGGCTTCCAGTGCAGAAAATGTGTTTTGGAGGAAAATTTGTGATTTGGTAAAATAGCGATATTTACTATTTTGTAAAGAAGTTCAATATCTTTTGGCTTTGTTGAAAAAATTATATTGCATCGAGAAATGAAGTTGTGGTATTATCCATTCTTGTATTTATGCTCTCATGTATTTTTGAACGCCGGCGGATTGAGAAAACTGGAAACAGTTTTGATGTAGAGGGCAAAAACAATATATCTTCAAAAATTGGAATAAATAGATATCCTTATTTTTTTAAAAAAAGTTTCTTTGAGAGAATGTGAGAATAAGAGAGACTTTATATATTTTTTGTATACCCTGAGAAGTCATCCACAGATTATAAATTGAAAAGGGGGGTGGGTGGAAAATTACATGCTTCCCTTCTGCAAGAAAGAATTCCAGAAAAGAATGTTATATGAACGGAATGTTCCAGAAAAGAATGTTATCTAAAGAATGTTTATGATATATAAATCAATTCCATTGTGGCGTAAGAAATCTTGCAGGAAGATCATCTCAGCGTTAATTAGTGCTTAAATTAACTACAAACACTATAACCAAAATTTTGAAATGAAGCAAAATATAGTATAAGTGACTAATACACTGATATATTTCATTCCACACCGTGCATTCTTTCTCATTTCAACATTTGAGAAGCATTTGATTGACCAACTGATAAGTACCTTATTTTCAAATAAGATAAGTTCGAAACATTTAAACAAGTTTAGAAAAAATATCGATTAACGGATGAATAATAAATCAATGAACAGTGAACAAAACTACATTCTGTCTGAAAAGAGGTGGAAAATATGCTTTTAAAATCACATGGATATTAAAAATTAAAATTAATTCTTTATATAATTTTTTACAATAAGAAATAAAATCAAAAATAAAGCTGCATTTCATTAAATTGGAAAAATATCGTTTATCTATGATACAACGAAATGCTATTGATTTATGTTTTTAAGATGTCAAAAGATTTTTTGTGACGAATACTATTACAACTAGTGGCATATTTTCTTTTATTCTGCGGTAACTAACAGCAATTTTCCAACACATCATGGATGCATACCAATCTTTCTTAGAACACAGATTTATATTCTAAGAAAGATTCGGAGAGTATTTGGATCCTGCAAAAACAAACATTTGCCTGGTGGAACATTCGGTTTAGATTAAATGTCCTTGAACATTTTAAAGCATAAGCCATATTACGTGCTCTAGAACATTATTCACAGAGTTAAAGGAAGATCAAGTGAAACTGGAGATGAGACCGTCGAAGAAAAGAAACCCTTCCTTTCAACAGTTGGAGCGTTAACAACTAACGGCTACTGAAACACATCTCAGCATGATGCACATTACATACACAAGCAACTAAAAATACAAGAAAATAGAAAAGATTAAAATTATCTATACTATTTACAAAGAGACCATGGTCTACTAATTTTTACTTTACATTACGATAAAGAGCTAATCTATCATAATGTACTACCTTTGGTTTTGAAGAAGATGATTTCCTTATACGAACCACGACGTCGTTCAGTCTTTTTAGGACTGTGTAGGGACCTTCCCAGTTGGCTTGCAACTTTGGAGAAAGTCCTTTACGTCAAATCGGGTTCCACAACCAAACTTTGTCACCTACTTGAAATTCATGTCCTGTCGCTCTTGTGTCATACCTTGTCTTCATTTTTTCGGTCGTCAGGTTGATTCGGTCTCGAGCGAAGTTATGGACATCTTCAAGACGTGCCTGAAGGTCTCGAAGGTATTCCTCTGGCGATGAAGATGTATCCGGTGGACGACCAAACTGAAGATCACAAGGGAGGCATAGTTCGCAACCAAAGAGCATCTGTGAAGGAGTATATCCGGTAGTCTCATGGACAGCACTGCGATATGCAAGCAGAAACAGCGGTAGTTTCAAATCCCAATCTTGCTGATTTCTGGAAACCATAAGTGAGAGATTATTCAAGATGGTTCTGTTAAACCTCTCTACCATGCCGTCCGATTGTGGGTGTAGTGGCGTGGTCTGCGTCTTATCTATTCCGAGAATTTGACACAATCCTTTAAACACAACAGAGGTGAAATTTGTCCCTTGATCAGAATGAATTTGTAAGGGTGTGCCGAATCTGGAAACCCATTGCTGCACTAGAACCTCGGCTATTGTAGTCGCCTCTTGATCGGGGATTGCACACGCTTCAGGCCACTTAGTAAAGTAGTCCATGACAACTAGTATATATTTTTTGCCATTTGAAGATCGTGGTAAAGGACCCAAAATGTCTAATGCTATTCGCTCAAAAGGTGCTCCTACGTTGTACCGCTGCAACCTTCCTCGGCTACGTTTCTTTGGTCCCTTACCTGCCGCACAGTCATCACAAGATTGACACCATTTCTCTACATCTTGTCTAGTTTTGCTCCAATAGAAGCGTTCTCGAACCTTCTGTAGAGGTTTCATTACTCCAAAGTGGCCTCCAGTTGAGCTACTATGCAATTCTTTCAAAACATCTGAAATTCTTGATTTTGGAAGAACAAGCTGCCATTTGAAATTACGTCCATGATCGGACTCCCATTTCCTGTATAAGACACCATTTCTTATATGGAGTGAGTCCCAAAGAGCCCAATATTGTTTAGTAGCAGGACTGTAGGTGGAGATATCCTGCCAACTTGGTTTCATACTGGAAGATTCTTTTAATTCTAAAATTGGATTTATATCTGGGTCTTCTTTTTGGGCTTCTCTAATTCCTTTATCACTCCATGGGTCTGGTTTCGATGGAGGTGAAACAGTAACTTGGCGTACCGAAGGATTTACTAACTGATAGTTCTTCTCTACTCTAGAACAATATCGGCAGCTTTCATTACACGGTTTCCTTGATAGTGCATCAGCATTTCCATGAAGAGTTCCTTTGCGATGACGTATTTCAAAGTCAAACTCCTGGAGTCGTTGAATCCATCTGGCTACCTGTTCTTCTGGATTTTTAAAATTTAAATTTAAAAGCCAGGTTAAGGATGCGTGATCTGTCCGGAGCAAGAACTTTCTTCCGCAGAGATAATGGTGGAAATGTTCTATAGCTTTGACGATTGACGGCAATTCCTTCCTAGTTGTACAATACTTCCGCTCTGGTTTCGATAAACATTTACTCCAATAAGCAATGACATATTCTTTATCATCAATTTCCTGCGACAAAACAGCTCCGATATTTTCGTTGCTGGCATCCGTATCTAAAATGAATAATTTTCCGGGCTGGGGATATGCAAGAACGGGCGAAGATGTCAACGCCTCCTTCAGTTGTTTAAAAGCTTTCTCACATTCATCTGTCCATAGAAATCTCTGTTTAATTTCTGTCAACTTGTGAAGGGGTCTGGCAATACTTGAAAAACCCTTAACAAATTTCCTGTAATACGTGCATAGTCCAAGAAAACTTCTTAATTGGTGGACATCTTTTGGACGACTCCTTTCCTTAACTGCAGAGATCTTTTCAGGATCTGTTCTTCTGATCTGATCTGTTCAGCCACGACCTTCAGCAGAGATAATGTGTCCCAGATAGCTTACTTCACGTCGGAATAAATTACATTTGCAAGGATTCAGTTTCAGGTAGGCCATTTTTAATTTTTCCAGCACCTTTCGGATGTTTCTTAAATGGTCTTTGAATGTGCGCCCTACAATAATGATATCGTTCAAATATACCAAACAGGCTTCGTAGGAAAGTCCTCGTAATACTATCTCCATCAGGCGCTCAAACGTTGCAGGTGCATTGCAAAGCCCAAATGGCATAACCTTGAACTGCCAAAGTCCTTGTACTGTGGTGAATGCAGTCTTTTCTTGATCCTCAGGATGTATCTCTACTTGCCAGTAACCACTCTTGAGATCCAAAGTCGAAAACCATTGTTTTCCGGATAAAGCATCAAGTGTATCGTCAATCCTAGGAAGAGGGTAACTATCTTTTTTAGTGATGTTGTTTAACCGACGATAGTCAACGCAGAATCGGGTAGAACCATCTTTCTTCCGAACTAAAACAATAGGCGAAGCCCAAGGACTCTCTGATGGCTCAATAATGTCATTCTGTTGCATTTCCATCAGAAGATTATCCACCTCTTCCTGCTTAGCGAATGGCAATCTTCTCGGATGTTGTTTAATGGGTGGATGATTTCCTGTATTGATTCGGTGCTGCGTCAATTTGGTTCGCCCAACATCATCTGACTGCTTGGAAAAGAGATCTCCGAATTCTAATAATAGATTTCTTGCAGCATTCCTCTGTTTATCATCTAACTCTGCACTCTGAAGAAGTTCATTAATTAGAGTGTCAGGAGGCTCAGATAGTGTGGTTTGACAATTTCGGTTAATACAGGTCACTGGAGTGCAAGTCGCCAGCACTTCTCCTTCTTTTATTAGTTTTACCTTATTGCTTAGATTAGCAACTCTTACCGGGATTACATTTCGTGAAAGGTCGACGAGTGAAAAAGCCACTAGTACTCCTTTAACGCTATTGTCGGAATCTGGATATTCAGTCAATCCATAATGAAAACTATTATCTTCTGAAAGAGCTCCGGAAATTATTGTCTCAGTTCTTGGTGGTATTGTTATTTCACTCTTTGCAGTTATATGATGGACTGTTTTAATATCTGAATATTTCGTCTTAAATATCGCTATGTCTTCAGAACATGAGTAGTTCATTATTTTTAAAATCTAACTGGAAATTGTTTTCTTTGAGGAAATCCAATCCGAGAATAAATTCGTCATTTATATCAGCGACATATGCCATATTATGGTACACGGCATTACCAAATGCAATGTTTAGATTGACTTTTCAATGCACTTTAATCTTATCACCTGTCATAGTTTGGAGGGTAATGCAGGGCGGCGTCCAGATGAGTTTCTCACCAAGTTTGCGAGCCAAATCTGTCCTAATGATAGTTACGTTGGCTCCAGTATCGATTATCATTCTGCAAGGAACTTCGTTGACATGTCCCATAACGAAAAGTCCGTTGTCGCCGCCACTTACGGAAGAAATGTGAAACAATTTGAAATGGGGCTTCTGACTCTTTGGACATCTCCGCCCCACGAGACGGCCACATGTTAGTTTCCCTGCTGTGGTGGAAGATCTTTTCCACCATCTTTTCGTTTCGGGCAGTCTCTATGGACGTGTCCGACTGCACCACAAGTCCAACACTGAATCTTCATGTTTTTGCCACCTTTACTCAATTCTAAGCTACGGACTTTTCGCCGCAGATCTTCAATTTGCTTTCTTAGATTACAATCCGTATCAGTAGCAGAGACGGCTCTGATTGAGTGCCGGTCTTTACGCGCGGCCTGCTAGGCAGCCTCTATCTTATGTGCGTATACTAGGGCAGATCCGATATCTTTGACATCGGCGAGTCTAAGTGTTTTCTGTATCTCCGGATCCCGCAAACTATCGATGAAATGATGGAGAGCCAGATCTTGACGTGTCTCAGTTGGGCAGTCCGAAAATGCTAGATGGAAAAGTCGCTGAATATCGGCAGCCAATTCTTGCAGACTTTCACCCGCTTTTTGATAGCGGGACTTTAACTGTAGTCTGCTATATTCTTTAGTGAACTTTTCTCCAACCGCATCGCAAGCGCACTCGATAGGGCTAGGAAATCGTGCCTCTGATCTTCCGGAAGCGTCTCGAGGACGTTTGCCACGTCTCCTCTTAAAGAAGCCGCCAGGTGAAAAGCTTGGGCTCGGGGATTCCATCCATTAGCTTCCGCTACCATCATAAACTGGGTCTTGTACACTTGCCAGGATGATTTCCCATCAAATGTTGAGAGTTTAATATTGGCTAGGGAAGGCACAAATGCCACGTTGGGTTCCTCATGTCTGTTTGACATTTGTTTCTTCAAGCTTTCAATCTCCTTATTGATATTGTCTAATGCTTCTTCCACGTTTTCTTCTATCTCCAGGACTTTAGTTTCAACTGAAGTTACCTTATCTTCCATTGCATTCATCTTCTCCTGAATGATGTTGGAGAATTCTTCTTTAATACTTACAATGTCCTTCTTAAGATCTTTTTTAAGCTCCTCCTGCCCAGATTTTATCTCTTTCATCATCTCGGTTTTAATCTCTTCTTGTCCAGCTTTCATCTCTTCTTGTCTAACTTTCATGTCTTCTTGTCTAGCTTTCATCTCTTCTTGTCCAGCTTTCATCTCCTCCTGTCCAGATTTTATCTCTTTCATCATCTCGGTTTTAATCTCTTCTTGTCCAGCTTTCATCTCAGCCATCTGCTCCGCTAATTTTTCGAGAAGACTTTTCATTAAATCCATATCCATTTTTCTTGTGACACGCTGCATCAACTCTTCAACCCCGATTCTGACACCAGTTGTACCGAGCTCCACGGGTTCGTTTCGATTGAGAGTTGAATAAATCAACCACTTAATTAACACAAGACTTTTATTCGTAAAAACTTCACTAGATATACGAAATTCCAGCTGTAATAATCACAATTATACAGCTACAATTCGTCAGATATAATAAGAAACAGCTTCCAATCACAGGTCTCAAATACCTCAGACAGAGAACAACTAGCAGTCACAACTAATCGTCTTCACTCACTGACTGTCTTCACAAAACTGACTCTTCCATGTTGGGCTACGGTATTTATACCTGACTTGGCGGAGAAATCTACCAATTTCGCCAAGGTTCTGGAAGCTTCTAGGCTATCTCGAAAAATATTGGTCCTAGAGCTTAGGTGATGGATGTTTCCAAAAGTATCGATTTCTCGCCAAGTCACCAAGAATCTCGCCAACCGTCGCCAACTCGCCAAGAATCTCGCCAACTGTCGCCAAATCATTAGGAAATCCGCTTTTAAACTACAACACGTCTAAATACCACAAATTTTGCCCAAAATGTGAGAATTTTCGATCTGTCTGAGATATTTTAAAACAAATATAATCATTATTTATAAATTTGTAACAATAGCAATCAATGTGTCTATCAATGTGTTTCATTATCATTCTGTTAGTAATATAAGTAAGTATACCTGGTGTATTAGCTGAGTGGGTTTATGGAAGTTTGTAGGTTTATAAATAACTGTTTTGTTGTTTGAAGTAGTTTAGAATATACTCTAAACCATAAATCAAAGTAAAATTAAATACTACGATAAGGAATGATCATAGAGCGGAAAACAAACATATCATATAAGCTTGTATACACAGATAAGGTGAGTTAAAAATGCTAAAATATTGTGACATTTCCATATATGGTACAATATTTTAGTATTCATAATTCATATGAGTAACCATGATTATGATATAACTATAAATGGACACGTGATGGTACACATCTTTATAGGCGCTCAATGTGTGTTGTTCCATATCAGTGATATTACAATTTAACATATCTGATTTGAGGCAACTTAATATAGTACCCGATGTATGGTGAATCTGGTTCATTAATCATATCCTAAACGTACTTGATTGGTGGTACCTGCACATGGTGACATTAAAGCAGTGAAAAAGCAGTCCAGAGTGCTGTGGATTTTTTGAATTAAGGCATTATGTTCTGGGTAATATAACCTTTGGTATGACTAGACATTCCCGCTTCATTAGTGGACATATTAAAGCTCTCGTTTTTCATCAAGGACAGAAGAACTACCCGGATTGCCACTGGTGCGGAGCCGTGCAAGCCTCCCCTGCCCATATTCTGGACTGCTTGGATTTTGCCAAAAGTGACATTCTTCCTACACTGTTTTTGGACTTGTGGGAAATAATAGGTTTTATGGTGATGGTCTAGCATTGCTTGAACATCTGGGATTAGCAACAACAACATGACTAGACATCAACGAAATTGGCAAATGGCAACTAAATGTTATCAGCAAAATTTTGAAGAAAGACAAAGTTGCATATGTTTTCTAGGTGTATGACTATTGCTTCATAAAATAATACTTCACTCAAATTCTGCAGGGATTGTGGCTGTGTGAAATTACATAACAAAAATTGGATATGAAAGCTGGCTCAGATCACAAGATTTGGTGATTATTAAATCCCAGTGGAACGTAGGATTTTTTCTGGAGATCATGCACAGTCAATCAGCTTCTTGCTCTCATAAAATTGTCATAACGATGGTTCAGATTATCATGTTGGTTAAAAAATCATATGGACATGTCAATTTTATAGCCACTTTTGATTTTTCTCAGTTAACGGCAACGAATGAAAAAAAAATTCAAACCAATAGTATTTGTTATTTGCATTAAGAGTTCATACATTTGAAATAAAAACAACAGTGAAAATTGTTACGACAACAAATAAATAAAAATAATAGTTAAATTGATTTTTGTATACTAAGAATGAATTTATTTATGGAAATAATAGACTCAATTATGAAAATAATAAACAAAAATAGTGAAGGATTCCAGAGTTTAAAATGCGGTTGTTAAATTGCTATAAATAGTTTTACCATTTCTGCTTTGTGCAAGTTCCTGTTAGTGTATGCACTTGATCCCAGAGTACTTTGTACAAGTGCTGTAAGTTCCTGTTAGTGTTTACTCAGACAGCAGGAGCTCCATTTAATACCTAAGCAGATGGAGATGCATTAATGACAGGCTCGGCATGGATATTGTAAACAAACTTAAGAGTTACTCTTCACATAATGACATTCATCTACAGTGGATTCCCTCCCATGTGGACCTTCACTTCAATGACTTGCCCGATGAATTGGCTAAGGAGGGCTCTGCTGAAACAACTGAAAATGGTGGACTACTTACGTTTAGTGAAATTTTCTCAAAGGTCAAAGCCGAAAACAGCAAGACTTGGAGGATCCCACCTACTCATGACTCGTACGAACAAAACCATCCTGGGGCTGCCCTGGAGCTGAAGGGCAATAGGAAATTGCAAACCACCATTACCAGGCTCATTACTGGACATACTCGAACCTTTACATTCGTTCAGAAGGTGTTCCCTGTGTGCCTCAGGTGCAATTTCCACCAAGCTTCTCCGAACCATCTGCTATCCTGTCTGGGTTTGGAGAAGAGAGATCTTTTTGAAAACCCTGCGCTGGTTTGGGACTTTCTCTGGGCGAACGATCTACTGGACTTGGTCTAGATTGTACTAGATCAAGTGGAATAAGGAACAACAACAACTTGATACCAGAGCAATCTTTTTACATCACGTAAATGCAATTCATTAGAGAGGCATTTCATATCAAAGCAATGAGTTAGAATCTTCAAAATAAATTCAGACTTGAGCGATTAAGTCCTATAAGGTGTCAAAATAGTTTCTTAGTAATCTGTAATCTAAATAGAAAATCTAGAACTATTGTGAACTTTTTAAATGATTGTATCATTATCATTTTTTAAATTACCCTTTTTTAAATCAATGTATCATAACGCAATGCTTCATAAAGCTCGAAGAAACTTCTTATTTATGCTTTATTTATCACCACTAATAAAGTAAAATATTCTTCATAATACTTGTGATCGACAAAAATCCACTTGCCGAGAGTAGGGGAATCCAAAGCAGGTCTTTTTGCTGGCGTAGAGTAGAGGATAGCAGTTTAGATACACATCATTTGAATACGACTCGAAATTTGCGGTTGGCGATGCTTAATGGTTTTGGTAGGCAGAAATAAAACACCTCGAAACGTATCGCTTTGACCCAGTCTACGTCTTGTAGGTCTATTACAATATGAATTTCACATTCGTATCAGTTCACATTAATTACATTTTTGGCCTCGATATTCAAGGGAATGTAGAGGTTTCGATACCTGATTAAAACGAAGACTGAAGCTGTGAACAAGCCTATATGTGTACAACATTCTGTATGATTTAAACCCTTCGCATCCATTCTGGAGATGAATGTTCTGGCTGAGGTATTAATCTCATCCTCTGAACATACAAATTGAAAGAAGATGACTGAGTCCAATAGAAATATGAATCTAGATACGAACATCAGAAAATTAACAAGCACTTATATTTTTATAATAATGAGGATGTTTATTTCTTTCGAAATTCAATCCTAAATTTTTCCGTGCAACTAGGAAAATTTATTATCAGGATGAAATTTCTGTAAATATGTGGTGTATAGTAACTTACCAGAGTAGAAATTAGGATGGGAGAAACCAAGAGCCAGCGCATTCCTGCCGTGGGACCAACTAGACACCTGACCAAAAAATGAAAATGAATTTACATAATTTATGAAATTTTATATTATAACAACATAAAATCATAACACAGAGTAAATATTATTGTTACAGTAGTTTACCTGTAATCATATCCGTAATTACGGAAGACAGTAAAGCATCCTCCTATCATACAGCCAGGAAAAACTATGTTAAAAAAAACAATAATGCTTATTTTATTTTGCCATAAATGGCAACATTTTTCTATAGATTATACACTTAATTATATCTATAAGAATATATAATTAAGTGCGTGTTATAAATAAAACAACTATGTTCACAAAATTATAGAAAATATAAAATCTGTACTAAAGTTTAGAAAAGTTTTTTGAAAATTACCGAATAGAAAAATGTAAAATTTGTTTTTTTAAATAACATTTTAAATTGATGTCTTATTACTATATGATCATTGCTTTTTAATTTAAACAAATGTGTAGAAACTTCTGAAAAGCTTGCGAAATATTTAAAAAAAATATATGTTTTTATTCTTTGGTTATCATTTTAATTCAAATCATATTTTTTTTAATATTAAATAAAATGAAAAATTTTGAGAGATTTAAGCGTTGCTAATCTAAAACTGTTCAACTGAAATGAATATCATTTAAAACTTTTACCACTTTTCATTTGTATGATTACATTACTTTTGAATATTCAGAAATATATTTTCGTTTAAACTTCAAAGTTAGTTTTTTTCATATATTTATACCTGAACAATGTTTCAGAAAACATGTTTAATATTATAGAACACAGCAAAATACATATTTAAATTCATTATTTTTAGGACACTTATAAATATGTTCAAAAATGAATATTATATAATTTACTTGAATTTATAAAGGTTATCACCCAAAAAAATGTAAGAACCTAATATAGATGAAGTTAAAACTCGTAATGCACGGTTTCTTAAATTTCTTTCAAACAAAATTATCAAAATTTAAAGTTATTGTTATTTTAACTTTAAGAAATCGATTGAAATTAATATTTTCTAAATACATTATTTTCTAGACACCCATTAATATCACATATGAATGTCATATAGTATACTAGTTTTCTGTAGAACACCTCGGTCGGATGTAGAAACATATCATATGGATAAAGACTTATACCAAATTATTATAGTTATTTTTATCTTAATTATAGAAAGAACTTGCTACATAAAACGTATTAAAATTAATACATCTTAGATTCTTTCCATTCTAGGTATCCATGAATATTGCCAAACAGATGCCATTCAGTATATACCGTTCTTCAATAAAGAACCCATTCGAATATCAGAAAGTTATTCGAAAAAAATTTTTAAATGGTTCGTGAATATTTCTTCTGCAAAATCAACTCAACTGGAGCAATTATTTTGTGTTAATCATGAAAAACATTGAGGAGAGTAAAAAGTGAACATAAATTTATAACAAAAGCTGCTTACCTCCACCCTTTTCTTTTGAAGGTATAATTGAACTCTTCTGATTATACACCGCTCAAAATAATTAAAGGATATTGTAAGCCTATTTGCCATTTAACAAACTATTGTGCTTTGCATCAACGCTAAGCCTATTATAAAATAACGGTATGAGTAGTTTTTTTTTTGTAAAAAAAAAAAAAAAAAAAAAGTCTCAAATTCAATTTTTTTTTCATTTTCAAACTTCACCGTACTTAACATAAGACAAAGAATGGAAGGAAGATTCTCTAAGAGCGTAGTTTCAATGAGTGCGATTACTCTACGGAGCCATTTAACCGAATCAGAGAGTTGTTTTGTTGGTTAGAAAGGAATAAACACAACCCGAAGTAGCAGAAGTCATTGGAGTTTTATAAAGTGTGATTGCCAGGATCTGGAAACTTTTGGTAACTAGAGATATAGACTAAAGATCAGGAAAAGGTCTAAATTTATAAAAAACATCCAGTGAAGACCATTATTTAACGCTAACGGCTCAAGAACACCGAAATATGAATGCAACTCTTCTTCAATACTTTGGATCGATTACTGGTACCATAGTTCTGACACAAACTGTCCTAAATCATCTTCCCACTGTAGGGCTCTATGCTCGACGATCAATGGTGTATGTCACGTTAACAGCAATACACCATCGCGCCCGCAGAGAAAGATGGCATATGAATTGCAAGAGAATGAAGTTGAGCAATATTCCTTTCTCTGACTAGTACCGTTTCAACTCCATTGTAAAGATGGACGTATTTACATCTGGAGAGAAAGTGTCAGTAGAAACAATTCTGCGTTCGTGCAAGAAAATGTCGGATTTAGCGATGGGGAAGTAATGGTCTATGCTGGCATCTCCAGTGATGTGCGCACCTATCTCCTTATCATTCGAAATAGGCAATCTGCATCTCTTTATCGGCAAGGGTCAGAGATTTCTCTGACCGCTTGCCGATATAGAGATGAGACTCTCAGACCTATTATAATCCTTTACATTGCAGTAATTGGAGATGGCTTTATGTTAATGGAAGACAATTGTAGGTCACATTGTGCTAACATGGTGAATGATTTCCTTTTGGAGGAAAGAATCATACGAATGGAATATCCAGCATGTTCTTCAGATATGAACCCAATGAAGCACGTTTGAAAAATTTTAGGCAGACGCACTGCTGAATCCCTACCACCCCCACAAACTTTCCAAGAACTGGAAAGAACTCTTTTGGAGGAGTGGGACACCATACCCCAACCATTCACTAGGAGCCTTTTTGAATTGATGCCTGAAAGGTATTCAACATTGCTGGCTATCCGAGAATACCATACTCCCTACTAAAAAAGATTTTATTTTAAGGAAACACCTCTTTATATTTTTTTTTTCATATACACAAAATGTGTGTTTTTCTTTTGTACCCAAATGTTCAATAAAATAGATTTTTTCTTCCAAACAAATGCCAGCTTTATTTCATTTAGCCTACTACGTTTGGCAGTAATTTATCAATCAACAAGTAATTTTCCAGGTGCAAGATCAATCCCCAATATCAAAGCCCTTAAATTGTTTTGGGCAGTATATTTTTAGGATTTTTTTAAGATGTTAAGAGTGACTTTGCAATCGTTTAGCAAGTGATTTTCTACCGTTTATTATCTTCACAGATGTACACTCTGATGTTTCACAGACAGTGACAACTTTTCAAAAAATAAGAGAAGAGATATGTTATTTTCTCAAATGCGCGAGGTCTACATTCTGCACAACTGTTTATATAAAACCATTTTTATCGGAATGAATCTTTCGTTAAAAACATTCATGTTATTACCAAAAGCTAGATGGAATAAAATCTTCACTTCTTCTTCAAATTTCTCCACTTCAAAAGTATGAATTCCTAAATGTGCATCTTCAAATCATTCTTCAAGCTATACTGTTTACAATTAGGCGTGAGTTTTTTGCATTTTTGACGTGAAGGCTTTCGAGTTTGCTTCATTGTGGAAGGATGCAGATTTTGAGCATGAGATGAAAAGCAAGCTTGGGAGATCATTATTCACGTACTTTTGTACTTAAATATCATAAAATCTTTGTGATTTTGTAATTTATTTAAGTTTTTGATTTTTTTGAATAATAAAAGCAAAATTTTTTTAATGCCACATGAATACACAAATTGTCAATGAATTTGAAATAATTAAGTTATCACAGATTCTTATTATTTCGATTACTTATAAATTAAATTTTTATGTATATAATGTTTGAAATGTTAAATATTCTTAAAATAATATGCTAATATCTTAAAAATATTTAAAAACGTTTATTCAAATCTAATTAAATTACAGCAGCTATCTAAATACATTGCTGGCCACTGTAAATGCAACACCCTGAAGGAAGCATGCAAATAACATGAAATGTACAACATGCATTAGTGGAGGTGAGATATGCAAATGATTAAAATTTCAGCGCATCACGTGCGCCTGTGGCGCCACTTCAAAGCGCTATTTAAGGCTTGGAGATTTTGACGATTTCAATTTTGGACATTGTGTTTTTTTGTGGTTTAAAAAAAAACAATTAATTATGCTTTGTAGAAAACAGCGATCATTTTTTGATCAAGTATCCGAACTCGACAGAGGAAGGATAGTGACCTACATATATTGCGGACTATCCTTCAGGGAAATTGGTAGTTGTGTTGGACGAAACCAAAGAACTGTAATGCGGATATGTGATCTTGGATGCAGGTGAGTACGATGGACCGACATGTTCGATAGCATCCACCTCAGTGCAACTTTAGGTGATGACAAGCAAACTGTGCGAATTGCAGTGACGGATCGCTCAACCACATCACGAACCATAGCACGGCACGTTCAGTCTGTAACGCATCATCCAGTGTCTGCGTGTACCACTCGACGCCGTTTACAGCAGAGTGGTCAGTCTGCAAGACGTCCATTGCTTCATCTACCCTTGACACAGAATCACAGACTTCCCTACCGCTAATGGTAGAATGAAAGAAGGATGTGGATGGCAGAATGGAATGAAACTGTTTATATTGACGAGCACCACGATGGTCGCATTCGAGTCTGGAGACACTGTAAAGAGACGATGCTGAACAACTGCATTATGTACAGCCACAATGGTCTTGTACCGTGTATTATGGTACAGGGCGGTATTGGATATCACTCTTGCACTTCTCTAGTATGCATTGCTGGTACTTTAAACAGTCAGCGCTACATCTCCGAGGTGTTAGGGTCAGTTATCTTACTTTACCTTCAGGGCTTGCCCACAGCTATATTTCAATAGGAAGATGCGTGATCAGACATGGCACGTATTGTCCAAGGGTTCTTCGTCAATTGCCAGATTGAATTGCTTCTCTGGCCGGCTAGCTCTCCGGATCTTTCGCCGAGAAAAAGCATGTGGTCCATGGCAGCTCAACGGTTGACTCCGATTACATCCCCATCTGCCACCACACCAGATCAACTTGGGCAACGTGTGGAAGCTACTCTGGCTTGCTCTGCTGTAGCCCAATAACACATCCAGACTCTTTCTGAATCAATGTCGAGGTGTATGTCAGCGGTGATTTCCAACAATGGCGGCTACTCTGGCTACTGATTTTGGTAGGAACCACACTTCATAAAAGTCTATAAAATTAATTATTTGATACTTGGTCATCATGTTACCTACAAAATAAATTTTGTTGCGGTATCTCTTGTTTTTCTTGGTGTTGCAATTTGGTTGGCCATCTGTGTATATTTGCATTATCTTAAGAAAAACAAGAATATTAGAAATATCTGTAATCTTGAAAAATATTGAAGATATATATTTATATATTATAAAATAATTATATTTTTATTTATAGTTTTCACAAATAATTCAAATGGTAAAAGCGAAACTAATAAAGCTTAATTTCAATTTATGAATTATCTTTTAATACACTTCAAACAAGATTTTTAGAACTAATGAGATCAATATATGAAGGAAAATTAACAGAAATTTACCCATAAAAATGTGTTAGAATTGGTAGAAGCTATAGTGGACTACATACAAAGAAAGACTCATAGAGGACTACATAGAAAGAAGGACTAATAAAGGACTAACTGAAATAACATATAAAGAGTGACTAAAAGAGGACAAATTTTATAGTTTGTGTACTATAACTTGTAGGACCAATAGAGGGTTACATACATTTAAGGAAACTATTAGAGGATTATTCCACAATTTATATATACGAATCTGTAGGATTAAAAATGTATAGAATATATTTATAATTGAGAGTATATTGATGTGTTATTTAGGAGAAGGTTTTCTTCAAGCAGAGTGGGGAATAGCTGAAATTAGTTACATTTGTTATCCGTGCTAACAAAAACATTGATAGCCGAATTACGAAAATATTAAGTCTTACATTTTAAAATTTAAGATAAAGAAAAAGAGAAAGTCTGATATGACCAATTCTGATGTGAATAAAAGGATTACAGTTCTCGTTTATTTGACTAAAAATAAGGTAATTTTTAACCAAATAAACGAGAAATGTGATCCTATTCCAAAGTCTTGATGGGAAAAACTGGGATTGCGTATGACATTGAGTTATATTTTATGCTGTACGAATTTTAAATCACATTGGAAAAAAGGTTTAATGTTTCAAATAGAGTATGAAAAACCGTAAACCTGAGTTTGATAAAAGAGAAGAGGCTATTATTTTAAAGTTGCAAAAAAGGAATAAAATTTTATCCACACTTAGAACCTTATGAGAATGTTAAATCGCATCATTTGAAAGAAAATTTGTTTACAATTCTCACGAGAAAAAAGATAATTCTGAAAACCTATTCCCAAGTTTTAAATGAGAAAAATGAAATGATGTCCTACTCTTGCTCGAGGATTTGAAATAAAAAAAAACATGCTAATTTTATTGACACTTAATCAGTGTATCATATCAATTTGACTGGACAAATTGTAGGCTTTGACTACTTAAATTCATTGTGCTAAATGACTCAAAATGATGGTGATAAATGAATCCGTATATCTGAAGAGCACGTACACTTCTACTGTGAATAGGATAAAGATCACTCACCCCATCCCATCATAATATAAAATGTTCCACCGAAGGCTCCATTCACGAGAGCAGAAAAGAGGGCCCATGCTTCTGCTGCCAGCCACATACCCGTTGCAGTGTAGAAGAAGTGAATGAGCACCGATAGAATCCTACAGGTTTCCTGAGGAAAAGAAACAATAGAATGTCAGAAAGAACGTATTAGAATCCGTATTTCGAATACGTTTATATAACTGTTTACATAAAATTTATCACCAAATGCTAATGTTTTAATGCGTTCTTTTCTCGCTGCCTATTTCTGTCAACGAACCACTACACATAACTATTTATTAATTAAGTTTGAACCACTGTTATATGATAAGGGTGATATCTGAGCTGGTCTCTTTCAACTATACCAGGAGAGTATTATTGTATCTACAGAAGTTTAATATATGAATATTGTAAACCACAGTTAACTTTAAATTAATCGCTTTTCAGTTTCGACCTATGTAACGAAGTCGACACAAGAGCTTGCATTATGCTTTCTTCACCATAAGAAATTTAGCCCCTTTGATTAACACCTATTTCTTTTGTCCAGAGGTCAGTGAAATCAGTCAAATTATGAGTCTATACCTAATTAGCACAATCCTCTTCAAACTTACGAAACATACTTGGTAAGAAGTCTCAAAACCGACGATGTGCATACGTTAATAATCATATTGTTAACTATAAACACGGGTGACCCTTTATTACATTAAAATACAATGATGAGTTCATAATCTGAGCAGACACTTCATTTTCGTTTCAGAGGGAAGATACTGATCCTTAATAAGGTTTGAACACGCCATTTCAGGTGACGATCGCAATTCGAATCTGGCATCGAATTTACTGACTTCCGGATATAAGACGCGAACTCTTTTACCTACCAAACTCCAACTATAGAATTTCAAAGATATGCAATTAGTTGCGAAGCACCGATGATGGCTACTGTTATCGGAATATGTTAAGAATACACATGTAAAATTCACTTCACATATTTCTAATTTCTTTGCTGTAATTAACTATCACTAACCAGATAAATTTTTAAGCTATTTTTAAAAACTTTTCAAACTCTCCAAATATTCTATTTTTTACTAGGCTGATGCACTGAATAAAAAATAGAGTGGTTTTATTCTTCTAGACTGATTTCTGCTTTTTCAGTTTTATCAATGATTCATAGAAGTTATTCAAAGCTTATAATATCATAAATGTCTTCAATACTAGAAATGAATCCCTAGGCGAAAAAGCACTGTATTCTTACATTGTGAATTCATTTAATCTCAGATGACTTTAATGTTTGATGGTATTAAAAATGAATGGTTGTAATAGTTTAGGGGGGGGGGAATGTAGAAATTATCATACCCAGGAAATGGCAGTTTCAACATAAGATATAGCCTAGGATCGTTGTGCTGAGAGAACCTGTGTAGTTTTAGTAATAATCTTTTCCTTAGCATCTGCTGTTCATCCATTATTGTCGCCTGAAAGTTTGGAGAGAAGTTTCAAATTCAAAAGACGACTTCATCATTTGACCTCTTCAAAATTATGAAGCGTATTATTGTATCAGTCATTTAATGGTTTCAGTCGGAAGAAATAGGCTGAAATGTTTTGCCTTAATTTAACCTAACAAATTTTAGCATAGGAATTATATCAACAACTCGAAAGGATTTCTATTATATAAAAATTAAGTAGAATATTCATATAAATTGAAAATAAGCTGTAAAGAGTTCTTAAATATGTAAAGTGGAAAAATCAAGGAATTTACTGGGAATGAGACCATTGTACTGTTTGAAAAATCATAACATCAGCGAAAGTTTATATTATATATGCGATCATTTGTTACATACGAATATTAATTCAAAGAGAACATCCACTTAAGGGGAAGCGATGTAAACACATGAAACCAAGATCGGAATCAAATTCAGATGTCATTAGAAAGCAACGACAGAGAAGAAGTTGTCCTGCTCGTTGATGGAGTCTTAATACAAAAAGTTGCATTAATGTGAATTTCTGGTGATTAATAAATGTATAATTCACTAGCAAAATATGAGAATATTTAAAAATAATTTAATACAACCTTTTCTGTATAGAATAGGGATGGATAAACTACGGCCCACAGGAAAGTTTTAGACGGCTCAATGATATCTGGGCCCACCTCAAAGCTTTTAAGGCAAAACTTAATCTGCTTCCTGGACAGCTAGCTAAGAACGACTTGTCTCATTTCCCGAGGTTAAATTCAATGCCCTCAGTAAATAAAAGTAAGCTTAAAAATTATGAAGATGACTTGAAAAAAACTGCATTTTGAGTTCGAACGCAGATATTAAGATTTCAGCGCCATTCACACAGAATTGGATATTTTTACCATGGCTTTCAACTTAAATTATGAAGCAGTGAGGTCAGATTTGCAGCTGTAATTAATTGAGTTGCAATCTAACAATCATATCAAGCAGCTATTTCTATTGGGTTGTTCGGAAAGTCACTTAGTTTTTCATGAAAATAAAAAACGTGCAGCAAATAAATATTGTATTGCATTGCACATTTTTCATTCTAGTCCAATAGTTTTTACCATCTTTCTGGTAGTAGCACGATTCCACAGTCATAAAGTGGTTGGTTTTTACTAGCAATAAGCTTTACAGGGACCTCTGCTGGCGTTTACTTTACTTTACTAGCAATAAGCTGATCCTTGTAGGAAAAACGAAATTACTTTCCGAACAACCCAATAAATATGCCACAGTTAGAGTTTTACAAATAACTATCGAAAGTAAGTTTCCCAAATTTAATATCTCACGCCCATAAAATCAATGCTATGTTTGCTTCATCTTATATATGTGAACAAGTGTTTTCAACTATGAACCTTAGAAAACATCATTTCAGAAGTAGACTGACAGGTAAGCATTTAGCTTCATTCCGTAGAATCAGTACACTTCACTTCGAACCTCAATATAAGGAACTTTTACAAGAGAAATCGCAATTTCACTCATCTCATTAACATATTTAAATTGTAAAACTTGTTTATTGTTTTTAAAATTTTAGAGAAATTTATCTTGGCCCGACAACTTTATTTTTCGATTTTTGACCCGCTACTGAAAAAGTTTGCCCATCCCTGGCATAGAACATGATCTTCAAAAGTAAAAATACATCATTGTAGCTATTTTGTATGTTAACCATTATTGTTAAGTATGGTCGTTTCTTAAGACCATGTAAATCATCAATAGTAGTTGACTCGCTCTTTGCGATTATAGATCAATTATGTACTTAATATGTTCGTTGGTAGTTTGTTTGAATCTCTTAACATGTTCGTTGAAGATGTTAAGATCATAATGAAGAGCTTATCATCATAATGAAGAGATCATAATGAAGAGATCATAATGAAGAGCTTATCATATGAATTGAAAAGAAAGTAAATAACCAAGTTTAATTTATATAAAGTTCTTCAAGCTGATAAATCGGATGGAATTACCTCATCCTCGTAGAAAAAAGGAGAAAGGAAGAAAGCGACGAGGGCTCCGAGCGCTGCGAATGCTATGTTTAGTCGTATCAAGTGAAACTGCTCGTGCAAAGAACTGAAATGAAAAAGCATTATTTCTCACTTTTAAAGTTTTGAAACTATAATGAAAACTGATTAAGAATAAATTTCAAATATCATTATATGAAATGATTGATGTTAATGTGTCATAACTTCTTTTGTAAATCGATATTTTTATTTCTATTGCAAATCATTATTAATTTAATGTAAGGCATATAAAGTAAAACTTCAGAAAGCGAAATTCTTAAGGCTTTCAGAACTGCAGTTCATTAAAACAGTCATTTTTTTGTCATTTTTTTCCCATTATGTTCTTTGATTCATATTTAGACTCTTAAATTACGCTGGACTTTAAATAAATAGCTTTTTTGTAACGATAAGACATATACATAATAAATATGGGATGATCTTTACTCATTTCCTCACATTTCACCCTTACTCTCTTGAAATAGAAAAAAAGGAAAATTGAATGAAAGAATTAGCCGCTCACAGTATTTTATGAGAAGTGAACATATTATAAAGAGCTACTCATTTCTATAATTAGTTACAAATTTAGCTAAAGTCTGATTTTAATTTGTTAAAGTATTTTCAATAGTGAACTTGTGATTGAAAAGTAAAATACAATGTTGCATTCACAAAAGAAATTGGAAAGTCCAAAATACAAATTGGTGATTACAAAATTTCACCAGTAAATGATTTGAAATGTTATTTTTTTATATAGCATTTATTTCTACTGCAGAAAAGCAGTAGAAAGGTGTAGCCTACCTATGTTTTTTCCTATTATATTCTTTATTCGTCCTCGCATACTTGTTGCAGATCTTATTATTAATGGGCAACTTTATATGTGAAAACATAATAAATTTTTCCGCATCTTATAGTGTTAATAATTATGCACATAGTAACATTTAAGACATTTCATGCTAAACTACAATATAGATAGAGTTTTCTCGAGTAATATCACAGTTGATTACTTAACTTCTACGAAGCAATTATTGCGCAGAATTCTGTGACTAATCTCATTTATGAGAAGGGCAAACAATCACCAGATTCATGAAAGAAAATAGTTGAATCACTCATCATCAAAAATCTTTTGCCAAGAACTCCCACAGGGAAATTATCATCAATATAAATTACTCTGATGAATCTCGATTTAGACTTACTATAGATGCTCATCAGATCCTTGAATAAAGGTACAAGGGTTAGTCAATACTGATTATCTTTTGTCATTAAGTGATTTAAATTTATATCAGGAACAGTAAAATAAAGTCTTCGATGATATTTGCAAAACACTTTATTCAAATATAATATTTACTTTTATAAATATCAGAATTATCCGAGTTCTGAAGGCGTGCAACGTATTTTTATCCTAACCTATCTATTCCATACTTTACTCATTTCAGAGCATAAAATAAAGACAATGAAATCAATTTTCATTATGAATATCAAACATTAGTAATTTATTAAAAAACGAATGAATTTTTTGGTATGTGAATGGGATCTTTGTAATTGTTAGGCCACGAAAGCCTTGTAACAAAATGCTTCTTTCTCGTTTTCGAAAAGTATGAAGTTTGATATCTAACTTCGCTGAAGATTGTCTTATTCAGATTACCTACATACAACAAATCACTAAGTTTTAATATTTTTCCGCTCGCGTAATAAAGAAGTTCGGAGATTAATATGACTGATTCAAAATGAAGAGGCGTTATTTATGTTTTTAACGGCTTCAATAGCAGAAATTTTCACTAAAGTATGCAATAGAAATTATATATTATATTTTATGACTTGATTTTAATTTTAAATGCATAGAAGTCGCAACTCTGTTTATCCTATGTTCAGACTGAGTCAGTATTTCAACTCTGAAAGACTAAATAATGCAGCTCTTCTCCGGGATCCTATGTAAATTTCATCAAGCAAAAGAAATATTAATGCGTAATTATTGATAAGAGTTTACAAACGGATACCCCTTGGCTCTTTAGAGATATTTTTGATGCCAAAATAGGTGACAATATGTAACTAACAAGAAAATACATAAAAGCTATATAAAAAAGGCTTACCAGAAATTAAAATTTATAGCCAATTTATATCGCCAAACCAAGGAGTACCCGATTCTACACCCAGACCCTTAATTGTAAATTACAGAAAAGTTCTTTATTATCAGATTAAGAGATAATCACGCAATATTTCAAATATATTTTCAATGGAATATTGGAAATAAAGTAATTTATCTATATTAAAAATGGCATTCCAAACTGATGTTTTGTAAATGCGATATTTTTACTTTAAATTGTGTGAATTTTTTCCAAAAACGCAAAAGAAGAAAAGTTGAATAAGCTTAATTTGATGTTTTTTCCTTACAGCAATTTCATGAAACTTTGCGTCAGTGTTCTCTATCTATTTTAAATATGCCATGTGATAAAATAACGATGAAAATGTTACCTTCGTATTAAAATCACCAATATGTAGAACACCAGACATACAAAGGATATTCCGTAACAGATCCACTTGCAAAGTTTTACCCACTCTGGTTCAGGCGGTATATCCTATGGAAAAGTAAAAAATCAATTATGAACGAATTCCTAAATTAAAAAGATTTCATAAATTAGCGAAAAATAATTTTTTACTGTCAGTCGTTTTTATCATATAAACCCATTTGTGTGATAAATTTTTATACTACAATTTTATCGGATTCATCTATGTGGCAAAAAGTTTAATTATTTAAAAGTTAACGATAGAAATAATTTCAAATTATGATAGCATACAGAATTATCTGGTAAAAATAGGACAAAACTTAATTTGTAATATCGCTTGAATAAACGTATTTAGAATCAATAGTTTTCTTGATTTACTGGATATAGATATCATATACTTTTTCTATAGATATTATACTTTTACACACTTTCTACAGGTAAAACTGTGCGTATATTTAAATTTTGATTGATTACAATAAATATCATGATTTTAGAAACATTGCAGTTACATGGTGCTTCGAATGTACATAAAATTGATAAAAATGTATTTGTACTAATATCCAACACGACAAGTATATTTCGTAATAGTTATTATCGTTGAAAATCTTGAATAAAATGCTGTTTGATCTTAAAATGCTAGAAAATTTGTGTAATAAAGTGTTATTGCATCATATAAAGTTGAGCTGGTAGCTACATAATTAACTCTCTACCCTTTAGTTCAATAGTTCGAGGAATCGATTTCACCTTGGAGGTGAATGTTTGTAGTAATTAAGAATAGAGTCAAATTTTTTTATTTCTTGGTTGAATTAGCCCTTGAATGTAAACTGCGACCTTCAAAGCTACAACCAAACATATTCATCATACCCAGAAATGTTAATTTAGTCTAGCAATGACGAAACTTGATAAGCGTGGCAAAGATTCACTAATGACAGTCAACAGATAACGAAAACATTTTGGATGACATATACTAGTCATTTACATGTTTTTGGATTTCGGATATTTTAAAGTGTATTTTGGTAGAAGAAAGGACTCGATATAACACTGTTCTTAGAATTAAATGACAAAGATATGCTTGAAGGGACACATTCTGAGTGTCAGATAGTTATTTATAAAACATCATATATTTAATCAATATATACATGGTGTTTTCAAATTATTATGTATCAGGAGTCAATCCAATACTATTCTATTAAATCATTAATTTTATATTTTTAGAAAAGCATTAACTTTATATTATAAAATTTTTCAAGTACATACATTTTCTTACTAATCAATGGAAGTGTCAATTCATAAAAACAATTATTCAAAAAAAGTATCAATTCATAAAAACATTACGTCTTACAGACGATTGATTTCACTTCCAGCTCAAACTAAATGTAATAGTTTAGAGTTTACCTTAAAAATAAGTCTCAATGTATTTTATCTAATAGGAAAACATCAGTTAATCAATTAAATATTAATCTCAATATATTACGTTTTTAAACTCTGTTTGTAGATAATTGTTCGAAATTCAATCTTAAGGAAATCACCTAAATATGAGAAAAAATAATCAACTATTCATCATTTCTTCAATGTAGGGTAAAAACCATCGGGAGTGGTCAAGAGTTGAAGTTATTCTAAACTGATGTTGGAATATCTATAAGCACTCAAACTCAGACTTCAAAATAAAATGTACAATAATATTATGTCTTTCTACTCAATGGAAGAATAACAAGAAAAATTTTCCAAGTTCTTTTTTTTGTGAAAAATCGATAGGAATCATCCTCTATAAAAAAGAATAGATGAATCTGACATGCGCTAAAATGTTAAATGTAGCTTTATTGGATTTTTATGGTGATGGGTTTCTCAATATTCAACACATTAAAATAAACAGCATTATTATATACCCTCCTTTTGGGTTTATGAGAATTTCTCAAGCAGTGCTTTTTGGTTTTTCCTTTAATGACATAATAAATGGGTACATTACTTCGAGGATAGTTTGATAAATCAGTCACTCACACAACTGCCATGCTTTGCATAAAGAGATTAATTTGACCAGGACTTAAGGTAAATTCAGAAGCACTACAAATGTGTACATTCGAGATCTGAGTTAAGAACATGAACAGTTCAATTGCTGATCATTCAGATACCATCATTTTTGATTTAACTCCCAGTAAGTAGAAGTATTTGAGTTATTATAACAAGAAAGTTTCCGCTAGCAATTTTCATTTTATATATGAGTGGTTTGTCACGAAGAATAATTAAGCAGTTGATTGCTCAGTTCAAAAAAATCTGATTTCATTCTAATTGAAATTTTTTTTTATTCATTATAAAGTTTATGCGACTGTGATTTTAAAAACTATTTCACAGGAAAATAAACAAACGATAAGAAAGTATTTTAACAATTAGACTTTTTATGCACTATCTCTAATGAATATTTTTCGGACTAGGATGCAAGTTGAGTGTAATTAATTTTCTTATTCTTTAAAGCAGATTCAGTTGCATATTTATTGTGAGTAATTCATTAGCATCTTTAAGTATTAATTAACAGTTAGAATTTTTATAAACTATAATTAGTTAGCTTATACTATCTCCATAAGCACAAATATATTTTTTGTAACCATTTTTTTCAATAAAATTTAGTAAAATTTTTATCAGAATATGAAATTTGTAATTTAAATAAATAAAATTATTTTTGAGATGATTTATCCAATTAAATAATTTAATTAATACAAATCTTTTGAAAAGTTATGCTTGCAGTAACTAAATAACTTAGGTTTAACTGATATTTTCTTCTAATAAGCAATGATCATGAAATTACAGAAGTAGGAAAGCAGGAGGTTACTATACAGGAAATATAATGCATAAATATAAATTATTCTCTAAAATATAAACAAAAGTATAAATTACGAAAGGTTGTCTTATCCTTGACATAACAGCAAACGTGCCGGTCTGAGAGCATTCACAGGTGGTTTCTTCTGCACTGCTATTGGCCATAGAACAGCCTTCGGTTGTCCAACCACCCTTCACTTTGCTCCTGAAATAAATCTCATTATTAAGAATAGTTTAGTTGTTATACATGCAATTTTTTGTGAAAGATTTTTTAGGAGGCAAATTTCGGAGATATATATAATTAAATTTTTATGGAAATTAAATGGCTATACAATGACATATTAATATCTTCGAAGTATTGCAAAACGCTAATGAATTATTGATAATTAGCGCCAGATTGTGACAAACAAAGGGATCCGAAGCTTGGATCATTCCATTTCATAAAAAGCACACTCACATATGGTCACCTGTTTCGATTAAAATAAAACCATCCTTATAAAGCGAATTGCCCTGTGATCACAATAATTTATTAATATGCAATATTGGTAACATCGTGGTTATAAAGACGAGCGAATTATATGAACCATAGAATACATAGAGTAAATGATAACACACTTTAACCATCATTTAGAATCACTCTAAATGAAAAAAAGGAAAAATTCGGGATTTACAAAATAAAAGTACAGTTTATATTTACTGCAGAAGTAAAGCGCAGTTTTTTAGTTATAACTCTTAATATTGAAAAATAAATATCATATAATCTTTTTAGCACAATTTCGTTGGCTAAAATGAATGTCGCAGAGCTGATATAACCGTGCATAATATATAGTAATTTTTAAAATAAAAATAAAATATACTTGAAATATTAAGTAAAAAATACTTAATAATGAATGTGCAAATATATAAAAGTATAAAACAATTAATATTTATAACAAAAAACAAGAAAATCAAATTTAAAAGAACTTGCGAAAATGAGCAAGTGTAAAAACAAATTTTAAACAATAAATCAAAATTTTTAATAGTAAATTGGATAAAAAGATAAACTTTCATTTATTATTAATGTATTTAAACAACGTTTTTTGCGACTGAAAAATTTGCATCAAAAAACAACTAAAATGAACTGAAATAACCTAAAAAATTCATTCAAAAGTAATTAAAATTACTTGTCATTAAGAGAATGGCAAAAATCGTTGAAAAATTCACCAAATACAAAAGCGCGCCTTATAAGAGAAGCATATATTTCATTCTCTATTATAAGTATTTACCAATTTTATATGGTATCTTTATATATACTAACATGATCATTATTGATCTGCTTTAATTTATTTATTGAGATACTTACAATCATCTTTAAAGAAATTTATGACATACGATTATATAAATTTGTTGACAGCTTTTGAGTGCCAACTGTAATCACGCCGAAAAGATTATATGCTATCTGTTCTAAAATGAGGACATATATATTTTGGGGTAAAAATCAATGAATAATATAAGAAGCATTAATGATTATCTTTTTCTTAAAACTTATATCAATTGATCGAAAATTATTGATTTTGAGGGTGTGCCTCACCCTTTGGTTTCCAGAGAGGAGTCCCATACCATGCATTCCCTTTTTCGTACCTGAAATAAAGAAAAAGAAACACAAGTTACTGTGGTATCTTATAACTGGAACTCACTCAAATTCAATAAAAAAATTTCAATAAATTTTCAATAAATTTCAATAAATTTCAATAAAAAAAATTACACTAAATTTTTGATTATCCGTAAATGGATCATCGTTTAGAGAAATAATCTATACAAAGCAAAAAATTTTTTTTGATGAAATGACCCAATTTTCAAAAGGATAATGTTAATGTTGACTGTAAATTAAAGAACATAACAAATTATTTAGAAGCAAAACTGAAAGAGATTACATGTTTTTTTCTTGTTAAAAGGAAACTTATTTATTTTAAAATTATTATTCGTAATTTGTTAATATTAAATCAGCTTTAGTTATGCTAAGGCGGCAATTTCAAGTGAGGATTTTTTTCACTGCATACGAATATTAATTAGTAAATATAATTAGAGCTTAATGTATTAAGAGTATTAATTCCTAATTTTGATATTAAATAAAATGTAATTTTTTCAACAAAAATTTTAAAACATAAAAACTGATTTTAATTTATGCTATTTCACATTCATACTTATATTATTTTATAAATATTGACGCTTTTATTATTTGCTATAAGGCTTATCATTATAACATATACATTGTTTCTTCAAACTGGAAGTATTTTAATTCCTTATAATATATATCGAATATTTCAGTAAGTTAATGAAAATACACTAGACTTTAATTCTACCGGCTATATCAAGACTATATAATAGAATTGTAAAAGCAGGTAGATCTAAATATGCAGGTTTCGTATAAAATGTAAGTGCAGAAAAGAAGCATTGATATATTTACTTATACAACAAATGAATAAAAGGGTTAAATAAGGACAGAAGGAAAAAATTACTTCCCCAATAGTTTAAAATAACTGCTCAAAAGAGTCTGTGATATATTTTCAAGAGCATGTATCACTTCTAAGAGCATAAAACGATCAATGTGCCCACGACTTCAGATGACAAGGCTTGAATGTGCAACAATCTAGTAGCAATCTTTTTGTCCAGAAATCGTACAAATTACATCCACTAAGCTATAGCTTCATTTCCTTGTGCAGTTTTATACAGGAAATGGATGCCAGTATGGTTTGAATTGTTGTAATGAAGCACATTGCTCGGAAACCTTGTGAGGAATGACAATTAAGGATAATAAAATGTTTTCCCCAGCAGTATCAAACAATAACTAGCGCACTGATATGCGAATCATTGAACGCATACATTTTTGTTTTAACATTATTACATCATGTAACGCATTCAAAAGAAAATATCTCTGCTTTAGGCAATATAAGTAGACGGTAACATTAAATCAGCACCAATCATGGATATGCCTAAGGATAACTAGTATCTCCATTCTAAGCATTTTATGACGTAAGAGTGTTAGGCTTCTCTCAACAATAAATGTGCGTTTTACACTCTTTTTCCTTAGAATGTTTGCTTGCATACAAGATTAAATCACTACTGCTTTACAGATTTGTAATGGATATTTCTTACACTTCCTTCACTTTTTGAGGAAAGACTGATAAACTTCGAATTTTACTGCTAGAGGTCTCAGAAGTCAGTTCATTTTTCACTGCCTCTTTCCTAAAAATCAAAACCATTTTTGATGTTGTTGTGGCTTATCCCTCCTGGTTGACAGTAGCATCGAACCAGGTTCATGAGCCCAAAAGCCTTCAAGCAATAGAGCACAACCTCTGGGTTCGAGAATATGTTGGGTTTTATTTAAACCGATTTAAGCCCAAAATGTGGGTAGGAGATGCTTGAATCGCAATGCCTCGAGAGAGTTCTCTGATAGCACCCGTTGCCAATCCCAATTAGAACAGCACCAGGGCGATTTTCCGCATACTATTCATGCACGTGGATTCTCCTCCAAGAAGAACAGTTATCTTGCCTGACTAGGGTGGCAACCATGAGCAGTATCCTTACGACTGCCTTCTCGGCAACTTCATTTCCGTGCAAATTCACATGCGATGGAACTTACTGAAAGGTGATCTTGACCCTGGAAATCAAGCGATTCAAAAACTGGACAATCTTCCTAGTCTTTTGGTTCCCATGCCTCCACCATTCAGATAAATGCTGAATGCAGTTACGACTATCACACAAAATCCAAATGTCATTGAAAACAAACATTCTCAGATATGCGGAATTTTTAAGTTTCCTAAATAGCTATGAGTTCTATACGGAACACCAAACAATTGTCGGTATTTTTTACACAGATTCCAATGCCAGTTCTCCTTTTTAAGAAAAAGCCCACTATCTGAAATAGCGCCTTCACCCATGCTGCAGTCAGTAATGTCAGTATAGATCTGTAATGCATCACGAGGGATTGCATTGATGTCTCCAAGGCAAACTGTCTAAGATATTCTGGGTGATGTATGTTTTTGTTAGTGTATGAGCTCAAATCAGTCTTAAATTGAGACTGGAGTTTATTTTATATGGTTATAATGGTCGGCGCGTTCCATAGTGAAAAGGGTGAGGCAGAACTTTATTGGATACTTAGATAAAATCGGTTGATATAATGTTAATTCAGAGTGCCGGTTTCAAATTTTAAAAAATCTTAATATTTAAAATAAATTTTTTTCAAATTTTTTGAAAGCATGTTATAGAAAATGAAGAATATAATCCAGTCGACGCTGTTTTTCATTCGCACAAATAGAATTTTTTTTTTAATACTGCAGAACATTTACTTTAAATATACACATCTTTTACTAAAAATAATTTGTTTTTAATTAGTCGAGTTATGACATCAGCGTTGAATCTTTCCGATATAGAGTTCTCAGATAATAACATTACATCAATATCAAGAAAATCATTATTTTCCTATATAGTTTCTTTATAATATATATGACAGTATACAAAATATTTATAAAATTTAATTTATTTGAATTGCAGTTTTTTAAATTTACTATACCATGAAGTAGTATGCAACAAATGTTAAATTTGCATGAATTAAATTATTAGATTTAAAAATTATTAACATTTTCACAAATACATGAAAAAAATATTTAGGTGATCCCATTTATATATATATATATATATATATATATATATATATATATATATATATATATATATATATATATATATATATATATATATATATATATATATATATATATATATATATATATATATATATATATATATATATATAAAAGAAAATTTTCACTCATAGATTGCAGATAAGTAATCACATTCTTCAAATAGTTGCCAATAAAGGAATTTGATTAAGCAAACAATGTCAGTTTGCAGTTGACAACATAAAATATTGCAAAAAAAGATATAATTTTGCAGTAGGAAAATAAAGAATTTATTTATGATGCCGGAACTAGTTTAGATAAATATTATCATATAATTTCTAAAGATGGGCTGAAAATATAATCTGAAAATTATTGAATTCTACATATCAAAAGTTTTGAAGTTCTGAAACTAGCAAATTCTGAAATTTAATAACAGCTTTCACTGAATATAGAGATACGAAATTTAATGGAATTTCTCGTTTCCGTATATTTAATTTATGAGATTTTTTGCAAACATGTAATGGGTACTATTTTACCTTTTATGGTGATGCTATTAAGATAATTTTAGATAAATATAGAAATGGTGCATGACAATATATAATAAACGGTATGAAAAATCACATTAAATAATGATCTACCCATATTTAATAAATAGTTACCATTTTTAATGCAAAGCTAAAGTCATACAAATGCTGAATTAACATTGAGCAATTTGTAACTATTTGTGTTATGAGCATTGAAATGTAACCATGCTTTAATTTGAAATTTGAAACATATTATTTAACACGTTTTAGAATAAAATAACATGTAAGTACTAAGTAGTAAAAATTTGAATTTGCTAGCAAGTTTCTGACTCATTAAATGTTAACTCGTCTAAAACAATTAAATGATCACATACAGATGTGATTTTATTGAATTTTGCTTCTGAGTATTATATAATCTAGTATTAGAGAGCAACAAAAATTGCTCATTGACTGATTTGAAATACTCATAATAAATAATTTTTATAATAGACTGCTTATTAAATATTGCTTTGAAATCTAAATGAATAAGTATAATTATTTTTTCAATTTCTAGAAAGAGGGTATTACTTATTTATATTCAAAGCAAAAAAGTGAAAACAAAATTTATTAATGAATTACGATTGGAACATCGATGGGAAAAAATTTTTAATATAGCAAACATATACTTCATGAAACTTGAAAATTTTTTATTGTTTATATTAGAATAATTTAAAATATATATAATTGTGTGCATTCATAATTTTTGTTCAGAGACTCATTCCTTTAAACTTTCAAATAAAAAAAATATTTATATTATATTTCGTAAAGTTAAGCTATAAATATTCCACTAGTTATGGTTATTAATTTAATAAATATAATCTAGTTTTTATTTTAGAAAAATAAAATAATTAATTGGTTTTATTTTATAATATAGTACAAAAGTTTTTTAAGGCAATGTGACAATTTAGCATTTTATAAGTTTTTATAGCATGATAATTTCTAAATATGAGTATATCATTCTAAAACATGAGAAATTAAAAATATGAAATCAAACATTGTATACTAAAACAGCGATAGAATAAAGTTCTAATTAAAATAAATTCTCTGTTCGAAAAGGGCTCACAAATCGTGGGAATGATCAGGAAGATGAAGCAAAGTCAGCAATTTTGAGACAATGATTATAGGGCATTCTATTCTCACACACCAAAACAGGCACTCTTACCCATACCATTTAAAATCACTCAATGCAAATATTTGCGTCAATTGAATGCAAATTTTTTGAATCAATCAATTCAGCGTGAATCTGGATTGAGTAGACTGAATGCAAACATTTGCATTTAATGGTGTATTGTATTTACAATTGCAGTTTAGAATTATAAAAATGGTAAAAATTATCACATTTATTACATTTTAGTGTATTTATCAAAGCAAAACTCAATTTCGACTAAAGAGTGAACATTATCGAGAAACACAGGCATTATTTATTTTTGTAAAAAAAAATATCACACAAGAGTTAGATTTCAACCGAAAAGCCATCACTGATCTAGTGGAAAAACCGCATGAGTAGGAGATCTGTGCTAGTCATACAACCAATAGGGCCATTACGATGTTAATGAAAACTTATATCCACCTTAACACAATTATTTGTATCGCGCAATACTATCTATGACATAAAAACGGGAGAATTTATAAAAAAGTCAATAAAATAGCCTTGAAAATCTGATGACCATCGCATTCAAAAGAGAGCAATGTTCATATTATGATTAGAATACTTATAAAATATTTTATGAATATTTAGTCTTTAAAAGTAATTATTTTAATTATTCAAGAACACTTTTTAAAACAATTATTACTTTTTAAAATAATCAAGATTGAAACAGTGTGTGTGTATTTATTATAATCTTACATTAGTTTTTAAATGAATTATTCATGTTAGAAAGAGAATATTAGCAAATAATTGCTTAATCAAATATTCACACATATAAAATTTCTTGGTGGATAGTTTATTAATGAAAAGCCTACAATTCAAGATCTGAAACGTGAAACCAAAATTTTATTAAAAAGCTTAAACTTCTTTTAAGGCATTTAATTCATAGATTACAGAATATTTATAATGACACATAAGCGAAAATAAGTTTAAAATTAACTTTGGGAAACCACAAAACTATTTGATTTGGAGATAACTCACTTCGCCATTTTCTTCCAACTCTTTGTCAGCGAGTAATTTCCGTCCGCTGGCTTTTACCTGCAAAGAAAATAGTTATTTAATAATATTAAATAATATTTATAAGGAACTGGCTCATTACTATAAAATAATGAAAAGCAATAATAGTTAATTTCATGCCATTTAATAATTATAAAAGAATTTGTTTTATTACTATAAACTAAATAAAAATATTTTATATTAATGATAACAATTAAGTGATATTAAACATTAAAAGACGACATAGCAATGATTTAACTGGCTCTAGAATTTAAATGAGCACTCGTAATGAGAATGAAAACACGATTTATTACCCAGCAATTCAAAAATACAAGAAGAAACTACTATTTATTTTTACGGATATCTCAAAAATTAGACAAATGCTTTAAAACAATCAATTGATAACAGCAATCATGCTAGAATAGAAAGTCGTGTACCACAACAAAGCATTCTTTTTCGTACAATTTTAATGTTCAATCTAATATTTTCACTTCCGGAAAAAAAAGGGCTTTCATAAATTTTGTCTCAGAGAATTTTATAGAAATATGTTTAATCTATTGAGCTTTTTGAAAAGTCTTACATTTAATCACTAGTTTTGTTACCTAATCCCACTAAATAAACGACTGCGCATTAACTTGCCAACTATTATTTCCGCTTTGGTTTTAGGATTGCTATTGATTAAGCATTTGCTAAGCCCCTCAGCTTAATTCGTTTTGTTTCTCTGAGTTTCGCGAATAAACATTTTTAAGAAGGTTTTTATGACACTTTACAGTAACATTAATCTCTGAAATAAATTTTTCAAATTAATTTCAAATTAATCCCGTTTTTTAAAAACTTTAGATGCAAGAGGAGCTTTTTATTAAAATTTCAAGATAATTTTTAAATAAAAAATAGTAAAAATTCCAATATTTGAATTTATTTTGAGCACAATAATTTTTTTTAAATCCACATATAACTAATGTGGTTTTCCTTTAATAGAAAGGAAGGATACCTTTGAGTACAGTTGTGGTATTGTACGTAAAATAAGGCTTGAACCACACACATTTCGATAATTTTGGTGACTATTAATATGTAAAGTTTCAAGCGAGTGAGTTCGTGACTTTTCGAAGAGTCTATATTCGATTTAATTTTCCGATGTATACAATGATTATGAGAATAGGTAATTTTATTGTCAACCACATCGCCGTTCCTGCAAATTCAAAGCTCGATAAAATTAGAAAAGTTTTTATTTACTAAAATGTTTTTTTTAATTGTCTTTAAATATTTTTTTTACAGAATTCATGGGGTTGAGGTTGTAGGGACCTAGTTAAATAGGGGTCGTTCTCCTGATCAGAAGGTAGTAAGTTCGAAACCTAAATTAACTGAAAATCTGTGGCGTTCTCTAAAGGTTCTCTGCAGGCGGATAAAAGGACGTTTTAAACAGATTGTTGCCGAAATGTTTTCCGTCATCTGGAAGTGGATTACGATCTAGTTAAATGACTTCTGAAAGAGGCTGATCAAGAAGTAGGGTTTCGTCTACTTTGTTCCTGCTTCTCAATTATGAAGACTTCTTCCAGCAGCTTCTACAAACTGTTAGAGCCCAACTACAGCGAAGTATGCCGGTACACGTAGATCAATGGGTCATTTAAAATGAATTATCGTTGAGGGAAAACGAATATTTCCATTCAAACTGTAACTGTGATGATAGGTTACCTTCCTTCTGTGCTGCAGTGTGATGAGAAGTGGACCATTTTCCACTGCTGAGGTATTGGGATCACCAGCAGCTGACACGACCATGCTGTCCACAAACACCAAGAACGTATCATTTCCGCTGTAAAAACAAGAACACCGCACTAAATTATTTTTCCCAAAAAATAACTTTCTGGTGTAAATTTATGTTTATTATTCATTAATTCATTAAACGAACTTGTAAGATTTTAGTATGTTCAAAATGATTCTAAACCTTTAATCAGAATACCAGAGTCCCGAATTCCTATAATCGACTCACAAGTTAACTAATATAATGAACGCACTCTCTTTCCTTATCTCCTTTCTTGTTTGATAAAACATTAATGCTTTCATTTTTTCATAATAATAAAGCTTATCGTAAGATACTGTTCTTTTTTCCACAGATAAAAAAAAAACATTTGTTAAATAAGCAATTCATCAAATATTAAATTGTACAAAAATAAGTTGCAATGAATAGTAGATTATCGAATATTGTTGTTGTTGGTGTCGCGCGCGCGTGTGACAAGTGCAAAAAGAAAAAAGAAATAAAAGGTAAAAAAGGCAAGTCATGCATTCAGCGTACATGATTTTCATGCCCCTCATGTGCCCAGTTCGCATTCTGCTGATGGTAGAGGTGATACCACGGTCAGGATGAAGCTCCGGTAGGCACCATTTTTTTCCGTAGTCCCCCGTAGAGCTGATGTCTTGTGACGCGACGGCGCAATATTAGATGACAAATATGTGGCTAGTTTTGAAACCGAATATTCAAAAATGTATATAATTGGTTAGTTTTGGAATTGAATGTTCAGTTATATTTGAAAATTAAAGTAATAAATAACGAATCGAAATAAATTACTCATGAAGAGTTTTTGCTAGTTTTCTAAATATTTATGATAATTATGAATACTATATAATTTTGTATCATCTCACATATGCCAAGCCTTGGGAACAATTTCAGCATAATCTGAACAACTATAAAAAAAAGAAAAAAATTACAAACAGTTAATTAAAATCGTCACATTTAGCTCAAATAAGTTGAAGACATTTATTAAATTTCTTTTAAATATCCAAAGATTTTGAAAATTTCTTCTTCTACTAGAGACGAAAGTCAGAGCAGCTCAAAAATTCTCAGATCCTTTCCAACCAACCAACAATGAATATTTAGATACAATACTGTTCTACTCATTTAAGGAAACAGTTTACCAAATGATAAAAATTCGAATATTTTTCAAATCGAAAAGGAATTTTTGAGGAAAATTTTGACGTTAAGGAGTGAAACCTTTGTAATTAAGAATAAGTTTCCTATAATGGATACAGGCCAAATTTTGTAATTAAATACCATTCAACGACAATTTTAATTTTGATGCCAAATAACGATGATTTGACTAGTTTTGAAACAGAAAATTAATAACAAATATTTTGTAGTGTTTAGATTGAATTACAAATATTCCATTCACATTCTAAAAGTTGTTATTGAATTACAAATGTTTGACTAGTGTTAAAGTAGAGAAATGTTTGGCAGAAGCTTTTCACATTTGTAGTTACAGATAATAACAAATATTCCATTGATTTTGAAATCGGAAATCAATTTACTCAAGCAAAATTATGAATTTCGATTAGCTTTGAAATTCAACGGAAAATGGTTTGTATTTTGCACAATGATAATTTTTCGCACATTAGGTCTAATTAAACCAGGACCTACCGGCGAAATGGCTTATTTTGATGACAAATAAGGAGAATTTGTCTTACTCTAGAAGCATATAACCAATAATGAATATTTGGCAAATATTAGATGGAGAATAATACATTTAAAATACAATGAAAATACCAAATGGAGAATAATAATATATTCATAAAGTTAAATATTAGATGGAGAATAATACATTGGAAATACCAAATGGAAAACAATACATTGAAAATACGAAATAAAGTAAATAGTTGGAAAAATGCTCAAAATTTCAAAGAAAAATATAAAATGGAACGAAGTACCAACATGGCCAGCTTCGTCAGGGGGTATTGACTACAATAGCACAAAGTATGGCTTTTCTGCACTGGCCCAAGACATAATCTTAAGGAAGCCAGTACACACCAATGCCACACCAAAAGTTCAAACCAAAATATCAAGCTGGCCATGTTGGCACTCCATTTTATATTTTTCTTTGAAATTTTAAACATTTTTCCAACTATTTACTATATTTCGTATTTTCAATGTATTGTTTTCCATTTGGTATTTTCAATGCATTATTCTCCACCTAATATTTAACTTTATGAATATATTATTATCCATTTGGTATTTTCATTATATTTTAAATGTATTATTCTCCATCTAATATTTGATTTTTAATTTTATAAAATATACTATTAATTATATTTTAGTAATTCTATTTTAGCTGCTTTTGAGCTGAGTGTATTGCTAAGCATAAATGTTTTTATCTATTCTTGTACTTTTCAGTTCTATATCTAATCTTGCATTTTATATTTTTTTAACTTAATAAGGTGAAACTTCTAGCTGCTTTGCGCTGGTTCACTTATTAAATATTCTTAACATTTTTAACTATACGATTTTCGAATTTTTATAAATACATATTTGTCTTATATATTTTATGTTTTATCTTATATATTTAAATATTATGGAATATGGAAATAATATATTATCGCCTGACAAAAAGACAGTAGTTATTTCTGCTGCCGATGTCCGGTACAATTCCTATAAAGGGTATGGAATTGGATAGATAAACAAGGACCCTTGCAATACAGTAGGTAAGCACATTTTTGATGTTAATGAGGATTGTGATTTTGTTAATAATAATTTCATGTTCACAAAGAAATTCATTTTTAATACTTGTAATTCCAAACTCTGTAAGACTTGCCCCAAATTCAATACATCTCACAAATTGATAACTCCTATACTTTAAATAAAGCTTGTAAAGCATACAATGTTATTTATATGATTGAGTGCAAAATTTGTAAATTTAAATATATTGGACAAACATCTAATACTATTAATTTGTGCATAAACCTACACAGATCTAATATTAAAAATTATAATTGTAACAAAAGCTTTAACATTGAATTTGAACATTTCAAACTACATAGTTTCGATAATATTATTATAACCATTTTAGATATTGAAATCGATATTAATCTACGCCGAATTAAAGAAAATCAATATATTATTTATTATAAGACTATAGTACCATTTGGACTTAATGAACTATTTAATAATTCGAAAATTAACTATGAAAATACTAAATCATTTATGTACTTTAAACCTAATAAGAAGACTAAAAGATATAAAAGAAGTGGTAGAAAAATTAATAAAACATATAATAATTACAATATAAATAACTTTATATATTGGAATGATAAACTGTTCGAATTAGAAAATCAATTTGTAAACTCTTATAACTATTCTTTTTGTAAAAACTTTATTATGAGTTTAAATAAAAAACAATGTATTTTTCTTTCAGATCTTTTAAATAACTTTATTTTTTAATAATGAACATTTTAAGATTTTAATTTTTTTGATATTTTTAAATATAAGCTAAATGAACTAAATATAAATGTAAATTCTAATAAAAATATTAAATCAGATTATTTTGCAATTTCTTTTAAGCATCCATTATATGATAAAATTAAATTCTCGAGTATTATTAAAGAGCTTAAGCATATATTTCCGTTAAATAATAGTGAAATTAAATATACTTTTCAATATGATTTACCATTTGGCAGACATATCTTTAATTATAATAAATTCTGTAGTAATATAAATATTAATAAAGAAAATCCCGATTGTTTCTGTAATGACCCGAAATACAATAAATTCGTAGATTTCACTTTTGGACATATAATTACCGGAAATACTGATATCATATTGAATGATGAATTAAGAAATATTGTTAATAAAGGTACTAAATTTTGACCAGTTTATTATTATAACTATAAACAAATTTTTAAATTTTTTCTCAATGATATCGATAAATTTATTTTTAAGACTTCTAATACTATTCCAATAGAATTTTTCTCACAGTGGAAATGGAATTTTTACTGCAAATTTAAAACAAATGTAAATAATTTAAAATGTAAAGGAATAAATAAAAAAATATCTAAAAAAGTTTATAAAAGAACTACAAAAATTTTTCATTGTTACTCCTGTAGATAAAGCATCAAATAATTATGCCTTTTTATGTAAAAAATTTTACTACCAATTACTAAATGAAGAAATATCTAATTCAACTACCTACAAAATTATTAATTCAAACAAAACAACAATATTTAAAAAATTCTTGCCTTTGCTAAAAAACTCAAAATTAAAATATAAATTTTAAAATTCCATATATTTCAGTTGATCCGAAATTCCATAAAAATCCTATTAAATTTCGGTTTATTACACGTGGATGCAGCACTTATGCAGACAAATTTGGTAATTTATTTTTTTATTATTTAAATATATTTTTAAATAACATTACTAATTCAAATAATACAGGGATAGTTAAGAATAATAAACCTTTTATTGAATTTATTTCTGCCCATATATAAAATTAATGTTGTTTCCTCTTATGATTTTAAAGACTTATTCACTAGCATTCCACTTGAAAAACTTTTTGATGTTATTATGTTTTATTTTTATGATTTTAATTCAGTATTGGATATCGATATAAATTTTTGGAAAGACCTTAGTTTATTTTGCATTTATAATAATTTTATTTCTTTTGGAGAAACGATTTACTTACAAATTAACGGCATTCCCCAGGGTTCCAAATTTTCAAGTC
The DNA here is from genome assembly GCA_037975125.1 of Latrodectus hesperus. Lineage (NCBI taxonomy): Eukaryota > Metazoa > Arthropoda > Arachnida > Araneae > Theridiidae > Latrodectus > Latrodectus hesperus. The sequence goes on along the minus strand of CM075856.1, from coordinate 42,288,564 downwards.
TATTAGCAAATCTATTTTTAAACTACTATGAAACATCATTTGTTATACAAATGCCTTTTGCTTACAGATATATTGATGATTTTATGATTTTTAATTGCTTAGAATTTGATAAAATTTACAATAATATATATCCTGAGGAATTAAAATTAATTAAAACTATTAACGATAACTTAAAAACTGAATTTTTAGATATTTTAATTACGATAAACGATAACCATACATATACTGACATATATGATACAACTAATAATTTTAATTTCAAAGTTAATAAACTAATTTTCTGAAATTCAAACATTTCATTTAAAATTTATAAAAATGTTATTTTTAATCAACTTAATAGGATATATAATATATGTAATAATTTAAACAATATCAATAAACAAATAAATAGACTAGAAAATATTCTAACTCATACTAACATTCCAATTAAATGTATTAAGCACTATTTGGCTAGTACAGCATTGCTTATAAGAGTAAGTAAGGCGTAATTATATACTACAGAAGGGTCACTCAAACCTTTAAGGTCTTATAAGAAGCTTGAAATGCCAATAGTGTTTACACTTAGTCGTTAATTTATGTATTTATTTGGTTCACATATAGTATTTGGTGCGGTTTTTGCAGATTTGAACTTGTATTTGGATCTAGTTTTAATTTGATTATTATAAATTAAATGTATTTTGGCAACATTGGATTTTGGCTTATATATTTTAGATTATATTTTACTTCTTTTATTCTGGCTTGATATTTTGGTTTGAACTTTTGGTGTGGCTTTGGGGTGTACTGGCTTCTTTAAGACAATGCCTTGGACCAGTGCAGAAAAGCCATACTTTGTGCCAATGTGGTCAACACCCTCTGACGAAGCTGGCCATGTTGGTACTTCGTTCCATTTTATATTTTTCTTTGAAATTTTAAACGTTTTTCCAACTATTTACTATATTTCGTATTTTCAATGCATTGTTTTCCATTTGGTATTTTCAATGTATTATTCTCCATTTAATATTTAACTTTATGAATATATTATAATTCTCCATATATATATATATATATATATATATATATATATATATATATATATATATATATATATATATATATATATATATATATATATATATATATATATATATATATATATATATATATATATATATATATATATATATATATATATATATATATATATATATATATATATATATTATAAAAATATCAAATGTATCCATTAATTGATGCTTTCGCATGGTTTAAGTTTTACTGAGCTTAATTAGATGGTTATTTGAATTATTAATTTTAATGATTCACTTTTGATGACAAAAAATATAAAAACGTTGAAATAATAGTGTCACGAGAGAAATTTATTTTATTATTACAAACAAAATTATTCTGATCATACGAGCTCTAAAAATGCTTTTAAAGAAATTAAAAAAATTCTTAAAAATTGTTTCACTCAGAATATATTTTACAGAGCAATGAAACATAACACAAGAGACAACTAAGGAAAATTACTAACGTACCAAGTTTGGAAGAAAAGTGTTATGGAGAGCATACTTACGTCTCCTGGTTTGCGAGAGGAGCTATCTTTTCCAGCCCAGAATAACTATTTCCAATAAATGTCACTGTTTGTCCTATACGAAAGTGATCATAAAACAATAATTTATTTGACATTTAATGTATAATCTCTTTATTTCAATTATTGTCATACACAAAAAACTTAAAGTTTTCATATAAAGATATTTTTACCTCCACGATAACAAAACTGATTTCTTGTAAACGAAAATATTTTGAGAAGTAAAAACGTAAATAAAAAACTTCTCAAATCAAGAATATTTGAAGCTTTCGTGGTGGAGGGAAAACATTACTTATAGTTTCCCATTATTGTCACTAAGCAATCATTTCCAATTTGTTTGAGCAATATGAGCATCATATTGAAATAAATGATAAAAAAACAATTTATGAAATTAATTAATCTTCCCAGAAATTTTGGTATTATTTAATAACAATGAACACAGTTTTGTTTCGAATCATTACGGTTGATATGATTACTCTTAGCTATAAAAAAATTTGCCAAACAAAAGGATAATTACTAAAATGGTCCTATAGATGGAGCTGTACTTATTATGTAGTTATTAAAATTGAACTGTGTAAATTATTGTCAAAAGACTACGAACCTATAAAGTTTCTTAGACGAACACACACACACACACATTGTGCTCAATAACTTAACTACATTTAGATGATTTTATAAAGAAATATCATTAGAAACTACAAAAATGTCTATCATAATAGTCTAGTCGCTAGTTATCGATATGATAACCTTGTTGCAAAATATTAATTTGGAAATTGGGAATAGGATAGAATAAGCGTGTCTTTTATACAAAATTTTTCTTCATATGGAATTTCCAATAGATTGTGTGAATGTTGACTTCTTACTACAACAGAATGAAATGTGTATTAGTGTTTCCCAAAATATTAATTAAGAAAAATAGTTCGATTATTTTTTTACTGAAAATTAGTTCTATTTTTCATATTGGAGACGAATAACTATATTTAATCATAATTTTCATTTGCATTTGAATCACATTAAAATTCAATGAATTTATCCTCTTTTATGTGGTGACGATAATGTTATTAAAGAAGCATGAAGAGGAAAATAAAGCATATATTATGCCATTAAGTATTCCAAAGTTAAAGGATATTTTATTTAATATCTTCTGCTGCAAAGAAGAAAGTAACTTTTTTCAAAAATTATATTCATAAAAGAAAGTAACTATTAGAAAATTAGCTATTCTTAAAATATTTGGTCACTTTATAAACATATAACAAAATAAGAACCGATAAATAAATACATATTATCATATGAAATTTAAGCAGCAAGTATTATGTATGAACAAAAAATATAAAAATGATTTTGATTTTTTTGTCTAAATAAAGCATTTAACAGATGAAATCATTTGTTGTTGTTGTGGCTAATCTCTCCTGGTTGACAGCAACATCAAACCAGGTACATGAGCCCGAACGGCTTTAAACAATGGAGCACAGCTTCAGGGCTCGAGAATAGTCGGCCTTTATTTAAACCGATGCAGGCCAAAATGTGGGCAGGAGCAGCTTGAGTCGAATTGCATTTTGGACACAAGGGATAAACTTTGTGAATTTTTGAATTTGAAACGAAATCATTTGTAAATCTAATTTAATAAAGTAATAAAATAAAAAATATATGATTTCTATCATTAACCTCACTCATATGAAAGCATTTTCTAAGCGAAAGAACGGTGCCTAGGCCTATTCAACCAACATTTAATGAGAAGAGCTCCCTATTGATATTCAAATATTAGTTCTGGTAGTTTTATGCTAATTAGTCAAATTATGTAAAAAAAAGGGTTCATTTTCTCAGAATTAATATTATAAATGATTTATGACAGTACACCTGACATTATTCTATCTTTCAACAAAGAGAATTTAGAACTTAATCCTTCTAGTACATACTTTTGTTGAGGTCATCATATGCATCTTTAGCCAGGATGAACTTTGCAGGAAGTTCTTCCTCGTCCTTTCGTTCCGAAGGGAAAAAGACAGCTTCATCTTTGTTAGCTATGCTATACAGGATGAATTTTCGCAGATCTGAAACTGAAATGAAATTTGCTGCATTGATGCGAGTAAAACTTTAAAGAATATGACAATGACATATACTTTTATTGAGTAAATTTTTAACATTTTAAAAGAAAATTCCATAGTGAGAAAAATTTAGAATGAAATGTAAATTTATTTCTTTAATTATTATCTCCATCATTTTATTTTCTGAGATTATAAAAATCTTTTTATGAAACTTTATCTGTAAATAATTTTATCCCGATTCATTCTCATAAATTATTAAGTAATAATTAAAATGAATCGATGCTGTTAAATTTGGTATTTACTTATTTTTCCGTCGACTATTAAAAATTACCATACCATTCAAAAAAATCCGCTTAGTATTAATTAAAGAAATTTATTTTAAATACTTTATAAATGCAAAAACCTCTGCAAGAATACCCGGTAAAATAATTGGCACCAAATCGAGAATATATTATAAAAATGTAGAAATCATGAAATCTTCCATGATCAATTAAGTAATATTTGATTTTCCAATATTAATCAATTTTTTGATCATGAAAGATCATGGATTTGTCGATAAAATATGCCATTTATTAAGTATTAAATTCAAAAGTAATAATAATAGTGATGATTCAATTTTTCCCAATGACATTCAAACACTTGAATACCATTAGGTGTAATATCTAGGTTTCTAACGGGAAATTTTGAACCATTTTTTTTGGAGGGGGGAACAAGGGTAAAAAATTAAAGTTGACCCGTAAAATAATTTAGGTTAGTTTCGCTTGAGTTGAATAAAAATTAATTTTACTTTTAAAGTAATTAGTGAATACATATATTCAGTACGTAATTTTATTAGTATGTACTGTTTATTTAAAAAACAGATAATCTATCAAAAGTATTTCAGTAAAATTTAGTATTCTCAAAACTGTGTCAGTAAAGAAAACATGCAAGTTAAAAAATGAAGAAAGTATTTTAAAATAAACATTTTCAGTTCTATAAAGAGTTGACAGTTTTATCTTATAGATGCGTTTTTAATGGATGCTGCTGAGTAGTCTTAAATAAGAGGTTGAAATCTACTTTTGAAATCTACTTTCAAATTTCATACTTTTTTTATTACAAGCAATGGAGAAATTCCAGGTTGCTCAATTACATGAGCTTTAATGTGTCTATGTAGTACTTTAAAGAAGCTAAATGGATATGCAGCTGTATTGGTGTCAGTGCTTATAATCTTGGTTGGTTTTTCTTTTATCGCTTTTTACATATTTCCTATTTTTACCCTCTCTTGCAGTTAATCCCGTGTAATTCCAAGTCCTAACCTTTTATATACATTGGTTTTCTCTATATTGCTTTTATAGAATGATTCCTTTACCTTCTCCCATTTTTTTCATCTGGATATTAATCACGTATAATTCCGTCATCTAAGCTCTTGATTTTTTTGCATACTTCTGAGCAATTTTTCTTCCACTGACCAATCAAATTTTTTAAAATAATTTTTTATGAGCTAAGTAATACATTCCATTGCCTAACCTCTGTTTTCCTTGCATTACTTCTATACAATGTTATTCATTTTTTTTAATACCCGAATACATTTTTTCATTTCTCTTTCTCTGGGAGTTAATCATACATAGTTTTACTATGTAAAATCTCCTGTGTCGTTCCAATCATTTACTCCTTCTTGATCAACTAAGTATTTTTTTTTAATTTTTAATTTCTCGTTGTCAGTTAAGTACATAAAATTCCATCACCGAACCTTTATTTGCCCAACTTCATTTCTATACAATAATCTTTTTCTTTACCCCAATTCCTTATAATTCTTTTATTCTCCCTCTGGGAACTCATCACATATAATTCCTTCATTTAAGACCTCCATTGTCTCAAACATTTCTTTTCTTTCTTGACCAATTAAATGTTTTCTATTATTTTTTCATTTCCTTCTGTGTATTAGGAATGTATAATTTCACCACTCAGCCTCTGATTTTTCTGCATCACTTCATCATCACAATATTCACTTTCTGAACTCCACAAATTCTTCATATTATTATTTTTTCTACTCTGTCTGGGCATTCCGCCTGTATGATTTATTGCCAAATCTATTGTTTTTTCAGCATATCGTCTATATAATACTCTACTTTCTTCTTTTTTTAAAAAAAGCGTCATTTTTTGTCATTTATTGCGAAGTTAGGTGAAAATAAATTGTATATTATTTAGAATTACAACATCTCTCACAGAATTAAAAGTGAAATAAATACAAATAAACGATACTATTTATTAATACTCCACTTTCTTTTTTTTTTTTTTTTTAAAGCTTTATTTTTTGTCATTTACCTGCGAAGTAAGGTGAAAATAAATTATATATTATTTAGAATAACAACATCTCTCAGGGAGTTAAAAAGTGAAATAAATACAAATAAACGATATTATTTTTTAATACTCCACTTTCTTTTTTTAAAAAAGCGTAATTTTTTGTCATTACCTGCAAAGTTAGGTGAAAATAAATTGTATATTATTTAGAATTACAACATCTCTTACAGAATTAAAAGTGAAATAAATACAAATAAACGATATTATTTTTAATAATCCACTTTTTTTTAAAAAAAAAAAGCGTAAATTTTTGTCATTACCTGCAAAGTTAGGTGAAAATAAATTGTATATTATTTAGAATTACAACATCTCTCAGAGAGTTAAAAGTGAAATAAATACAAATAAACGATATTATTGTTTTCGACCTACAAATATTTGTGGAGTTGTGCTCCATTTCGATGGGTTCCTTTCCAGAATTGGTTTGCTTTGTCTTCTGAATCAAATATTCGGAGATCCGTGTCAGAAAATCTACGGAGATTACTTTTCCCTCCTAGAAAAAAAGAACATTTATAAAATTTAATTTACAAATGATATAAATTGTAAATAACCGTAGATAGAAAATAATAAATTGAGTTGTGTTTTTATTACCAAATTAAATGATTGGAGAGGTTTCTTTAGTTTTTCACGTAGTCTCATAAATTAATAAGTACAATTTTTGTTTTAATACTGAAACAAGAGACTCCCTTAAACTCTAATTATTTAGTTAGTTTTTCAAAAATAATTATTGGCTACAAAATGAAAATTGTGGAGACGAAAAGTGAGTAATATCTATTATAAAACGTGTATTTCTTTATTAATATAAAACAGTAAAGCAATCATCATTCAAAGTTGAAACTTCATTGTTCAAAACGTTTTCCAACCAGAATGCTTTTAAAATCGTATTTGTCTGTACAAGTTGTATTATAAATATATTTAAGCATATTTTCTTACATATTTATTTTATAGGATTTTTGATGCCTTTGACTTTAGTATCAAATAGCAGTAAAATAATTATAATTCAAAGTTCAAAAGAGTAATTTTCGAGAGAAATTTTCTAAGGCTAAAACATAAGGCTCTGCTTACTAGTGTTATTTAATTTTTTAAAGGTAACTTTTATAAACTGTTTATTTTGTTTTTACGTTATTCTTTATTATCGGGAAGCTTTTAGCTAATTTGTACACTTTGTTGGGGCTACGAATAACACAGTAATTTCTGTCAGATAACCTAAAACAAGGATTAATGACCTCTAGCAGTGATTAGGAGAGGAACCATTATTCTCTATTCCAGCTTTTTAGTTTGGAAATTCATAGAATAAATAAATCGATAGCTATCTATCTTTCGTCTCCTAGTCAAATATAATCGTCATTTGATAGGAAAGTCAAAGTTAGTTCAATACTTGTAGGGTTTAATGTCTATTTATAATGGTAAATTTATATATCGATTTAATTGATCCTTTTTCGTTGAGATTAATTAGAAATCGTTGAGTTTTAATTTGTTAACCCCTTTGTTATCTTTGTGATTTACTTTATTTATAATGCTAAAGTGATTTTTTCACAAGAAGGCTAGTTGAATAACGAACAATAACTTAATGGGGATTCTAAACCAACAAACATTTAAAATCAAAGTGGGAGTTGAACTTCCACTTTGATTTTAGATGCTTTCTGGTTGAATTAATTGAAGGAATGACTTTTTTTTTAATGATGGCACCGCGTTATTATGCAAGAACAAGTGAAATAAAAAAACGTGTATATCATAGACTTACTTTGGAAAACAAAGCTTTGCGTAAAGAAAGTGTAAGAATGAACAACAAAGTTTTAAGCTGAAAATAAATGTATCTTAAATTTTCTTTTCATGTTTACACGATGAAAATTTCGTGAACAAAAGGAATAAAGATTTTACTTATATTGATGCAAAATTTTCCATGAGATATACATTTTAAACACTATTTATGGGTATTATATAACATTTATTCTCGTTATCTTATAATATTGTAAATAAAATTTTTTAAGAATTGTCTATATGCCTTAGTAATATTGGTATAACACTGATAACATTATTAATTTTGAAAATAAAGTTTTTAAATATAATTATTCCTTCAAAATTTTCATATAGCTTTGATTATTTTATGTGTAATAGTTTTCAAAATATAATTTTTTAAAAACTAGTTATCTCTTAAGGCTTTTCATATAACATTAATTTTGTTACTTACAATAGTTTTGAAACTAGGAATATTTACTAACTCTAGTTTTCCTTTTAAAAAATATTTATACAGCACTGATAACTAAAAATACTCTCTCAAGAAATATTGTAATGCATCCGAGAGTCAACAAGGATTCTCGAACAATTTACAAAAAAATAAATAAATGAATAGCAATTATAATTTTGTAAGTACTTTATTGCAGCTAATTAAATTTCTTCCCAAAAGAACGCCTTCGTTCACTCGTTTTCATACTGAGGAAATAAATACTTGCATTCTTTATTTTTATTTTCATGTACATATGGTTGCCACACACAATTTCATTTAATTTTATTTATAATTATATTTGTGAATAAGATTTAATAATTTCTTAACTTAAAAATGTTACTATACATTAATTTCTGATGATAAGCATCTTTGAATAGTTTCCATATCTGTTAGATCCTGAGAATGTAAAGGTCATTTCAAATTAAATTTTTGAATCACGTACGAATAGTTTCGAAAGTGCGAAATCGCAGACGTTCCACTTTTTCTGCTCGACAAAAAATAGAACAGGTTATTATCATGAAAACATAACTGAAACTACTTATTTAATAGTTTTTTAAAATTTTAAACTGGTTGGAAAAATTATTTGAAGGAAATTAAGATAAACTGTGTGAATGGACAATGGAGTAAATTTACTTTTTTTTCGAAAATACCATCAAACGATATTCAACTGTCGTTCCTGAAATAACACACAAAAATTGCAAAACAAAGTAAACTGAAAGAAATTACATTTTGTAGCTCCATCCAACCATCAATGTATTTTTCTTGCAGCAGATTGCTCGCCAAATCTTGAATTACCTAAGAAAAAGGTTTATCATTATTAACATTAAAAAAAATCGTTATACAGTCATTTAAAATTAAAATACAAAATATGATGATATTTTTGCATTAAAAAATAAATGCATAACTATTATATAAATGTAAGTACAAAACGTTAAATTTTATTCACATAGTTCACAAAAAATTCATCTCTGAATTTGCTTGATTTTGGTTATAAAACTAGAACACTATTATACAGCTGCCCATCAAAAAAAGATAAATTAGGAAGAAAATGTATAAGACAAGTATACAGAAACGTTTACTGTACACATGCAGTATAACGGAAGAAATACGTGATAAACTTTGTAGTTATAAGGCGGCTCAATAGCTGACATATCTTATCTCATTGAAACATTAAATTCTTGATTTTAAATCACGTACTCTATTAATAAAAATATTTACGAAACTAAATAAAATTTGTAATATGCGATCATCTAATTTTCCCTTTATATAAAGTATATATATATATATGGTATAACAAGTTTGCAAAGTGGTTAAAAAGTAATGTTTAAACGACAAAAGAAATTCTTAACTGGGGCAGATATATTAAATATATTTTCAACTATTAAGCGAAAGATTATTTCAATACTTTTTAAGACCACTTATTGAATTACCTAAATTTTAGCCACTGAGTGCCTTCCATAAATCATTTTTAAGACACTTTGACTCCAAACTGAATTATTCCGTTCTGGAAGAAAAATGTATGAATAAAGAGCGGTGTTCGCATATTGCAAAGGAAAAAGATATCCAAAAAACTCGCAAGCATTTACACCGGCAATTGTGTATGCAGGAACGACAAACGGAACGCCAATACCTCATTGTTCAACTGACGCGAACTCAAGTTCAGAAGAAAAGAACTCCAACATTAGTTTAGTATTAGAATGGTATATTTATACTCTTATAGAGGTGAAGAAACTACATCTTTTTTTCTATGTAAGTATACTAGATGAATCTTATGTTAGTATTGCACATTTTAGTATATTTACATCACCCTGTTTAAATTACGTTTTTGTTTTTTAATCCTAATGACATTATTGGAAAAGCCTCTTTGTTTTAAACCAAAACAAGAATTGAGTTTTAGTTGCCTCCAGAGGTGAAAATTTTTATCGCTCACACATTTGTTATTAAGGTCTCACTGCTCTAATCCTATTGAAATGATAAATGGAGGGAAATTTTTAATTCACTGCTATGGAGAAAAAAAGAGATAAGATACTAAAAAGAATGAACTTTAGATAGATTTATATTCAGGTGATACATGGATGTAACTTTGTAAATTTCTGGAACATTAGCAGTTTTTCAACATTATCAGCAGGTGGACAGCTATGTACATATTGTCATAATTGAATTAGTTTAATGCGTAATAACAAGCAAGTTATGTTTGCTGTTTTGAATTCGTTTTTATACGAATGCATCTGCGTACCTACTTTTGCTTCTGACAATTAAATAATGGGCCATCATATCGTAATTTTAGAGCAATAATCAAATCACGGGGTAGACACATGAATTGGCATCTTCTTATTTAAATTGCTGCCTTATACTATCGTAGGGACATTCTGAATCTGATCTCATTAACTGCTAAACAACGGGAGGTGGATGTTACCCTTCGAATATTTGCATGCACATTTTCTGAATTTTTACGGGTGTCTTCCTTATGAAACATGAACACAGCTTGCAATCAATAAAAACTTCTCCAACAAAGCAATTTACACGGTGTATATTGAAATTCCTTACAATATCTTTAAGTCATCCACTACACGTAGTGTAGGTAAATAAGGCGAGTGTAGCAGTATGTTTCCAGCAGCACACTATGATGACTGGAGCCGCTAAATATAGCTAACCATAGTTTAATTTTTGTCTAAGTGAAGTGAAGAGACTTGATAAGAATGCATATCATAATCAGAATTATCAGCACTTGATATGAAAGACATATCAATAAACATCTGATAAGAACGGAATCAACACTTGAGCTGATTCTCTCTTTTCCGAATTTCTGTCCCATACCATTTAAGAGATAGAGATATTGAACTCTGAAAGACTTTTACTACGAAAAAGATGTCTGTGTGTAAAATCAGGTATAGAATCCATTAATTTTGGAACACGAGAGAGAGAGAGAGAGAAATCTCTTTCTCAGTGACCTACTATGGCTCCATTGGTTTAAGTTAGGTTAAATTATTGAGATAATTTTCCAGAGTTGCATGCTTCGGTCGGTCGAAGGAACTAAATATAGCCATAGCCATTAGCTTGGTGATTCTGAACAGCGGAAAAAAGACATCTCCCCGTAATAACAGCAGAGGACTTTAAACACAGGAAAATTCTCAGCAGCGTGCATACCCTGCTCAATACGACAATCTTCAGCTGAGTCATGTATCCAACTTACAACCTTCCAGATACGACAGCGATATTTTCCCATCAAGCTGCCTTGATGAAGCAAAATTTCAGCTTATCACAACATCTTAACAATCAAAACAATCCTATCTATGGTGCACTAAAAACTATTATTTATTCTAATTTTATAGAATATTTCAAATTAATAAGTGGTTTTCCAATATATTTTTATATTGTTTGGAAAAAATGGGTTGCGATTTTCGTGATAAAAAATAAATAAAAATAAATTTAAATTCAACACCAAAAGAAAAAGTGATAAAAATATTTTGACAGTATAGATAATTTCTTGTAAACTTTTTAAATAATTTTTTAATAATTTCATAAACGAAATTACTAAAATTGACAAAAAATACATCAAATTTAAAAATTAATAACATTTTAAAATTTGATTTATGAAAAGTTTTGATGATCTTGTTTAGTAATTTCTCATTATATTATTTTTCTAATCTTTTCATTATTTTCTTTAAAATAGATATTTTATTTTTTACTGTAAAAAGTTTGCTCTAAATGTCCATAATATGTAATATTAGTCTAAGTTCAAGTATTCAGTTGAATATCTTTAGAAAAATATTTTGATTTCAATTAAAAAGTTCCATTATGATCTCTGCAGATATTAACAGGTTAACGTTACAAGCATTTAAGCAAGTGTTTTTTCATTTTAAAGTAATTTAAATTAAAATAATGAATTGAATGTTACAATTTCATATCGAAATCCTATTCATTTTCTTTATACAGGGTAATTCTAAATTGTTCTTCAAATGAAGAGTGAAATTCTCATTCAGGCAAGCAATAATTACTTAGAAACTTAGAATCACATTCTAGTTTTGGAGACAGAAAAGAAGAATATTGGAATTCTTGCCAGAGGAATATTAAAATTGTGACAAAATACATAGAATCGCGAGAAAAGAGGAATATTAAATTTGCGACACCAGGAGTCGTTGCGAACATACTCCTGCTGTTCTTATCGTCGGAATCAAGTATGCAACGTCTGACATGGTCTGCATTTTGAAAATTTGCCGTGAGTTTTTCACAAAACAATAGCAATTGATGAATATTGATTGAGAAACTTTTGGTATCGTTCATTCGCTTTCTTAACACTGTTGTTAGTTTAGGTTGGAATTATAATATTCCAAATTTCTGCCTCTCAAAGTGGAATGCGACCCAATGTTCCAATGTAAATATTGCTTGTTTGAAACTTTCACCCTTCTTACTTTGTAAAAACAATTTAGAATCACCCTGTATAAATGAAACATTCAAAAGTAAATACAATTCATCGATTATATTTACTTTTAAATATTTCCTTTATGCATTCAAAAGTAAATGTAGTCGACGAATCATTTTATTTAAATGATACATTAAATCTATTACAAAATTTGTGTATAGTTGTAACATTTATTTTACTTAAAAAAATCTGCCATTTTATATTTTACTTTGCCTTTTAAATATTGAATTTTTCCGAAAAATTTTCATACTTTGTAATTTTTTTAAACTTAAATTCCTTTCAAAAGAGAAATGAGCAGATTTTTATCATTTAGTGTACTCAATAGTTTGATTGTATTATCTTTTATGTGATTATCATGAATTTTTTTAGAGAAATCAATGTTGATACAGTGAAGAACATTGATTGTAACTTGAACTAGAAAGAATACTTGATTGAAAAACTTATAAAACTTACACTTGTAAAAAATTGAGCAGAAAATTGAAAAATAAAGGAAATAAAATACGAGCTTTTTAAAACATGGAGAATATAATTAAAAATACTTAATTTTGATTCCAGTTGATCCTAGATTGAAAATATCCCAATAGTAAATATGAGCTATAGAAAGTGTTAGTTATAAAGAAGTTCTAGGACACAACATATACATAGCAACATATTCCAGAGCTGTACCCCATGAATATATAGCATGAGAAATTGATAAACTCAAAGAAATATTTTCTTTAAGGCGAATATTTTTTATAAAGTAATTTTTTATAAGACAACTTAAGGATAGCATAAAGCAAATTATACAGCTACATTTCATATTTAAGTTGAAAAAACTGAAAAATAATAATACAAAAATAAATAAATAAAATAAATTTGCAGAACTAATATGCTGCAATGAGAATTTGTAAAGAGGAAAATTTAGGAGAATCTATAAATAAAGCACATTCCATAATTAGCTATTAATGAATATTTATCTATAAGGTAAGTACCATGAGCTCTTCAAGATCATCTAAGCAGAGATCGTCTGGTTTGTTCCAGGTGAGGGACATGATTTTCTGGGTGATTTTCGTTAACCCCCACAGCTCTTCTTTCCTCCTGTCCTCGTCAGCATCATCATCAGCACTGCCTTTCAAGAGAAAACATTGGCGTCAGTTAGTATTAAGCAAGCTATATATAGCTTCATTCCTAAAGAATAATTTGAAAAATTACAGGAGGCAGTTCTGAATTTTCCTGAATTTTCAAAAAAGTTACATATTGCAACCAACTTGTGGAACTTTACCCCAATTTTTCTTTATATTTGATAACATCAGTTTAATCTTTAATTGTTGCAGAAATAGAAACTTTTTGGTGCTGGCACCTATTTAAGAGCAGTAGTTTTTAAGAAAGTAATCTGTTAGTAATGTCATCGTCTATTTATAAGCTTCTTTCGCATCATTATTAAAAGTAACGTTTGTAATGGTCATTTTAAGTTAAAAGACCATTTGAAAACAGCAGTCTTCATGCAAGATCTCGTATCTGATGTAATTTAATATGTTTGTTGCATTACCATCACTTTTTGCGCATAAAATTTACGCGGACCAGGGCCTACTATTTAAGATAAATTTTGAACAATTACTAACGTCTACTCCTGAGATGGAAATTGAACTCACACTGTGTTAAATTGAAGACCAGAGTGTTAACTATTCAACTGCTACCTCTGAAGATTTAAAATGCGAAGATAACGCAGAAAGAAATTATAATCCATCAATTTATCAGTTTCGTCATCAATTGTAAAAACGTCACAGTTCCAAAAAATACAAAGTTTTCCTGACACTTTTTTCCAATCAGAAGAGCAATGTTTGGATATTCTTAAGCAGACAAACATATGTTTTTCATACGCGACCAAGTGTATAGAAATAACAACAGTATTACTGTTTCTTATGAATGTGTACCATCGCAAAACAGTACAAGACTTGCTCATACAGGGTTTCTCTTGTGGAACGTTACCTTAAAAGTGAAATAGTGAATGCAAGTTAGAATTTGAACGGTGAATCCTACAGGCTATCTTTGGAATGTCAACAAAAATATGTTGTTGTATTTTCCTTTTATTACTTTTTATATTGCTCTGAAAGAGCAATAATCTTCACTACCAGTTGAACATAAAAACTGCAGAGCGGCATCTTATTCACCTTGCATTTAGTGAGAGAGAGAGAGAACTATAATATAACATCAACTAAAATATACCGATTTAATATAAATATGGAATACAAATAACATTAAACTGAATATTCAAAGTTTTTATTGAAGTCAATTATCTTTAAATACGTATATCGTTTTATTTCTTTCATATGCCTTTGAAACCAATAAACGTTTTTAGAATGTTAAAGCAATATTTTACTTTGAATATTTCTTTTTAATCTATGGAAGCTATAATTTTATGATATGCTTAAAATAAGCAATACAGTCACAGGTATCCAGGAAGAAAAAAATGGCCAAATATATTAGAAAATTTGGCTAATTTTTGTTCTGAAAAAGCAATAATTTTATTCCTTTAATAATTTTTTTCCTTTGACAAAAATTTTTTCAAAACAATTTAATAGCCATATACAAGTTGATGTTGGAGAGGAAACTTATTCAGATTACTCATGAGAAATGTTTAATTAATGATATTTATAATTCTTTACATTAATTGAATTTTTATATTTGCTTTGATGAATGAAAATTTATTTTGTGTTATTCCATATCATAACAGTTTATCATGCATTTCATTCGGAAAAAAAAACAGAAAGATAAAAGGGCAAGAATTTTTAGATAATTTTCGACATTTCCAACAAGTTAAAATTGCATATAAATGTTAAATTATTTACTTTATCATGAAAACTATTGAATTCTATTTTTTTAAAAGGTTAAAGTTGAATTATCACTGTGCTTTTTCCATTTTCTTTTGTTTCTACTATTAAATGTGTTAATTGAATTTGTTTTTATTTTTTATTGAATTTCTTATCTTGAGTTTTTTACTTAAAAATTTAAAATTTTAATAGTTTTATCGCAGTTTTATAATTTTGAAAAGTGATGTTTTTAATCATTACATGAAATCTGATAAATATAAATTTCTTCATTTTCTAAAAATGTTTTTAAGCACACTTCTAGTTAAGATCACCTATTTAAAAAATAGAAAATTATTCATTTTATAATTACAATTATTCCTTAAACTGATGTTATTATGTAAATTTTTAACTATGAAAGTCTATTAGGGAAATCCTAAGTTAATTGCCTTACACTAATTAAGTTATAAAAGTGCAGGCTCTACAAGTTTGTAGCTTATTTTTTTTTAAATTTCTGTTTATTTCTAATACTTTCAATAAACATTTAATTAATTCTTAATATATTTCTTAAGAATTTTACTTAGAAAATGTGTTTTTATATGTGGTTAAGGTTAATGATTTAAGATTACCGACATTTTTTTCTTTACTCCTTTTACAATAGCGATCATTTAGTTCTAACAAATTTACACTGGTATTTCATAGTCAAATTCTGAAATTTATGTCAACCTTACCTTCACTAAAATAATCGCTAAGTGTCACCATCACGACCGTAATGATCACTTTTACTTTCCGTTACATTTGATAATTAATGTCCTAAAATTTTAAAAATTTCATTATGTTATATTCACAACTGCTATGATATGAATAAGAATGCGTATTTCTAGAAATGCTTTTTCTGCCAATGTTTTCATTAGTTAGTTACTCTTCCACAATAGAAATTTTTTACTCAATAAATGAGAATACAAAATAATTATTATACACAGTAGTTTTTGTTTAACTATACTTTAACGATAGGTTATTTTTTCAAAGGATAAACAATGCATACAAAAAGACCTACGTGTAAATTTTTGGAAAATTTACTCAAAACATTGTATCAAATAAAGTATAAATAAAAGGTATGACATATTCTTAAATAGATTTAAGATAATAAAACTAACTATCAAATAGAGTCAAGAAGTTTTCGAGGTTATTTTCTAGTAATTTTTGCATGTGTTCCCTACGTCACAGGTGGTAGACAATTTCACACTAATAGAGGCAGACATGCCGCTTACTTCAGTTGTAATCCTAGTTTTAAGTAATCAGAATTTGGCATTTCCTTTCAGTAAGCGATGTTTTTTACAAATCTCCAAAGTGAAAATTCCAGTAGTGTTTTATCAGATGATCTGAGATAGTTATTTCACAAGAAAATGGACAAAATCCATCTTCTTGTAAAATGGCCAATTGAGAGGACAAAGAAAAGCCAATCAAACTGCAAAAAGAAAGTGATTGTTATGTATTAATAATTTGGACAAATGATATTTTCGAAATAGCTCTTCAAAGCAAAAGATTCAGAGTTCGATCCCAGCCACTGTTGAGCAATGGGAAAGTAATGCTTTTCTGCCTTCTGCACGCATACCTGTCGAGTTTTCCGCGTTTCCTCCCTGTGACATGTGAATAATATACGATGCTACTAAAATGCCTTAAGGCAGCTTTAGGCACTTCTCAACATCATGTCAGTGTCAAAAGAATAACGATTCAACAGGAAAAAGGAAAATCATGTTACTAAAAAATGTTATTTTATGAATAAATGGCATAGGTTTGTTTATATTTTCATTATATTAATTGTTAAGCATTGGAAATAGGTTAGACATCTTATAGATATCCTGTACATATAATATAAGTTGCTAACTTTAAAATTTTTTCAAATTTTTTGAATACTTCAATCACGTATAGACTTTTTAAGGACTTTGAAAAATATTTCTTGAAACATACACGGAAGTTGTTAACCTTATGCTTGAGGAAAATGTGGTCACTTCGATCATTGTCCGATTTTTTCTCCAATGGTATGCAATATGTTTTTCTGTAATTTACAGAACTGCTTTTAGTTTTGATGACTAGTATAAAAATTACCAGGTTATCAAGTTAGATATTCTAAATCAACTCATCAAAAAGATTGGGTTGCTAGCACTAATATCCACTTAACTAAGGGTCGATAACATAATCCATATGAAAGATATTCTTTGCTGGAATTTTTAAAGTACCATAATGCTCTACTTAATAAAATTTAGGCATGCGATGATGAACTTTCTGTGTTTGTCACACAATTAGTTTGCTTAATGAATTGATGTCATCCATTTCTTACGCTCCAATATTCTGTTTATTTTGCTGCTCTGCAGAGTTATGTTTTGTACACTAAAGCTTAATGGATTGGGTCTTCCTGTTTAAAGTGAATATGAACAATTATCGATACTAAATTAAAATAGAATCTATATAAAGTATTAATTGAAAACACAATCTGAATATTCATTTACTAGATTGGCTTGGATATTTAGATCTGTACTTTGAGAATATTGATTTCTAATTCTATGCAAGAATTATGTAGTTTTTATGAAGCCTACCATAAACTCATTGTAATTTACGGAAACATTTAACAGACTTCTGGAAAAGAACAAACTTTTCAACAAAGTAATTAGTTCTAAAAGTCTCCTGTAAGTCACATTTTAACCCAGCTAAAAAATATTATTTCGAACATTTTTTATAAATATATATAGTTCTTTTTTATACCATTTATATTTTATCACACAACTTTTTCTGACTTCTCTTTATAACTTTCTTATAAAACATAATTTTCTAAAAAAAAAATTCTGTTTTGAATTATAATCGCTTATGTGATTTTTGGATGAGCTAACATAAAAATAAAACCCGCTCTTTCTTTTTTAAATTCTCAATAATTGCCGAAATAATTATTTTACATAAAACACGCACATCCTTTCTAAGGAATTCCATTTCAACATTTACGCCAAATATGTTTATTAATATAGCATTGCTTTGAAAGTTTGAAAATTATAACGAATCGAATCTAACATAGGACAAAAAATAACAGATAAAGTTTTAGATTCTGTTAAAAAGGAGTGACAGTAACATAATGAAATAAGTTAATCCAAAAATCATCATTTGCCAGTTGATGATTCATAAAAGCCTCGTCTCATTTTATCATCTTACTACTTTTATCACAACATCTTATAAAGATCATGTTATTGACAGTTTGGCTTAAACTTCTACATTTACATATTTGCACATGTGATGAAATCCAACAGGGATTTATATTTTTATGATGTTTCTGGAGGAATGGTAACAACGTGACGAATTAAAGAAGTTCGAATGATTATCGAAGTGAGAAGGAAAAAACTTCCTACCTGGTGGATCTTTCTCAACTTCCGAAAGCATTTTCAAGTGTTTGAAGGCATTTAGCAAGGCTTCCATGTTGTCCACTTCCATGTTTTCCTGTGATCAAAATAATTAGCTTACCATTAACACAATTTTATTTAATTTTTTTAAAAAAGAAATATGTCCCAGTGAAAAAAACATAAAAAGAAATATTTCACAAGTAGTTTATTTGGAAGAAAAAATGACATTTTAATCACTAGACATTTAACATTTTTCAGTGATAATAAAACAAAAGAAAAAATTTACTAAAATGTTAATGTCTGACAATGTTTAAAAATTAGATGTAATATATAATTATATAATTTAAAATACATTTGCATGTTAATACTTATAAACGGTAGCCAATAAGACCTTATCTCACTTGTTTAATTTTGAAAAAAAAACGTTTACAATGATTAGAAAAAATAGAACATGAAATGCTGGGCTGCTAGAGAAAATGACCTTCAAAGTTCCTTGAGGTAAAATTCGAAAGCTAGTGGTTCTATCTCGAAAATTAGCAATATAACAGCAGCAATTTAGCAATAACACAGGTATACAAAGAAAGAAATACGTATCGCGCACATATGTTTTTTACATGACTTCCAATATTGCCACATCTCGCGACGGATCAGAAATTTTTGGTTTCAACAAAGCATTGAAATGACTCGTAGCATAAACTGCATACTGTAGGTATGTGTCTCTCTTGATAATAGCTCTATTTGTACGTTTAGTGGAGTGCACTATATTACAGTTTACGAACAATCCACTCTATTGTGTACGCGTTTTTTCTTCTTATTTTTGTTCGCAACGTGTCGTTTGATATTTTCTGGAATATTTAATTTCCAAGCTGTGACTCATAGCTTCTAAATTGTGCAGCTGGGGTCGCTATAAGCTGTTGCATTCACTTACCCCAACGACATTCAAGCTAACGACCCGAAACAGGGTTTTAATTAGTAAGATATTCATATAGGTTGTGAAATGCATTTAATCTGTCAAAAAAAGAACAGGAATATAAATTCTGTGTAGAGACCAAAACTATAGCTACCACATGTTCCATCTTAAAGTGCTTATATGTTATGTAGGTGGATGGTATTTTTTTTCTATATTTTCATAAAAAAATTAAAAAAAACGTCTTTTTCTGTTACGAAACAAAAACTCGAATGGGTAAGATCTCTGAAAGACTTGTTAGCAACGTATTTGGATACAATTAATTATATTGAAAATTAAACCGTTTTATGTACACAACTGATATGCCAACCCTGTATGACAGGAAATTATTTTCATTACTCTTTTGAAGCTAAAAACTTAAAGTATTCATTCTCTGTGTGAATTGTTATTGCATTCAGAACGGAGTTACGATTATCAAGCTCCTTAATAGCTTCGTACTTTTTTAGTTAACAAATCTCGTATGATTCGATTGGAGATTCAAAATTAAAATAAAAAAATGAAGATAGTAAGTTGATTTAAAATGAGTTAAGTTTTAAACGCAATCATTATTCTTATATTACCAATTTTCGAGCATGAAAAGCTTTATTATTTTACAATAAGTTGAAAATCACTCTAAATCAAAAGCATATTTCAGAACACAATTTTCTCAAATAAATATATAGTCGACGCTCATATTCACGAACTCGTTCGGAGCAGTAAAATAATTCTTTAAAGAAAAAGTTCGTAAAATAGAAAATTGTTTTCCAAAACTAATTTTTTTTTTTACGAAACTGCATTCTTAATAAATAAAGTACTATTAGAAAAAAGTATTTAATATGCATTATATAAGAAACATGCAAAATAAAAACCATACCTAAAAATATTTATTTTTATTTTTTATTCATGAAAAATCGGGCAAAGTAATAATTTATTTTTTGTTGCAAACTTAAAACACGCTTTTTGCAATTTTTCAGTATTGAAAAACGTTTTACTTTTCTCAAAAAGTATCACCACATTTTTAGCCATTTATGTACTTGTTTTGCAAACATTTCTCGCCATTAATTCATTTTCTTCTTGGTCGATATATGAAAGTTCTTTTTTATTTATTCTCCTTCATTGTGTTGTCGATCATTTGATCTATCTATATTCCTTACGTACCAATTACATCTGAATCAGCATTCATAAATGGAAATTAAAATCATCATTGCATCCATAAAACCATATTAGAAACCAATCACGAGTTCTTAAATTCATGAGTGTTCGAATGTCATATGAATTTGAAGAATGAGCGTCCACTGTATCAAAAATGTTTTTTCACTTATTTTTTTATGTTTTTAGCTTGTGTTTGAAAATTACTTAGTTTAATAATTATTTAGTTAGTTAAAAATTATTCCCTTCAATGATCATTTATAAATTAATTAAATCAAATAATAAAAATACAATTATAATCATTTTTCTTTATAAATATATTAAAAACTGTTTTTCTTTTAATTAAAAAAAGTACATCATATTTAATTTTTAGAGATTTTGGTTACATTTTGTGTAAGATCCATAAGATAAAGCAGAACTCCTAATAACCATTATGGAATAAAATACCATTCTAAATTATTTATCATAAAATGAATTAAAAGTTCAATGCTTAATTAACTTAATATATCTTGTGCTTATTGTTGAACTTCTTTAAAATGTAATTGTTATTTTGAAATAGAATTTGCAGAAAACTGAATAAAGGAGCTTGATTTAAAATTCTAATCTTCGTCAGTGGAATCATTTCCAAAATTTGAGGAAATAGAGGATTTGTATGTATTATCTCGAATATTTTTTACTAGTCTGTCTACACATTATTAAATTATAGACATAATGAAATCTTGTCCGCAATCTTACAAGGTCTTAGAAATCTTTCTATATAATACTGTTTGCGAAACTTTTATGATAATTCTTAGTAAATAAAAACCGCCTAAAATAGTCTTAATAATTAAGACAAGACTAAAATAGTCTTGATACTCAAACTTAAAAATCTCCTTGTATCAGAAGAATAAAAAATAATGTTATTGAAATAAAAAGTAAAAGAGATATACCATATTTTCCAAAATTTTATCAATATTAGTCTCACATCGAAGGGGATGGGTCTCCACATCGCAAGCTGAAAGAGGAAAAAAAATTGAATTTGAATAAAAATTCAAGGATTAACATTTAAAATTTAAATTATATTCATAATATTTATAAATATATTTAAAAATGGTCATTTTTTTATGTCATAACCAGTTTCACATAATATAATATATATAAACGAATAAGTGAATTTAAATATTTACTTTTCCATCCATTTTCTAAATGAATAATTTTAATAGAATAGTTAGATAAGTTTCTTATCTCAATTCTCATTAAGCGATTTTACTAATTTTTTTAAAATATATTTCCGGTACGGTCTTTTAATACAAAAAATAGTTTTATTAAAATCTTGTATTGAAAATTACAAGAAACAAAAAATTGTTCATGAAAAATTCATAACGAAAATGGGTTATTCATAATTCATTGAATGACATATGATAAATTTCTGCAAGATAAATGTAAATCAATAAAAGTTTTTATTAACCTATGAATAACATAATTAAGAATCTCTCAGCTAAAATAAAGAACTGGTATAAAAAAAGGATCACAATAAAAAAATGATAAAAAAATTTTTTGTAGTTATTTTTTAAAATTTTGATAATTTCTACTTTTTTTCCGAGAATTTCATATATTTATAATAACTGTTTTAAATAGTAACTAGAACTGGGGGATGATTGGAAAATATTTTATAGATAGTACATATTTTAGAAATAGAATCTAGGTATAGATTTTCCCTAACGTGGCTTAGTTGGAAGCGAAAGAAATAATTCACACGCATAGATGACAAAATCTAGGGAGCATATTTTAAATTTGCTCATTAAGAATCATTATAAAATTATAAAATGATTTTTTTAATTGAAAAATAATAAAATTTTTACTATTATGTTATTTGTTTGTGAATTATTATATTAATTATAATATTTGTTTTTGATCCTACTATTACCGCAATGAAGCGTCGAATTCTGAACAAAATTGGTGACAATATTCAGTGGAATACTAAAAGCTTGGTTTTATACCTTCATCAATAAATGTTCTTAATGAAAAGGTTGTGCCTTCTTTGTGAAAAATCATTTAGCATTAATGTTATGGAATCTGCCAAATTATAAAATCACCTTGGGCAAATGCAATCGGATAAAAAGTAAAAAAAACTTGCATTATTTAAAAAACATATAATAATGAACATGCAACACAATTAGCTTTAAAATGTATTAAACCATTTATTTAAGAGGACATTGAAGGTGGATTAATGTGTTCCCACAATATTTCCCTCAATATTGCAAAAAAGGGGAAATTTTATTCAAAATTGCAGAAAAAATGATTATATCTGTGATTAAATATATTGAAACTGTAATTAAAAATTATTCTGTCACACTGTTTTAAGAAGCCTAGCACTAAATGCGGATTCAGTATAAAGACGAGTAGATAAAACGAGCATAAATATGAAAGACATTGTCGTTCCGGAATTAAAAGAAATTATAAGTTTTTTTTTTTTTCTATCGAACTCAAAAAAGCACCATCGGATAATTTTTTTCTTCTTAGAGCTTATGTAAAATATTTTAGTAAAATAAAATGTTGGATAATTGGCCAATTTTTTTTTCTTGCAAAATGTCTTGAAAATGAGATAAGAAAGAAAACATTATATCAGTACTTTGGAGAATATTTCAACACAAGTATGAAAATTCCATAAGTAACTGCTGTAGTTACAGGCTCTAATCCTTTTTAACTGCATTTTTAAGCACATATATTTCTCAATTTGTCTTCAATCCTTTTTTATAATTTAACAAAACAGAGATATATATTGAATGTGAGTTTCGAAGTGATTTAAGGTTAAAATAACGAATTTAGAACAAAACATCGCTAATAGTCACTAAGCAAATCCTTCTCGTTGCTTTATGATGTTTTCAATATAAAATGAATATTTAAGAAACGGGTAAATTTTTTTATGTAATTTTTAACAGAAGTCAACTAGTGTATAATAAAATGTTTAGAGATCAAAAATGTTTGATCTGAATTGTCTTCGTACAAACCCGAAGCCATCAATCTATCAATTAAAACTTGATTTGTTCTATTGTCATATTAGAATCGTCTATTTAAAATGAACGGATACCTAGGGAATGTTGGTCATGTAGACAATATATCAAGAGTCTGAGAGATCTGATACAATTTGATATTTAATAAATTAATATAATGATAATAAATTTAAATTAATAGTATTAGCAGTCAAAGTTTAAAGTTTTATGGTCTTCGTGAATGAAATTCTACAAACTGTACGCCTTTCGTCTCCAATCGTCCGGTTCTAAGGTTTTAGCAATGCGAACATTGCAAACGTACTATCATAACATTTTCTGAAAGCCCTTATATGCAATTCAAACGGCATATTCATTGACCTTTAGTAATTATTCAACGTCAATAATATTTATACATGGATATTTTCCGATGTATTTTTCATTTATGGTGCATGCAGTTTCCAGGGTTTTATTTTTTCACTTAAGGTATAATTTTGCAATGGAGTATATTTCTTGGTAATATTTTTCTCTTCATAAATAAAATGTAAATATATTTACTTGTTGTTATAAGTATTATAATTTTCGTTTGCTTTATTGAGTTTGTAATTGTTATTAATAAACCAAGCAAAAATTAATAGCGAAATAAATTATCTTATTTTAAAATAATAATAAGAGGAAATACAAAATATGTTTTCACTTGTGAGATATCACACATTCTTCTTAATATTCATTTGAAAAAAAAAGAAAGAAAGAAAACGCATTGAATAACTTTGCTTCCTAGTCGTTGCTAAACACAGAAAGAAAAACCCGCAGACAATAAAAAAAAAAGATACTCAGATTGAAAAAGAAAATTGTCTGTACAATTACATGCGCAGATAATATTTGGTGAAAAACAATTATTCAAATTGGAAAAGGAAATCGTCTATGTAAGCGTTCAGACTATAAAAGAATATATTGGTTTATTTAAGTCCTCATTTTATAAATTATTAAAAATCAAAAAGTGACATATCTCTTACGAACAAATTCTAAAAAGAAATCAAGAAGATAAAAGGGTACAGGAAAAAAATTCACTGGAAGACACTATTAAACACAATTTGAGTACATATTAATTTATTAATTAATTAAAAGATATTTAAAATTTTTAGATTATGAAAGTATTCATTTACTTTTAAAAAAAATGTCTTACAGTAACAACATAATTCATGATTACATTTTGGTTTTTAGTATAATGAATATTCTATTATAAATATGCATAAAATGAGAAAAAAATTTTTTAATTACAAAGCATAATGTTGATGTAGAGGATATTTTAATACTGATGACAGTAACTTCACGAAACCGCAGTTAAGAGTTACAGCTTCTAATGTTCTTAATTCTAATATATTCCTCTTGAAAAATTAAGAAATTGACATATGTAATGAAGTGGCATAAGCTTCAATTTTAAGAAACATTTGTCTCAATCTACGGCTATGATACACTACTAGCTACATTCTCTAAAACATCTCTTTAAGATGATTTTACTCCTTAGAACTGGTAGAAAAAACACATTGAAAAAGCACCAGAAAAATACTCATTTAAAATTATTTTGAATCTGATCTCTTTGTTTTGAATACGCCAGAAAAACTGTAAATAAACAGTCAATCGCTCGATCAAGTAACGATGTTGATACACGAGTTAGCACCCTCCTCTTGTCAAACTGATTATGCTACCTATATTAGGTTATTTCATATGTTTCTGACTTCCTTATGTCCACTGGAACCCCACTACCTAGAGTCTATTGCCTTGCAATGTTGAACCATGATCAAGTAACGAGGTCCACCCCTGAGCTACCACCCTTTATTTTTTACCACATTCATACCAGCAGGACATTGGTCATTACGGCTCTTTTAACATGCATATACTTCTGGTCGGATATCTGTGTCTGTGTCAGGTATAAAAACTGCAACATTTAGACATGAGTGGAACACCTTCCTCCCTCTCAATCTAAACCAGTCTCATTTAGTTAATTAAGTATGATTTTGATGTAATTGTCATACAATATAAAAAAGCTTTGAATTTTTTTTATTTCCTTGCTATTTAAAACACACGTCATTGATAGTTTCCAAAAAAAATCTTGTTTCATGCCCAGAATTACGAAGTTCTCATCATCTAAAATAATTAACGATCTAATCAAATTTTGCATTTATTAGTTATTTCAAATTGATTTACTCCCTAAATTAAAGTATTTTTCTACACAATTTTCATTGATTGCACTTCTGAGACTTGATTATTCTAGATGCTTTGATTAGTTAGCTAGGCGGGTAGGCAAAATTAGGTATTTGCATTATTCATGTTCTGCAGATTTTTAGAAAATTTGACAATTCAAATAGTTAAAGTACCGAATGGACCACAATTAACATAAATTTGGAATTTTCTTCAAATAAATTAGAGATAAAAGCTTAATAAATGCAAAATTTTCGTTAAAAAAAAGACTTAAAAAATAATAATTGCTTTAAAGCATAATTTTATGTTTGTATATAGAATGTTTGATTATTTTTAATAATCTGCATCGAATTTTCGCTTTGCGTTATGTAAAAAAAGATAGTTTTATATGAAAAAAAATCATTAGCAGTATTGAAATATAAGACTTTAGAATATTTTCAGAATTTAGTCATTGACGAATTTTAGAATAAATATTTTGAAATTTGACCAATTTTGCAGAAAGTACAGAAAGTAGCTTATTTAACAATATAATAACAAAAATCGCTATTGTCATTGTGATTTTAAGTTTATGTGATCAATTTTTAATTGAATTATATATAAATAATGAAAAAAAAACTCTTAAACTTACGTCAGACTTTTTAACTTAGTAGATAACAGACTTTTTAAGGCACCTACTATAAAGCACCTACTAGTAGGTGCTTAAAGTATAGGTATGCAATAGTAGGTGCTTAAAGTAGTGCACTACCTAGCACTACTTTAAGCACCTACTATTGAGAAATAACCTGGCAACTGGTCTCTCCAGATATTCATTGTTGACATTTTGTCTAGAGACAGTTAAAGTACATACTCTTTAATTCTAAAAAAAAAAAAAAAAAAAAAAGAAAGAAAGAATCTGAATTTATAAGAATCACTTCTATGAATGTAATGGAACAGTTACACGGGAAAATGCATCGTTCTCATATTCAAATGTTAATGAGATCCATATTGATTGTCATACAATATAATTATGCTGAGAGAGACTCATACTTTTTGAAAAACATAATCAACGAATGAGGCCTTATACACATTGCGTGTATCTAATTCCCCCCTGTAGGAGAGACTGATATACATTTATAAAGGAAGGTGACTTTTTAGGTGCCAATTTCGTTATTTTGTCATTATTCTAAATTATGAGGTAACTTACTGTGTTCTAAACTAAATTCCATGGCACGACAGCCCATGTGGGCCAAGGCCTGCAGTGCTCATAACTGTTTTCAGGACCGAGGGCCCTGGGGTGCGAAGCATATGTCCCAGTTAGGTGATCAGCCTAACGTAAGAGCCCCAGTGTTTAGTTCCCAAGCATGCTTGGTACTCAGTTAATCGACCCACTGAAGGGATGAAAGGCTGAGTCAACCTTGCCCAGCCCAAGGATCGAACCTCTGACCTGTGTCATGGGAGCGTGAAACGCTGCCACTAAGCCACCGGGCTTCACTTACTGTGTTCAGCAATTTTAATTTGCAGAAAAAGCATAAAATTATGCAATAAAATTGACAAATAATTCAAGTTAATAAATGGTGCAGTGCCCTAATTATGAAAGGCATCGTTCTTAAGACAAAGGAATACTGGATTCAATGTCCGATCCTACCAAAGATGCATCGTGTTTGCATATGAAAATGGTTCATGAAAATAGATCATGGTTGCAATGCTTCTTTGCTTATGTAGTACACGAAGATAATGTGACAACTCAGGCATCGACATCGTCAATTGGTCGTGGTTTCAAATTAAGAGGATATTGGCCATATTTCGAAGATTTCAGTCGTTAGAAATAAAGAGGCCGGAAATGAATGTCGAACAAACGAACGAAACGTGAATTCTATTTGCTTTTGGTTTAATACTAAATGATTTATTTATTAAAATAAAAACTAAAATAAAGTTAATATAAACCTTAGAGATCTCTTGAAAACTGCTTATAAACATTTTGCATAACTTTCATGCTCTCTTTATAAAATTATTTTCTCTCAAAATATAGAGAAAAAAAAAAACGGCATATTTTGATAAAAGATCACATATTCCTCCATGATTACAATTTTATAATTTTGCTGAATTCTTAATAATTTCATTATTAGAAATGCAGAAAATACAGATAAAAAGTTATACGCATTTTAGTAATCAAAGGCATTCAAATATCAATTGTACGCTTTAACTGTTAGCTATGTTTGTCAAATATTTAACATTATTATTTATACTGTGTGTTTATTGTAAAAATTATAATTTTTCGAAGAATTTTCAAAAAAAAAAAAAAATTCAGAATTTCAAATTATAGTTTTAATAATTCCATTATACATACATATTCAAATAGCCACAATATTTCAAATATTAATATGTCACGAATGACCAGTGGACTACTATAAGTTGTAATTTTTTTTTGATTAATAGTAACTGTCATTGCAACCTTCCAAATGTAATTGATTATTTAATCAGGTTTATTTTCGCAAGATGAAAAAGCGGACCAAAAGTTGTTCCGATTTAGCCTTCCATTGATGGACAAGGACGAGGTAATAAAACACCCAATAAACGCAATTAGGACGAAACAGACAAGGCGATTTTGGAATCGTAGAATAAACAACACAAATAAACCACGTAAGGCAATTTTATTCTCATAAAAAAAGCTGGTCACATAAAATAAACAATAAAATATGCGGAATAAATATTCTAAGCATATAAAAGATTTTGTTCTCCTAGATTATATATTTCCTATTTTTCTCATTTTTTCTTCATTTCTTCAAAAATATATATTAAAATGCTATCTTAAATGACTTAAGAAGCGTACCAGAAAATAATAAATATACAAACAAAAGAAAATTTCAAGGTTTTCTGGTAGATTAAAAAATATGAGAAAAAGTACTGAGATAGAAATGTTACAAAAGAATATAAACTAATACAAAGCTTTAAAAAATTATAGAATCAGACAGAATAGATTAAAATATATAGTTTTTTACATTGCTTTGCTTCTCCAATTTACTTACATTACAGTTTCATTGCGAATTCTTTTAGTTATTAAAGTACTATTTCTAAAGATCTTAAGCACAAATATTTAAACTTTGTAAAGTTCTTCAAATTGCTCATTCATTATATGCATATATAATAATAATAAATAAAATTAAATAAACTATTTTAAAAGTCCATGTATTAGATATACAATTATCGTACTGTAAAAGTATTATAACACTGTTTTTCAAATTTAATATAAGCCCTTTTAAATTTTCAAATACTTTTCAAATTGTGTTAAAGTATTTTTCAATTATGGTTGATGATAATATTAAAATAATCGCTTTTTTAACTGAAAAATAATTATTATTTAATACAATCATTCATTTGATTGATCGACTTGAGACGTTTATTTTAAAATTGCCATCCAACAGCTATGTTTGCTGGTAGTTTAACATAAAAAATTAATAGTTTGTATTTTAGAATAATCATAATGACGATGTTTAAATAATCGTTCTTCTAAAAAAAGGAAATAAGAAAACGCTATAAATATTTTCAAACACTTTTTGCTGCATTACCATGAAACTGTAACCTTGGAAACTGGAAAAGGTGACGGGTAGTCTTTTGTTTGCGAATCACACGGTTGATAGGCGTTTCGAAAGATTTGAAGAACACAACAGGAAATTATTTCTCCATCGCGCTTGTTAACTCTGAATATGGCGCAATGAAAACTACGAAGTCATTCCTCTTTTTTCTAATCCGTTCATTAAATGGAGAAGAGAGATAATCTTTATAATAAACATTACACCATAAGTTCTCAGAATGTTGCGTTCTATTAAAATGGGAATACATCTACTCAAAGGCATTTTAAATATGTTTGAATACTGAGCACCCCTTTTATGCATTTTAAAAAGAAGTTCGTAAAAAATATATAAATGAAAAATTACATCGTGATGATAGAAAATAGTTTTCATTTTTACAGATTAAAAATACATTGAAATGAAAAAAGAAAAAAAGACATTTAAATAAAAAAAATCATACTTTCGAAATTTAAGAACATAGTTTCCATTTTCACAGATTTAAAGCTACAAAACATTCATTTCCATGTAAATATTTTGCAAAGGTATTATTAATTTTGAAAATGATATATCTATCTATCTATCTATCTATCTATATATATATATATATATATATATATATATATATATATATATATATATATATATATATATATATATATTAATAAACGTGAAAGATTGAGAAAATATTATTTGAAAATCAGAACAAGTGCACTCGTTTTACACTTTTGGAGCCAATAGCTAATGCACTCTCACATATATTTTTGCTTTTCAGATTCTTTAATTTGCTAAAATGTTGTTTCAGTATCTAGGCTCTATTCCTAACGCCATTCAACTTTTTGGTTCTACATGGGAGGATGGTTCTACATGATTGCTACTTGCATAATGGGCATCCAATGAGTGTGATGTCATTGCTACGAAAGTAAGCGATGACGTTACACCCATTGGATTAATTAATGACAGACAATGGATTTCTTAATTAATTTGGAAGCAAGAACCAAACTAGTTACTTCCGAAAGTCTACCATTTTCGATATTTGGCGCGAAAATTAGCGACACATTGTAAATGTTTAGAGAAGCATCTCTAACGTTCTATGTTTCGAAATTTTTCTAGCGGTAGGCAAATTCTATAAATATTCTTCATTTGCGGAAAATCAAATCATATTGAGCTCAAAATTGTTCTACGAAGTATTTTGTAAAATTGTATTTACTGTAATAGCGTGAAAACGCTGATACTATTAGCTGTTTTGGGGCAATTTTTAGATTTTTTGACGAGTGTAAATGCATGTTGAATTTTCTTTGGATATTTTTGAATTATTGTTCATTTGATGTATGTATCTACTCAACGCAAGTGTTAGTTCTAAGTTTCCGCACCCGATGCAATCCAAATATGTATATAAGAGATATAGTATTAATGGTATTTGACGGCTATTTTCTCAACTGCTTGTCCCAGACATATATGATAAATTTGCAAAAATACTGAAATGAAGTATGAGTTTCTAAAAATATTAAAAAGGAAGGAACACAATATTTAAACTAAGGTGTCATAATATTTAACAGTTATATTCAATATAGGAGCTTCTATAAAAATATGAATTATAATAATTTAAATGGTTTCCGATTATTATAAGGACACAAGTTACATTAAAAAATTTTTTATGTAATACCACTCACAACAAAAAAAAAAAAAAAAAATTATGGAAAAATTTAATAAATTAAATACTGATTAATTTTATTTTTTGGCAATTGAGTGGCAAAGATTTTGCACTAACTTCTCCATATATTTTTCCAGTAATATGAATTGTATCAAAAATTAAATTAATCGTTGTCTGTAACACATAAGAAATTTAAAACGTTGTTTGTACTGAAATGTAAAAAGTTGGCAAATAAAAATAATTACAGGTTCCTTATCAATTTTAATCTTGCCCTTCACACATCTTATTTATTTAATAAACTTTTACGTAATGAAAATTGGTAACTAAAAAAAACTAAATTGGTGGCACAACAACCCATATATGGGACAAGGCCTACATTGCTAATATATGTTTTCCTGACCGAGGGCCCATGTGGTGTGAAGCATATGTCACGGTTAGGTTATCAGCTTAATGCGAAACTCCCCTTGATTAATTCCCAAGCATACCTGCTACTCTCAGTTTATCGACTCACTATTTAAACTGTTATCGAAGGGATAAAAGGGACTGAATCGAAAGGACGCATGAGAAAAGAGTTGTAAGTCATTAAATTCAGTACTTCATAATTTTGTTAACTTTTTAAATTTTGCTCTTACAACTTCCGATTTTTAATCCCACATGGTTGTAGATGGAAAAACGCTTACTTAATATAATTTAATTTCCAGGAAGGTGTAAAAATAAGAATTTTAATGAAACATTCATTTACTATAGGGAAGCTTTTATTGAGTTCAATGATTTTTAAGTTGAGTTACTTCATTTTAAGCACTTTTCGAATTTTAACTTCTATGGCAAGCTATTGACAAAAACGGAGACAGAAAACTGTTCATAATGAATACCCAACATATATGCTCGCAATTTAAACCTATGAAGCGGCTTCTGTCCCGGCCTCGAGAAATAATTCTGAACTCTTCTCCATTTAATTGAATTCCCTTAATCATTAATTAAAAAAGATCGCTATTTCTTATGTGGATCTAGATAAATTCAATAAAAATTTACCCTCGTAGATTATAGTGTTGACTATATGCTCTGATAAAAGTAATCAAGTTATAGAATTCTTTTCGTCAGAAGGCCTTGGAAATTTTAATTAGCTACACTTACATTATAATTCTATGGCAGTTTTATGTTATAATGACGGCCTGAGCACGTTAAATAGGTCGTGGTCGCAATGTCCTTTAAGTAAAATGATACCCCTGGGGGTGGCAGATCAAATATTAGAAGTTATCTGCTTGGTCTCTTCTTCTAAATTACTGAGACCCCACCCGACTTCTCCCACGTAATTGGATGAGCTCAACCAAAGAAGTGTGCTTGGGCAACCATAACATTTTTATTTTATGTTAAAAAGAAGAAAAATACTTACTTGTATTTGGATCTGGATATTCCATTCATAGTTTGCATGGAAAAAAGAAATATTATTGTTTTATATACATATATATAAAATAGTGATAAAAAATATCCAAATTTCTAAATAAATATAATAAAAAAAAACTTTCTTAAAGAAATAATATAGGACTTCAGGCATTTCTCTTTCATGTGTGATCAATAAGCATAAATAGATAGTGTTTATAACATTTAACTTCACAGCATTCAGATATAGCTTGAGAATTGCTTACCTCTGCCGAAAAATCTAAATCGTTATTATATGGACGAGAGTCGACTGTATTTACTTACCATTCACACTCAATTGAATAAAAATAAAAACATGCAAATTTTATTTTTTCTAAGGAAATCATTACTTTTTAGTAATTGGTTATTGCGTTGGTTATTTTTATATGAATTACAAGTAAATCTCTGAGGTTTATGGTGCTGTAAAAAGGATTCTCCAGAAACTGATTTTATTTAAGAAAAATAATCCGAAAAATAATGGAATCGTGAAATATATTTAAAACAATTTTTGTCTAAAAGTGTGGTACAACTAAACATCTAATTCTTAAATGTAGTAGTCATAATTTGAGAATAAATGTAGCCGATTTACTGAAATGTATTTGACCGATAACGCTTCCTCTTTTTTAATCCAATCAATCATCCATTTGTTGATAATAAGCTTATTATTAGAAGCAGATAATTTTCTTTTCATCGATGTAACGTGAAAAAGAGTGAAAACTCAAGAGTCTACCTTATCAACTAAACCTAATGCTTATACGGAAATAAGAGTCCTTTGATGCTCATCAGATTTAATCTGTTAACCAATTCGTTTACACCACATATCGTTAAAGTTCAAATTTCAGAAATAAATGAAAGTTAAAAAATAAATTTATTCTAATAAGATGAATCAAAACAATGCGAAATTGAAAAATCAGCTTTAGATATGAGCATTATTCATACTTTTTAATTACACAAAATAGTATCCACATCGTGATGTAAGTTTGTTATATGAAAAGTTCTTACATTTCTGTTGCCAAATGTTTCGAATTTTTAAAAATATTCATCAGTCAAGCAATTTTCAATTAGGATCAAGTGAGTAAGATGATATGTAAGCTGATGTCTTGATCTTTCTTAATCCTTGCTAATAAGACAATATACCGGTCACTGATTCAGTCAAATGAGATCTAACCAGATTCCTGCACCACTTAGTCATAGTATGAAGCCACTTTCAACGTTATGCTGCTAGCAAATTTTGTTTTAATTTGGAGAAAAGAAAGGGTGTCAAATAACTGAATACTCATGGTTTCATATATGTATTTATTGAATTGTTTTCGTTCCCTGAGCCCACATATATTTGCCCACCGAAACGAATAAATACAGAACTTCTTAATTTTTAGCGATAAACAAGCAAAATGGTTGAAACCTTATCTGGCAATTTTTACTCAGAATTTTTACATCAAAGGAAAAACATCAAATCCAACAGAAGTTTCAATAAGAACATGCTTTTTCCGCGAGATATTTTCATCAATTCGATCGAGTATCGAGCCTGCTATTGTTAACATATCTTTACATTAATTTGCTTCATTTCTATGCCATTTTAAAGCTTTAAATAAGCACTGTATGTTAAATCATCAGACAATAATCAATTTAATATAGAAGTTGTAATATGTAATGTTAAGGAACTTAAAAAAATGAAAAAAACAACATTGTGATAGGCATAACACTACCTTGGCAAAAATTATTAATTTAAGTTTCTCTTTTAAATCTGACAAATGTTGTTTAGATCCACTTAAATAAAGTAAATTATACAATTAACCGAAAACCAGAGAAATTATTAAAAAAAGAAAGAAAGAAGCAATTTCACAATGGCAAAATTACATTTACCAAAACAGAGCGATTATAAATTTTATACGTCAAGAGAATATTATAAGTATAATATTTTAATATTCTGAGCTCCAGTAGACTCAATTAAATGAATGACTATTAGACAAAGGAAAAAATAAATCTCGATTTCAATTTCTTTGAAAAAAAAATCAAGGAACTACTTAAAATAAATAGAAGATTAATATAATAAAATAAAAGGTTATTTATAAGTTATTTAGAAGCAAATGAATACGTTTCTCTAAGGTTAAATTTAACAAGCACGAAGATTGTACATTTGTGCAGAATTATACTTTAAAATCATCAGTAATTTCTGTAAAATCATCAAAATATTTAAAAACCTTTTATATAAAATATTTTAATGTAAATAGCCTTAACATGTAGTATAAGACATTTGTTTTTATATTTTAGTTTAATTTATTTATCGTTTATATTTAATTCGTAGTTTAAAAATCAGATATCCCTTTATAAAAGAGGGACTTTTATCATGAAATTATTTTTTCTGATTATTCTTAACTTTATGATCACTATGATTTCAAACAATTTAACAATTACAAAATAAATTGGTGAATTGTTAAAATTGTTGGTGGATCTTATCAGTTATTCATATTTTTAAAACTTTTGAGAAAGTTTATTCGTTTGAAATGAAAAGTGAAGAATAAGACGATATATTTTCAATGAAAGTACAGGGTGAAGGAAATATTTTTAATGAGATTAAATTTAAAAAAAAAAACTTATAAGTCTCACTAAACTACAAAAGAAAGAATATCAAATGTGAAATTATTCATAAAATTACTAAATATTTAATTTTATTTTTATTAGGTTCGTCATCTGATTTTCTTGACAAGAAATCACTGGATAATGATATGGGATCTAAGGATTCATTTGATGGGTATCAGATCTTAAAATCCTTTAAGATATAGGACACGCTATTCTTAATTTCCTAAATGGGGCTGTAATGTAGCAAGCCTCCATGTGATGCACCCTCGTTAATACTAAATCTACTATGGCTTTGCCTCCTTCCTAGTATCGCTGGACATTTTTTATGAGTTTTTTGTAAGATGAATAAAGTGTTGAGATTGCTTACGTGGAATGATGGCGGTTTCTCACATGAAAAAAAGATTAAACTCCTAACTGTTTTTCATAAGGAGGATGTTTTCTATTGTTAAAGCTAGTTTGACTTTGGAATCCATAAAATTCCACAATTTCCCTGGATTTGGAAACTCTCTATCCATATTTAAACAAATGGAACCTGGACTTCCTCAGAGTGATGTATTGAGCCCTATAATTTTTAATATATATATCAACGATCTCATTAATTCATTGGAATACATTCCCGGTATTAAAACTGCTGCACTTGCTGATGACGTTGCAATGTGGGCAAGCGAGCCAAAGACACTCAGAACAGACTGGACGCTACACTTAACAAGGTCCTTGATCAACTTCGCTTTTGGTGCTCTGACAGTGGTGCCATGTCTGTCAACAAGTCAAAAACCACCTGCCAAATTTTCTCCCTATGTAGGCGTCCTTTCATACCTAACCTTAAATTCCAGGTTACGACAGTTCAAAGAACAGAAAGTACGAAGTATCTGGGATGCATTCTTGATTAAAAACTTAAGAGAAATGGACATGTTGAATAAATGTGTGAAAAGATTCTTAAAAGGCTTCCTGTTTTCAAAAGATTGGCTAGTTGCAAATGGGGATGTGTGCAGCCGAGACACTTTAAATACCACCTTCAAGCTCTACATACAGCTAATCTTCAGTAATTGTAACGAAATTCTGGTCTCTGCGGCCACTAGTGCCATTCAAAAACTTGAAACTGTTCAAAACCAAGCCTTCCGTCTTATTACTGAAGCTATAAGAACCACTCCTATTTTAGCAATGCAGTGTTGTACCCAAAACCCACCAAAAGAAACATAATTGAAAGAGATGTTGTCCTTCTTTATGAAAAGCTGATACAATTACCCAACTATACTTTTTGGAGGTATTACGATACTAACCGAGAGAGAGAGAGAGAGATCTTATAAACCAAAAAATTTGTATCCATTATACTCAGCTATTGACATGAATGTTCACCTCAATTCTCAAATTCTTGGTAGACCTACTTGCCCTTTGAGCTATGGAGAGATCTCGGTGTGTTTGAAGCTGAAAATGGAAATTAACAAGAATCACATGAGTGATCAAAAGTTTCGTGCCATTGTTCTCTCTACCATTGACAACAAATAGCCAAAAGATACATGGTTACATGTATACACAGATGGATCAATGTTCAACGATGAAGACGGAGTGGACACCGGTTTCTGTTGTGAACTTTTCCCATGTTATGTGCCAATAGGGGTGCATTCTACCTATTACGAGGGCGAAATCGAGGTATTTTATATCGCATTAAAGCAACTGGCTATTCGCCACTCGTCCTTTTGCACAGCGGTTATTTTGTCAGACTCCCAGCCTGCTCTTCAATCTCTTCCAAACTGGCAATATACAGATAATACCCGTTTACTGGAGTGCAGACAGCTATCAACAGCAATCTATGTTGTTTTCCAGTGTACCCCAGCTCACTGCAGGATTTCTGGATTTCAGATATGTCTGCAAGATAAAGCAGAAGGCATTGCTTAACTCTGCTAGTAAGCCATGGGCTCTTCACTGCTTAAGGATACACAGTCCATCCCTGATTTCCCTAGAAGCTCAGCTGTGGCCCTCTTCCGTCTGACTACGGGCCATGACAGCTTACCTAACCCTGTATATTGCATAGTTTGGACTTTGTGACTCTCCCTTATGTGCTCTGTACAGACAACATCAAATTTTTGCTACTCATCTCGATTCGTGATCTGCACTTATGTTCTTAAACTGTTAAGTTTAGAAATATATCGGAAGTCTAGAGAAATGATGGCGTAATAGCCAAATTTCAGAGCATTTGTAATAAATAAATCAATAATTTTCTAAAAGCAATATGAGGAAACAAATATAATATCACATGTTACGATTAACAGCTAAATTTTCCTAATTTTTTTCTATTTTTGCCAACAAAGGCCCAAGATAAAAATAAATAGTCTCTGAATTTGTACCAAGATCAAATGATGAAGTTTACATCTAAGTTAACGCCCTTCTTTCAGAATTAACGAAGGAATGTTCATTCCTATGAAAATTTCAACATGTATGGATCTTCTCAATAGTTAAATTCTAGATTATCAGGTACAGTCTACAAAAAAACAAGATACAAAGTTTTTCGGTTACTGGAAGTTTTCATTAATGAATTATAATTTCAAATTAATAAATACTCTTAACCAATCAGAACACTTGAATAGGAAATATTGAGAACTCTTATTAATTTCATGAAATTTTATTACATTTATGAAAATATAAAAGGAGGTTTATCTCTACCAATCAATAATTTTGCGTTTTGTGAAAAACAACTTACTCTTTTCTTGCTAAAAAATTAGCTGGTATTTCCAATGTAATATCAAAATGTTAAATTTTATTGAAAAACAATATCCGACAACCTATTTCCTGCTGACAGAAACCAATGAATGAAGCAAAATGAACTGATGTTAACTCGTTGACATGCAAATGGTACTAATTATGAATATTTATTGCATGATAATTAAGTTTCTTCCCCATCATCAGAGAGTATTTAATGAGAATCATTTTTGGTGATTTTCTTTCTGGTGATGGTGGTAAACAAATACCAAACTTTCTCACAATTGGCAGTTTTTTTTATTCTTGCCGACACATGATCATAATGCTTTCTTCAATCCATTCCTCTTGATTTGTTAAGAACTACATTTCTGTAGATTATCGTGCAATTTATCTTGCTTTAAAAATGATGAATAATCTACAATCTATTTTACGCTGCTTCATCATGATGATAATAAAATTAGTTCAACTACTTAATTTTCACTGCCCACGCTGCAAAACGCGATGCTAAGACAATCACCGAGTTAGAATTATTCATATATAGTTTGTTCTGTATATTTTCACGATTGTTTTAATACGTCATCAAAAGGCTTATCATTCAGATAGGATACTTTTTTTATGAATTTCGCAAGGTATGACTCAAATTATGTCGAATCAAACCAAGAATGCATTTTTTGTATTTTTCTGTTTTTGCTTACATTCAGTTACATTTCTTATTCATATACGAATATTCGATATTGCTAGGTAATACATGTCTTTTTTAGACGAAACAAAACAGAATCTTCCTCATTCATCGGTAAATTAAAAGTTATCAACGTTTTACAATGCTTAAATTAAAAAAAAAAAGAAAAATACGCTTGATTTCGTTGTTATGCGATTTAACGGTTTACAGCGGAAACGACGAAAACATTAGTATATCTTTTATTTATTTTTGTAAATACTTAACTAGTTATAAAATTTATATGATAAATAAAAGAGACAATACCAGTGATTACTTCTTCGAAATATAATGAAATATAAGCATCACATGTTGCTTAATTTTGATATCTATATAAAAGAGTCCTTAAGTTCGTACTGCAGATGATGTTGTTACTCAATATTTAGTGTCTTATTGTATAAATATGTCACATTTTGATTGCTTATTTTTGGTAACAGAATAAACAAAATACAGCCAATCCTATCATCTTTACGAAGTTATAAAAATCGATTTCAAACTTGCAACCTTTTACTTCTCTACATTACATTATTAGGCGAAAATTTGGATTTTATAAATTTTATACTACATTACAATCTTAGCAAGATGGTTTTTGATGAGGCATCACACTCGCTATCTTCTGAAAACAAAAAATACGTCTTTCCCCATTAAATTATTGCAGCAGTTCAATGAAAAAATTTTAAGAAATGATTATATTTTTGACAATATTTTGTTTTATTAAAAAGTTTAATTTATTATTAACTTT
The DNA here is from genome assembly GCA_037975125.1 of Latrodectus hesperus. Lineage (NCBI taxonomy): Eukaryota > Metazoa > Arthropoda > Arachnida > Araneae > Theridiidae > Latrodectus > Latrodectus hesperus. The sequence continues at coordinate 42,249,175 of CM075856.1, read as the reverse complement.
AAAGTTGATTCAAAGGATGTTTCAATCGCTTTATACAAAAAAATTTACTCTTTTCAAATCATTTTCATATTTGTCAGTTCTTACTTTTGCACTTAAAAAAATTTAAAATTTGTAGTTTTCAGTTTTTATTCTACTATTCTAGTCGCATCAATACATGCATAACTTGGCAAAATATTTTTATTACAACTACTTCCTGACACAAGTGCTCAGTACCAAAACAACGCACGCGGCGCGTAACTTATGACGATTTTATAGAGTCATCATTATTCACCTGTCCTTGGATTTAATCACTGTTTGAATCTGCTGTCTTTCAGTTTTCCGCCTATTGACGGAAGAGGTAATCATTATGAAAAACGCGCTCAGGTAAACGCATTCACCCGAATGTTAATTTTCCTTATCATGCTACAAGTCTAAACATGTAATAAGTTTCCCGAAATTGCATTAAGCGGATCAGGCGCGTGTTAACGAAATTCAAAGAACATCCATTTCTTCTATTCATTTTTAAATGCAATCGCACTGTATTTTGTATATTCATTTTTTATCAAGCAACAATTTATTTCGTTAGGTTTAAGTTAAGTTATTATATGGAAATATTAATTAAAAAAAACTGAGTGTAAGTTAAATTGAAACTTTGGTGTTTTAAAATTACTATTTGCCTAATTCTTAAAAATTATTTTTTATGTTCTTTTTTTTAATGTTTCGTTTGCTGGCAATTTTATGATAAACTAACTTTATGACCTACTTTTTTCTAAATTATAAACAAGAAAGTACCGCATCATTTTTTCATCTACACTTTCAAATCATTCTGAATCTCATTAAGATGTTCGCATTCTTGTTGCTTATTTTGAAGAAGCTCTGGAAGCAAAAGCGATAATTTCATTGCCAATTATACTTACGCTGACAAAGAACAATGTTATTTAATAGGAAATGACATGTTCTAATTTTATAATAATTATTGAAATTGATCGTTTACTGAAAATTTTACCAAAGTGAAGGAGTTACTTCTAAAAGAGGAATAATAAACTGTCATTCAAACATTGTTACAAAAGAATTTGAGTTACAAAAAGAATTGTAAATTATGTTTAATAAGCATTTCAGAATTTTCCTTGAGATTAAATTGGAATCCCAAGAATGCATATTTTTGCAATAATCTACTGTAGATTGAAGAGTCAAAATGGAAAATTGCAATCTAAATCCAAATTTGATTTTTACTCTAAGGCCTCTTTCACACAAGACGACTTTTATCGTACGATTAAAGTCGTCTTGTGTGAAAGAGGCCATAAGGTAACACTTAAGTTACAGGTTGGTAATAATAAAAACTGAAGATGAATTTGTCGAGATGGTAGCCGAATGGCTAATGTTCGTGCCTGCTTTTTAACAGTTCATAGGTTCGAAGTTTATCTTTGGTTTGGATGCTTGTTATGATTAGGATCGGGACCACTGTAAGTCGTAGGTCCCAATCTAATTAGTTCTCAGGAGCAAAAAATGATTCTTGAGCGACAAGCAATCAAAGTGAGTCTTACCCATAAAACCTTAAAATCGTTAAAAAAAATCGTTTCAGATGAAATGGTTATAACTTAGTTGTTTGGGTTTTATGGCGCAAGCTCCAAAATAGGACAAACTCAATGAAAGAAATTATGTTTTGGGGAAGACAAACCCTTTTGTTTTTTAACTTTTTGAGAATTCTAAAAATATTTTCGACAAATTAACATATTAATAATAGTTCTATTCTAGAAATTTCTGGATACAGAATCTAACAGAAGCTTCGGAAGGCAGCAATGGGTAAATTTATACTAAATATATCATACATATTTTTTCGATTGTTATTGAAAGAAATTATATGAATTTATTGCATTTCATTGTAGCTAAAATAAATTAATTAAATTAGGAAGGTTAAACACTTGAATCTAAGCAGAAAAATTGAAACAATATAAAAAATGCATTTCCTGAAGATTATAAACTTTCTAAATATTTTAGAAAATAATTAAAACCTTTCATTACAGAAAATTCAAAATGGATGCATCAAGAAAGGGAAAATCAGAATGATATTCTTCCTTCCATTAAAATTTTTTTTTGTTTTCTTATATTTTGGAAGAGCTGTGCCATTATCTTTCAATCCCACTTCATATCTGTCAATAACAATGAATGGATTTCATTTATGAGGGAATTAAAATGAGAAATTTCAAAGAATTGTCTGACTATATTGTAAACCATTCCCACTATTTATACTGTAAGTGTTTAATATTTTACATTGGGGCTTATTGTTGTCTCATAAGTTTTCTTGATCTTACTTCGGCCTCAGCAATAAGTAATCAGTTGTACTCAAAAGAAAATTGTTAAAGCTATTTTAAACAATTCAGTTGTTGAGAAACTATTTTTTTTCTTAAAAGTAGTTATGAAAATCCAAAATAATAGCAAGAAATATATGTGTAAGAACACAATGATGTTTGTCTTATAATTTTAAATTAATTTTCAACATTTAAATAAGCTTCGTAGCTTCTCATGTATTTTTTGCAACACTATTATTACTACTAACAACAAAAACTTATTTTATTTATTAAAAATTAAAATATTTGTCAAAATAATTAAAAAATAAATTCCATAAAAATTCCTTTCATTTCCATAGTATATATTTTTTTAAATCTTTATAGAAAAATTTACAATTCGTACATAAAAATTGTTTTTAGGATATTCCAGTTGTTTGTAAATAAATATTATTGATTACATAAACTTTCTTGAACTCACTTCATTATTGTTTTCCATTTTGGACGCTGTTATTATATATATATATATATATATATATATATATATATATATATATATATATATATATATATATATATATATATATATATATATATATATATATACACGAACACAACTAGAATGATGCAGTTATCTATTTATTAAGATATTATTTTGTACTTTAAGCGCTTAAAAATTTATTTTAACTGTTAATTAAAAGAAAAATGTAGTTAAGTTTCAATAAATATATGGGTTTACATCTAAAAATCTTCTTAAGACTAAAAAAGATTTAGAATTTATGTAATGTGCTTCATTGCACAGTTGTCCTTATTTTTCCATCTTTCATACTGCTGAAAGAAGGATTTAATTTCATTGACAAGATAAATTAAACAATTCGCTAATTTCTTTAAGGATGCATTATAAGAATAAACATAACTGTCAAATTGTTTATAATTTGGTTTGATTTGTCACTTTACCGATACTGTTATCTTTTCGAAAAAAGAGTTATTTTGAATAGGATTTATGAATATAAGTTCTTCTGAGCCATTACAAACATAAACGATCAAAATATAGGTAGCAATGAATCGAACATTACAAGCATAAATGAATCGAGCTCAAGAACTCCTAAGCCAAATATCAACTGTTGAAACATAAACTGTTGAATTTCCAATTTAGCGATTCCAAATATCTTCATTTGTATAGTACCTTCAGTCATATAGGAGTTATATATGATATAGAAATAAAAGATTAAATTTTAAGAATGGGAAACTTTATTTCCACTTGTTTAAGATCCAAATTTGTTTGAATATGCGATCTCTAGAGTAATACATACCAGAAAAAGAACTTCATAAGATTTGTAAAATATACCATAAAAATATAATATAGTACGTGTTTATACAAATTAGAGAATTGAAAAAAAGAATTTATAGATAACTACTTTTAATTCAGGCTTTTATTTGCAATTTGCTTTTAGAAATAAGTATCTAAAAAATTAGAGAGAATGATTCTTTCCATAATATACACGATTTGTCTTCTTTGATGCTATTGAAGGAAAACGGATTCCTTGATGCTTTAGATACTCATTGTATTTTTCAAATAAGACCATGGAGGTTGTTTGGAAACAATAAATATTTACGGAATCCTTTCGGGAAGCAGAGAGTCCAATTCCGAATAAAGTCGAATACTCTCAAACTGAAAGAGCCATTGCAGATTTAATATAACGCTTTGCTGCTGTGATTGGCATGAAGAGGAGGCTGCAGATCTGACCCCGAGTAGTTTCTTGATTGTAGCTCAAAATTAAGCCGATGTCCAAATTACTAATAATGATTTAAGTACAATGGACACTTTATTCTGTCTGATATTCTTCCATTAATGGGGTTAAGGAAAGAGGTTTGAATTGCTTTGTTTAATTCTTGATGATTTTTGGGACATAAAAAATAATTCCACTGGTATCTACAATTTACAGTGGATTCAAAACTTTTACAAACATCCGCCAGAATTAGGAATCGAATCCAAGAACTGTTCAATTGAAGACCTGAGGGCTGACCTTTCAGTTGATATATCGGTTTTGGGAAAGAAAGTTTCATCAGTTTACCGTGTTTTTAAACACGGAGATGCAAGCAATGTTTCAGCGATTAAATTCGCGAGAACAATCTAAAACACAGGCATAAAAACACACAAAACAAAGCAAAGATTGTAAGTAGCTGTGTGTAGAAATGTAGTGTAATAAAATATTTCCCTAAATACATTTTGATGAAATTAAATAAAGAGGGGAATAGCTTTTTCTTATTCTTGTTACTCGCTATAAATTAGATATTTTACTCCGTTATTTATTCTAAAATTTTGATAAAAATTTGCATTATAAAACTTGTCTTAATATTGACAATTTTATAGAATTCTAAATTATGAATGTTAATATAAATTTTTAAAAACGGTTTTATGCAATTGAGACTCACCGTGTCCTCCAAGGAAGAAGTGTGTCCGGTTGTTGTCCAGCGCCCACATCCATGCGGTCAGTTCATCAAATTCTCCATATGCGAAATTCGAGTGCTTTCCATCCTCCGTCTTCATGCAACCGACGGTCACTTCCACGTCCCCCTCTTTCCTCGGCTTCGGCGGCTGCACTTCCTCCGGGTAGAGCACGCGGCTCGCCGGCTCACCATTGACGAACACCTACATCAAATAAATGCTGTCACTCGCTTGAAACAAAATGAGTTCAATTCTGGACAGAATTCATAAATTTGTTCATGTGAAAACATAATCTTGTTGCAATGGTATAAAAACATTTTTTTTATTAATTTAAATTATTAGAATAAGCATCATTCAGAGCATATATATCGCACGCGGATATATATATCCGCGTGCGATAATAAAAAGATAAAAAATATCAGTTCAATTTTACTTTCTGTCATTATATATATATATATATATATATATATATATATATATATATATATATATATATATATATATATATATATATATATATATATATATATATATGTATATATATATATATATATATATCATTATATCTATCACTATATACATCACTATCATTATATATATATATATAATGATAGAAAGTAAAATTGAACTGATATTTTTTATCTTTTTATTCAATGCATGCATTGTAATAAATCTAAGCAATTTCTACAAAGCCTACCAGGACACCTTAAAGATTTTACGCTCATTTCTGAAACCAAGACTTAAATCAAACACAACTGATCTTTATACGCAAATTTTTCTTAAATCATCTATAAAAGGTATTAAGAATCTCAGAAAGTCTGCCCGCCTAACAATGAATTAGATGTAAATAAAAATTGTAAGTGGGAATTTTATCGCTCACAATGAAATGCATTTCTTTTAGATATAATTAAAGCTGTAGCATATATAATAACTTATGATAATTACAAAATAATTCAATGAGATTCTTTCTTTGTATAAGTTTAATATACACTTTATTGGTGGTAGAATACTAGTAATAACATACAATTATATTGCTTTGTGTCTCAGCAAGTGTGGTCTTATGTTTAAAATGGCAACAGCCTTAAAAAAAACATTTAAAAACTTTAAGGAATAACCTCGAGCCCGGTCTCTTCTGTCCAACGAATTCCAATCTCATTCCAGGTGTTATTCTTGACAGGACCAGGCACGGTAACATTCCAGATTTTCTCACCAGTGGATACAATGGCATAGAAGAAGATGCTTTGAAAATAGAGAGCCACTCCAGGACCAATCATTGCTCCTGAAATAAGTTTATTACTTTAAAAGCATTTTTTTTATCATTTCATTTTGTAAATTATAATTATAAGAGATTGAAAAAAATTGAAATGATGAGAAGCAAGTAAAGATTATCAGTACTTCAAAAGGAAATTAGTAATTTTTAAATTCAAAATATCATATCGTGTACTTAAAAGGAAATATTATAGTCTTAAAACCTGCTTTCTCGTTATTTCAGTCTTACTTTTTTCAAATATAATATTTTATAAACGAAAAAGTTTATGTTTCACTTTTAAGAGTCCCCATCCCATACACATAAAAGAGCTCGCTTTCTCAATACGCAAAACATAATTTGCTGCACTTATCGTGATTGATAGATCACTTCTAGAAGTTTTGGGTTTAAATACTATTTACACATATAAATGTATTAGCTAAAAATAGATTAGTTATAGCAAATTATTTTTAGTTCAACTAGAAAAATTAATATTTTTTTAAAAAGGCTGACTCTTTCTGTTGATGTGATTATTTTTAAGATCTAATTATTGGTGAAATCTTTGTCGGTTGATTTATAATTATTGGTGAAATCTTTATCGGATTAAAGATACAGAGATTACTTACCTGAATCATAGATGACTCGAATTTCGGTATCTTTTCTGAAGAAGATAATTTTTTCCCAGATGCTAGCTGACATTCCCCTTTTGCAATTTTTGGGATTCAACCAACAATCTTTATCGGCTGCACTTTTCGGAAAAATGGGAATAGTGAGACAGTGACCCGTTTCTTCCAGGTTCGAATCCAAGTTGATTGCCCATCCAAAGCCTATGGGTCCATTCGTTATCTCTATTTCTTTTTCTATGGTTGTACCATTCAGGACCATATTTGGAAAGTAGTAATCACCAGTCACGTTGTAGAAAGTACCTATCATTTACAGTGGTCGCTTATATGAATATAAAAACAAACATGGAAAATATTTATTAATTATAAACATAAACCATCCAAAAAGTCATTAAAAACTTAAGTGATGTTTTATACCATGATGGAGCATTTCGCATAAAAAAGCTTTGTGCGTACTCGTTACAACTTGCTGTTAGAAACTCATATTCTTCTGCCTTATAGGAGAAATGAAACAAAGTTACTTGCAGATAAGTAAATTATGATAACATGTAGAGGATAGCCTAATGGCAAAGGACCGTTGTTAGTCATTTTAACATCCAACGCGTACATTGTTTCTCGGTTAGAGAGAAACCCATAGTATTTTCTTCTCGACATATAAGCATACAGAAAACAGAAACTCATCACCCATAAATTGCACTAGAGAAAACTATTCTGTGATAACATGAAACAAGTCATTAGACGTATTTAACTTGAATTCGGTGTAATTTGTCTAGCGTTAGATGCACATTGATATTACATAAGGATACTCTTTCTACATCTGTCATACTTAAAAAAAAGTGTTTATTTGTATCTTAAGTTTCTTAATAAAATGGAGGTCTTGTTCATCACTCATCTTCTTTCTTTACTTATGGTTAACTACGAAACGTTTTTTATTTTCAGACACACAATTTATAATGTGGAACAACGAAATTGGACACAACTTCAATTATTATAGTTTACATAAAATTTGATTGTTATGGTCTGTCAGAAAGTTTTAACGATTCTTCCCGTCACATAGTATATTTTAATGCCCACAAGTGTTGTAAAAATGCATCAATCACCATACGAGGGTCATTCAGAAAGTTTTAAGATACATATAGACAAAAAGTAAAAATATTAGCAATTAAATTTGAAAATATGAGCAATTTATTCCATCAGACGAATTCCTACCTGCCAGAAATAAACAGTTTAGCATAGAATAAACTTTAATTAGCGAATAAAAAAAGAAATCGATCTGTAAACATCATCTTACTGCGATTTTAAAGTGAAATTATTGAAAAAGAAAGTACTTAAATTTATCTTTTGGAAATGAAAGTTCATTTTGTGTTTTTGTATTTGTTCAGAGGACTTAGAGAATTTTTCAAATATCAGAATATTCATTAGGATAAAAAAAACACACAAGGCCATTGTCATATTAATCCAGAATAATACAGCTGCTGTAAGAGAAATGTTTATCGTTGATAATCGTTTTGCTTACAGAATGATAATTAAATAACTGTGCATTGAATCCGCAGCTGTATATAAAATTATTCAAGAAAATTACAATTTATCATTAGGTTCCTCATAATTTAACAGAGCTCCAAAATGAGAAAACTGTCAGAATCAGTAAACTTTTAAATTGCTTTAAAATAGTTTCTGCCTTATTTCTAAAATTATTACTGGTAATGAAACTTTCAGAGTATTTTCTGAGTTTAAAACAAATCAAGAAAGTAAAATATGAATGTTGTGTACATGTATGCATACATCTGTGCTTTACTTTCATGTTTGGAGCATGCGCTTAGTGTGTTTGGCTATATACACATGTGTACTATATACACAAAGGTTAAAAAAACACGTATCATGAAAGTATATTCATGTTTCCTTTAAGACTAGCTAAAATCAATAATAGTATAGTAGACAGTTATTACTAACTGGCACACTATTAAATGTTTTCTAGAAATTCAATAAGTGAATGTTCGAAAACTCCTTCTCTTCCATAATAATACATTTTTAGAAAGATAGTCAGTTTCTTAAAAAAACATATCATCGTAACAATATATTCACCTCATTTCTCTAGTTTACACATGTGACTTTTTAGCTAATTTTTTTAATTTAAAAAGGAACTTATGGAGATGTAGTTTTCATTCTGAGGATGTGTGATACCGAAAGGGTTATAATTAAATTTTTTCATCCATTCCAAGAAATGAATGGTTAAAGCTTTATATATATATAAATCTTTGGAAAATTCACTTACAGATGTATATTGATAATGGGAAAATCTACTTTGAATATTCCTAAAATTTTGTAAATATAACATTTAATGCATATAGGTGCATTTCAAAATTATTTTCGTTTGTGTAGTTCTGAAATCATGCATTGTCGATATTTCATGGATTAAATAACAGACCATTCCTGTGATTTCTTTTTTAAATTAAATAATGATTTGAAATTTTCCTTAGGGTGTATTTTAAGCTTAAAAAGATGAAAAAATAACATATTATTCGTTATTACTTGTATCCAATTGTATTTAAATTCGTCCTCCGTAAATTCTAATTACCTCTAAGCCGAGAACCCAAGATGGTAACTGGATGATTAGTAGTCTGGAATTCAGTTCAATAACTCATATATTCGGTACCCAATTCAGGTATAAATATTAGTAATGATTCCGAATCTACTTTAAATAATCGATTTTAGATGCAGTTAACACTTTCGAATAAAAATGACCGAAGAGTTACCAACCATTAAAGATCGATAAAGTGCTTTTCAATGAATTTTACAGAACTACCAGTTAAAATTTTTGTTAAAATAGATTTATTTAAACATTAGAGTTAGTAAGAACTCTTAGTGAGATTTATTAATATTTAATTGATTTATTAAGAAAAACACAATTCTTAATTATTAACAAAAATATAAGCAATTAAAGTAATGTATTGAAAATTTGTGCGCAAATACTTTTATATATCTATATAAATATATGTTTTTGTATAAATTACTTTTGCGATTCACATATATTATCAATGATTTTTTCCAAGGAAAATTATTTCAAAATTTCATTAAATTCTCAGAAATTTGCTATTTTGGAAAAATGAATATTTTCTTATTACAAAACATCTATCTCGTATACATTCCTAATCGACTAAAATATCGATAAGCAAAATGCGCATTTGAATTCTTAACTAGTATTTGCTTAGTTTATCACACACACCTATATCATATAATGCTATGTGATCAAAATGTTAAACAACTAAAAATCTTAATGTCAGATACAATATTGATTAATTGATTAAGGAGAGCAGGTTTGCATAAAAAGTGTGATAAATTTAATTTTAATGATTAAACTTTTATGAGAAACCATTTCACACTAACTACTTACACATGTTTGGTAACATGAAAACTTCAAATTAGTATAAATTTGTTTTTAATATTAGAATAATTGTAGATTTTTAAAGAGTGCTTAAACAAAATTTAATTTACATTTTACCTTCATCACTTGGCTCAGAAGTAGTAATATATGGTTCTAAGGTTGTAGTTGTTGTTGGGGCACTAGTTGTTGTTGTATCTGGTGTTGTAGTGGTAGTAGGGCTTATTGTAGTTGTCGTTGTAGTGGCAACTTCGGTGGTTGATGTCGTTGGGATTTTAGTGCTTGTAGTCGTATCATCACTTTCTGTTGTAGAGGTTGTTGCTGCTGTTGTTGTAACAGAAGTAGGAATTTCTGTTGTTAATTCCTCTGTAGTTGATTCCTCAGCAGAAGTCGTTGTGGCATCCATTTCTGTAGTAGATGATATTGTAGAAGTAGTGTCATCAGAGGGAGTAGAAGATACTGTCGCAAGTTGTTGAAGGTATCTCTGTGGTAGTTGAAGTAGCTAATTGATCAACATTTTAAATAAAATAGAAAGAAATTATAATTCTTATACAAGAAGAATAATTAATATTAATATACAAAACTCTATTTATTATCTGCTTTTTAAGTCCTTTTATTATCTGTAATGTCTTAAGTATAGAAATACTTTTTTTAATTTAACTTGCACATTCCTCTTAAAAAATTTTCAGTTATTTTACGAATTATTTCTACTGCTTAAAGACTGTTTTATTCTCATGGAATGAAAATTATTTTAAATAAGAAGGCAAACACGGACTACAAGAAAATGCTCTCAAAAAATTTCAAATTTTATGAGGGAAAATAATTTATTAATTCCTAATACACTGGCATTTCCTTTGATAGAAAAAGAATAAGAAACACGTATTTTTATTGTTAAATAAATATATAATTTATTACAGTTGCATTGCATGAGAGAAAAATGAATTTTTTCCCTTAAATTTTTTTCTCATTCTATAACAGAATTACTTTCAAAATCTTTTAAAAAGTAAGCTTATTGGAAATAAAGGGAATAATAATTTATTAAAATACTTCGGAACTCAGTCTTTGATTAAAAAATTATTTGATATTAATCTTCAAATATTACACACAAATGATTCTTTATTTGATATTTGAGGATTAATATCAAATAATTTTTTTTTATTAAAAACGATAAATCTGTCAATTCTCCATTGTAAAAAAGTCAATAAAAGAATTATAAGAGAAATTGAAACCTCTTGACGCAGTTTCGATCAGAATATCCAAGTCAAACATTATTTGTTCCTGGCAATCGGCAGTGCATCACTACTCCTTTATTTTATCAATCGTTGCTCAAGACACTTAAGGCTGATTGGTTCTATTAATCGGGCTTCCATTTATTGAAAAAATCTAAGCCACTTAAAGATTCTTAAGTAGTAAGCATTTGTTGATATTCTACGGTTTGGAGATTCAATTATTATTTCAGGTAAGGACGTTATCATTTCTCAGTGATTAAGAATCTTGAAGCAGTTAACAGCGATAAGAGAATTGATACCATTGGCCACAAGACATTCTGGAATCTCACCACACTTATTTATTACTTGCTACTAAGTTTTAAAAGAATTTTTCAGTAATTCTACATTATTTTACTTTCTGACAAAGCATGTTTACATTTTATTTGAAATTTAATCGTCGCATCAGCTTACTGTTTTTAGGTAAAATATAATTCTTTCAAGCAGCTTTATAAAGCCAATTAAAGATGAAATACATTAAAACTATTTCCTCAAATATTCTATGTTTTCCCCCCTAATAATAACCTTTTAACTATGTGTAATCTTTCGACTATCATGGTTTATGGTAGATTTGAGTATTCTTACTGTACATTAAGAAAATGAGAAAGAAATTTTGATAGATAAAAAACAATTTAAAATATCTCATGTTGCATGATTTAAATTCTGCTATTGGCAATAGTAAATAAGTTACATGGAACTATCAAAAAATTACGTGATATGGAATTAAAAAAAACGATGATTTTGTTTCTAATAATATTAAGTTCCTTTTTATTTCCATTGGTTTCAATTAACATCCTTAATTTTCACTTATGAAATGTACGATGATATCAGTGTCCAAGTTACATTTATCAGGACATCATCGATACACAAATTTCTAATTTAGTACAGTAAACTGAAATTGAATAGCAAAGGCCTTGATTTTCAATTCAATTATTCATAAATTCACTACTTATGTAGGGTTGAATTATTCGTGTGGTCTTGGTCAATCACTGAATTAATGTTTGTGAGTAAAATAAATAAATAAATAAAAAGACTTGAAGAACAAGAAACTAAATTGAAAGATTAAGTACCGTTATTAAAAAAATAAGTCTCGTTAATAAAAAAAATATATACACACAAATTATAACTTTTAAAATAATTGGTTTTCTTTTTTTATACCTAAGTTTTAATTAAAATTGTGGAACAAAATAAAGCGCTAGACTATGTTTTTTTTCTTTAGATAACCGTATTTAAAATGTAAGGTAAAGTAAATCTCATTTAGTTTATAATTCCGACAAAGATATAAGAAATTTGTTGTCTTTAAGTAAGGGATATTGAAAAATTTATTATTTTGAAGTAAGAATCACTCAAAAAGCACCATTCATAAATTATTTTCTCAAATAAATCTATTCCTCAAAACACTTACTTTTTTTAATGAATGATTACGGAGAAAACGCAATAAAATGTTGAACCTTTTAATCTTTATTAAATGAATTTTCATATTTGAAGTATAAAAATTCATGTAGGTAACTTTTCCTTACCATGGGATTAATAATATAATTAGGAAATATAGAATTTAAAGAGAAACAGAAAATACAAAATTTTATATTTTACGAAGAACTATCAAAGATCTTCACGAAAATATATAAAACAAGAATAATACTTATAAACTAAATAGAAAGTATCGAAAATTGTTAATTTTAAATTCTAGTTATTTTAATACATCCTCTTATTTTTTGCATTTCTAATTTTATAGAAGTGAATTTAAATATTTAATAATTTTACTGTTGATATATTTTACTACAAACTAACCGTCTTCTGTTGTAGGGGCATTTGTTGTAGAAACAATTTCAGTAGTCGTTGCCTCTGTCGTGGTCGTGAGACGTTCTGTGGTAGTAGTGGTAGGTATTTCAGTTGTAGTAGGCTTTTCTGTCGTGGTAGGCACCTCTGTAGTGGTGGGTATTTCTGTTGTTGTAGGTTTTTCAGTTGTAGTAGGTATTTCAGTAGTTGTAGGCTCTTCAGTTGTAGTAGGCTCTTCAGTTGTGGTAGGTTCTTCAGTTGTTGTAGGTACTTCTGTTGTTGTAGGTTTTTCAGTTGTGGTAGGCAATTCTGTTGTGGTAGGTTCTTCTGTTGTGGTAGGTTCATTTCTGTTGTGGTAGGTTCTTCTGTTGTTGTTGTTGTCGGTACTTCTGTTGTGGTAGGTTCTTCAGTTGTTGTAGGTTTTTCAGTTGTGGTTGGCAATTCTGTTGTTGTAGGCTTTTCAGTTGTTGTAGGCTCCTCAGTTGTTGTAGGCTCCTCAGTTGTTGTAGGCTCCTCAGTTGTTGTAGGCTCCTCAGTTGTTGTAGGCTCCTCAGTTGTTGTAGACTCCTCAGTTGTTGTAGGCTCTTCAGTTGTTGTAGGTTCTTCTGTTGTGGTAGGCACTTCTGTAGTAGTGGGTTCTTTTGTTGTGGTAGGTTCTTCAGTTGTTGTAGGTTCTTCAGTTGTAGTAGGTTTTTCTGTTGTAGTGGGTGTTTCAGTTGTCGTACTAGTAGTTTGGACCATAGTAGTTTCTGCTTCAGTTGTTGTACTAACTGAGGTAGTTTCACCTGTAAGCACAAAAATTCTTAAAACTCACTCAATGTTTTAAAAAAATGCTGATTTCCATTGTAACAGAAAGTTTGATTTGATTATTTTCAAATGCGAATTGAAATATTTTTATGAAATGAACTTGAATAAAGAATAATGTCGAACTTACTTTTCAGAGCAATAATTTCCTTCGAATATAATTGAATACATGACCTTAAAGATGGCAAACAGAACTACTAATTATACCATTCTTTATAATTTCAGAGCCACTTGAGATGATAGTTTGATCGTTTTAATATTTCTAAGAAGAATTAAATTGACCATTTTGCAGAAAAGTTATGCATTCTGTAAAACAGTTAGCTTTTCATCAGGTCACTATGAAATTTCCCTCGTTCACACAATTGCATTTGTTAGTATTTTAATAACATAAATTTGCTTTCATGCCTTCTAAAAACAATATTTTCTTATTTTTTGAGTGTGTTCTTCAAGTTTACCCTCTCAACACAATGGAAACTTTCCCATGTATTTTTTTGTTTTTTAACTTCAGTTTAAGGATAGTAAAATATTCCAAAAATTAAAAAATATATCTAAGATTTTGAAAATGCCTAATAGATCAGCATATGATCAGCTATGTTAAAAATATAATTTTTATATCAGCTATGTTAAAAATATAATTTTTATATAGATAAGAAAAAGATTAATAAGTAAAATTGAGATTTAGAAGATGGAGTAGATTAAAGCAATACGTACTTTCGGTGGTTGAGGTGGTTTCAGTTGTAGAGGTGGACTGTTCCGTGGTTGATGTTGTTTCATCATTCACTGACGCTGAAATATAATTGTCTTTATAAATGTCAAGGTGAAAAACTTCTTGAAGCTTAATGATATAATTTTACATCAATAAAACCCCTCCTTCCTAACATTTATCCAACTTTTTAATTACTTACATTTATTACTTACAGGATGAAATGAAGTAAATTCATTTTGAGCTATAAATCACCGTAATTCAAATAAATGCAAGACATTTTATTTTATGGCCCTGGAAGACAGTATAAGTACGCTCCTTTCTCTTAATAAATGTAAATTTATAAAAAATATTGGAACACGTGTCTTTGACAAAACTACGCAGATATTTCTTCTATCAACTAACAAAGCTAGAAATCTATACCTAATGAGTAAAAGTTTTCAAATTGCAAATCTATATTCTGACAATAAACACTTGAAAAAATAAATGCAGATTTACAATTCTAATGATTGCTTCTTGATTTTGTTTCATTTGTAAAATGCAATATTCCAATTTTTACACATACATGAAAGATTAATTGGAAAATGTTAATTTACCGGAATTCTTTGGCAAATTAATAGGAATTTAGAATACGAACAAACACAGAAGTATAATGAGAAGAAGTTTCCTTTCAAAGCTGGGAAATCGATTGATCGACAAAATGAGACAAGATACTCTGTGTTCTTACAAGATTAAATAAAATTAAGCAAAACGTTTATTACTGTTTGCGATCAATGGCTCAAAATGATGAGAAGGAACACTTAGAAACCATATACATTTAAGACAGTCTGTACTTCATAATTAACTCGATGACTTGGTGAATTCACTCTTTCAGTACATTCTCGTTTTGACACTGAAACTGTTCTCTCCTTGTCAAACTAGGTCGGAAAAAATATTCAACCTCATGAATGACTTTAAAAATATGAAACAGGAGTCAAGTGCTAACCATTTATTTTCATTAAATCTGCTTTTAACTTGGTTATTTATTTTATTATAGACAAATAATTTTTAACTAAAATTCTTCTTTTTTTAAGTCATTATTTGATCACCCTACATGGGAATTTTGATTGCGGAAATAATGATCAAGTTTCGATATTTTAAATCTTTCTCGGGATTCACGAGAAAATAAATATGATCCTTTATAGAATAACGAGGTACTCAAATCCCAAAAATACTTTAAACATATCAATATGAGAATCGTATAGTGATTTTACACGAATTTTCATGAAAGTATCAAAGATAAGTATTATTAATCACGACAATACTTGGGTAAATAATAAGCTACAGCTTTTCATTGATATTTGATGTTTGGAAGTGTGGAAATCTAAAAAATAAAGGAAAGAAAATCCTTCAATATCACTTGATACTAGCAAAGAGCCTCGTGGTTAGAACATTAACTATTGGTAAATACTCCCAGAGCTTGACGTCCTGATATTAATACACCGAAAGTGATATCTCAAATATTGTTTTTATTACGTGATCATGATTTAAAACGAATGGGTATTTAGGATTGTTAAAACTTGATTCGCTTTCTGACAAATATAGTCAGTTATCCTTCCACTTGTCCCGAATGTAAATTCAAATGCTATTGTAATTAATGAGAGAAAATGTGCATTTGAGAATTCTGTCAGTTAAATTATATATAAGCAAGATTTAATACTTTTCCTCATTTTCTTAAAAACGAGTTTTAAAAAAATCATAAATTTCTGTAGAATGTTACGACTCTTTAATAAATTAATAGCTAAAATATTTCAAAATATGTTAATGTCTCGACTAAAAAAACCGTGATATTTAATTTAAAATGTTTCTTAATCATTATATTTTCCCTCATAATTCCATATAAAAAATAATTTTATTAATTTTAAGCTCTAAGGAAATGTGTTTAAGAGATTTTCTTAGAATCAAATATTGATATTAAATTTTTATTTATCATTTACTATTAAACTTTATTCTTACATATTCTTTAAATAACACATAAAAATAAATATATTGTTAAATGTTAAAATAATTTTACTTTATATAGTATAAAATTATCAGCAAATTTTATAACCTTTAAAAATGATTTTTGTTGCTTTAATTGCAATTAATTTTCTAAAAAATATTCATCTAATTACCAAACCAATAATGTAATATAACTTAATAAATCGAAAAATTTAGATCTATACCCAAATAGTGATAATTTAATTAATTGAAAAAGAGAAATTCATATTTTTAAGAAAACTTACCCTTATTTTTTTAGTTCCAATACATATATGCATAAGTAAAGATGTAAGTATATGTAAATATACACACAAATATGCATACATTCTTACATTAAAATACTTTCAGCTCATACAGAATTAAATCATAGCATTCAATTTTTTTCAAACATCCTCTAACATAAGCAATACACACACAGTTATTCAAATACATATAAACTTTTCATTCAAGCACATATGCATAATATCACAATTCAAACCGAGAATAAACTTGGATTCATCTTACTTGTCAATTGACTCTCATTCAAACAAACAAACATTATTCATGCATTTCATTACAAATTTCGATAATATACTCTAGGTATAAATCTGCAGTACAAAACTCCCGTTCCAGGTGATGTTCAATGGCAGACAAACAATTTCTTGGATCATAAACTTTATCAGTTTCAAAAAATGAATTCGCATTGCTTAAAATTAAAAGTTTCTAAGGAATTATATTAAAATAATAACAGCTTATTGCTTTCTTTCTTAGGAAAGAATGATTTATGATTTGGTAAAAATACTCAAATGGGTTAAGCTCTTAATTTTAAGAAAAATGCTTCTTTTTTTAAAGTAATTTCTGAAAGTAGCGATGCACATTACACCAAACTAATACCTTTGTCAATGTTTGGGCTTTAGAAATAGAAGTGTTGGAACCAAGTGTATAGATGAATTATTTGCACGCTGTTCTTTATATTAATAGTTTAGGCTTTGATTTTCCTACTTTGAGCACATATATCTATGATCTACTTTATTTACTGCTTTACTGCCACTTTTTGCTTACGAAGGCTAACATAGGTTCTACTATTTAAAGTCTGAACTATTAAAAATCTGAACTATTAAAAACATCCATACTCCCCAGAACTACTACACAAACATCCATACTTAAAAGCCAAGTAGTTGTTCGGAGTCCACTTTAACTAGATTCCTAATTAATCCTTCGTATGCAAAAAGTAAGTTGGCTGAAAAGTAAGTAAATCTGAGCTGTTGGTTAGCAGCCATAGATTGTTTTATTAAAATTTCTATAAAATGAATGGATTTGAGATGCCATTAATCAACCTGGAACAAGATTTTGTAGAAATGATGTTTTAATAACAACTGAGACATTCTATCAATGTTCTATTTTTATACATTGAGGTATTATACAACATAGCAATTTTGGTTACTATTATTAAATTTTTTTCATCACAAACAACCTCTGATCTAATAAAAGAAAAGGGATTTATATGTACATAAAGAATAATGATGTGCTTGCAAATATAAAATACTACTAGTGCCAATGTATCATAATCGTGAGGCTTTAATTGTTTAAAAGATTGCAAAAATGAATCGAAGTAAAGGGACTACAATAGCCTGATGAGAAAAGACATCGTTCTAGTGTCCAGATTGTAATGTGTTTGATACCCAACTCGGCCAAAGATTGTTAAATTGAGAGGTGTGTATAATCTTTGAAATTCTTTCAGATAATGCTCCTCCACTAATATGGAGTAGAGTGAATTTTAGAGGGAAGAAGATGTTGATTTCGATACTTGACTTTGATTCATATTACAAATTACTTACAGTATTGCTTACGATTTTGCATATAGAGTTTTGTCTGCAGAAATAAGCAACCTTCACAATCCCAATAGCTTACTTACATTTTTATAGCTTTTTATTCTATTAACTTTACATTTGTGCATTAGTTCATAAAAATTAAATTGAGGGTTGTAATTTAACCAGGTAATGAAAGGCATTTTGTTTAGCGGGTTCGACACCTACCATCCGAGACCGCGGTAGTAAGTGTCTATGCAAGTTATAAGTTCCCTATGGTTTAATTGTATTACGTTAATGTAAGTAAGATAATGCTAACCAAAGTGTTGATCTGGTTACCTGACTGCTGAACAAGCAGAGAACAAAGTTTGTACGCTAACCTTCAGTTCAACAGTTTGTGGGTTCGATTCCCACTCCGGGCTTGGATGTTTGTTGTGGTTCTAAACCCACTTATACTGTAGGTCCCGGTTTAATAACCTTTTGTGTGCAAAATGACCCTTGAGCGACAAACAAATCAAACCAAATAGTCTTTTGACCGTGTTTAAAGTCGGTTAGCAATATTCACTGACTTCAGCTAGCTGAAATTGGCTGCCAATAACAAAAGGATTGAAACAAAAATAATTAATTAATTAACTGAATGAGAAAAAGAACTGCATTATTTCTTACTTATTGTAACTCTTTAGCTAAAGGAAAGCAATTATTTAATATAAATGTTTCATATTTATAAACTGAAAGGTATGTTTTTACTCAGCATATAATTCTTAATTCGTCTCTGAAAAATCATTGATAAAGAATCCTTAATTTTTTTTCCAATATTGTTTTAAGCTCAACTTTGTAAAAAAATAATGCTGCAAGTTAAAATTATAAACTTTGGATATCTAAGATGGCATTCGAAAATATTAAATTGTAATAAATATTTCAGTTTTTTTTTTAAATTTAAAAACAATATTATATATATATTTTTACTTAGTGATGGTAAAGAGCTAACTATTTGAAAAGGAAATCTGTCATACAAATTAGCCTAGTCACCGTTTTAAATAGATATGTGATTTTCTTTTGTGATCGTGAAAAAATGTATATGTTTGAAATATACATGTTGCATCCATCTGTTGGCTTCACTCTAAACTTCATCTTATACTTAACATTTCTTATACTTTATGCGATCAAAAAAACAAAAAAAAAAAAAAAGAAAGGAAAAAAAGGCTCCTGGTTACGTCAGCAGAAAATTGACATATAAAGAAGAATATTACAAAAAATAAATCTGTATGTTCATTATTTGGATGGTATTAAGTAGCATAATCGTCTAAGACCTTTTCGAAATCTTTAAGAAACGAGTCTTCCAAGACGTTTGCATACTTTCCATTAATCGTGATTTAATCTGACTTCTGATTGGTGACTGAATTTCATCCATACAAAGCTTATATGTATAACCTGTTTCAGTTCTAGTATTGCTTGCTTAAAATATATGTGCTTATTTTAGCTTGCTGCTACTTGCTTATTTTAGTTAATTTACTATATAAGTTAGCTATAAAATGCTATAATAAAGAATTTTAATATATATAATTTTCGTATCTATAAAAATTGCTATATAAATAGCAATAATATATTATTGCTTGACATTATAAATATTACTTCTATTTATATTTTTATTTATTTCCTTTTAATTGAAATAAATTAAAATTGTTTCTAACAAGTTTGGAATTTTCATTTATTTAAGACATTTTTGAAGATCAATGAGAAATACATATATGTTTTCAAGGACACTAGAACGTAAACCGTAGATTTCCCAGATTATTTTATCTTATTGAAATTCTTAAGAAAGAACGTGAACAGAAAAATCCCTTGTCTTTTCTTAGATCTAAGTATATTATGAAATAAAATCAATTTTTCTTTTTTAAAAATCCAACAATGTTCTTTTTTTTTTAGTCCAACATGCAAAACTTTTGAGGATCACTGTCTTCACTGAGCAGCACTGTTTTTTTCTTAGCAGACGATAAAATTCCATTGATAACTGGAAAAAAAAGGTTTTCTTCAGCACATATGTTTTCCAAAAATATTAATATGCACTTTTATGTTTTTATCAATTTCATATAAATATTATCAACAGACTTACAATCTAGAGATTTGAAATAAAGGATAAATTATTTAAACTCTAATGAATTTATTAAATTTTCATATGATTATAATGTTACAAGAAATAGTTTCCTATTTATTAAATTTTAATTTTAATTAAGGAAGTTTTCTCATTTCCATAAATGAGAGAACACATAATGATTTTTTTTATTAAATCCCTCACAGAATGAGAGAATGATTTTTTAAGTATTTATAGATTTTCCGGAAACAATATTTTTATTTAGACTTAAGGATTATGATGAAAGATTATGAATACTCTTAGAAGATTATAATCTTATTTTCAAACCCTTTTTAATAATTTTGAATCTTATGATGAAGTAGATTTTTATTTCTTTACTACTATAAAATTATAAGAACTTAATATTTTCGCTCTTTTTTTTTTCCATCTTTCTATGAATATTCATTAATTTCGTTATAGTGTATTTTATTCCTTTTTTAAAATATGTAATGTATGCTCTCTACAATATTTATTACTTATCTTCAATTTTTTCTAATTAGCTCAGAATTCATTCACATTTTGACTCTGTGCTGTGGATAGCTTAACAGCTGTACACTGTTGCAATGCTTATCTAAATATTTGATCCACATCCACCTACAGAGAGGGAAAAAACGCAAAAAACTCTTAAATACCCACATTGACAGAAAGCAGTTTAAGTACAGCTAAAAAGACGCCCTCCTCATCTTGCTCAAAATCACTTGAAATGAAACCTGGTATCTTCCATTCCAAAGAGCACGGTTCAACCACTAAATTACAGAGAATCCAAGTTTAAACACTTGAAACTTGACGGCCGATTGCTGTTGTAAGGCATTTGAATAGCTGCCGTTAAGTTTAGGGAAATTTTTTTATAAACAGTTGTGCGTTTTCACATCTCCCAAAATCGAAGGAGAAACTTGGACCTATGCCTCTACCCGACGGACTCTCATGCAAAAAGCAGGAACGGAACTTCTTTCTTTACATTATGCAGTAGCTTGGATCAAACCAGGAACATTTTATGTAAAAGAGCGTGAACCTTCCACTACACCATGATGAGTCCTTTATAGAATTCATAAATAAGTGAAATTTTCTTCCATAAACAATAAATAATAACAAAACCAAAATTGTAAATGATCATTGTTTCTTTTTGTAAGGCAGCAAACACTTCTTTAAACGCGAATATGTTAATTGCTTCCTCAATTACGGAAGGTTTCCTCTTGATTCCTTTTATTCTAACAAAAAGCCACATAAACTGAGAATTTTTTTCAATTTTTAAAAAAATTGTAATGTTTATTTGAAGTAGTCTCTCAAATTTACTTTTTTGTATAATACGGATGAATGTCTAAGTTATGCAGAAAAATTGCCTATGTTAAATAGGTTATGTCAACAAAAATCCAATAAAAAGTTTTTCTGGACAATCATAGATGGTCGAGAATGATATCATTCTGGTAGATGTAGATGATATACTTACTCTTCTGAAATCCATAACTTTAAATGGACTTATGCATGTTGAATATTCTGTAGAAACTTTTCTGGTACAACCTATTACGTAGAAGAGGGTACAAGTTTGTATATCCCATTTGTTATTTCCTCATGGCTCAAAACTATAATGTTGAGGGTCTGTTTGATGACTTCTGTCGGCAGAAAAGGTTTCTTGTTTTATTTTTCATGTAGATTGTGTTTTTCTTCCTCAGAAATTGTTGGTATTTTCTACTTTTCAAACAGTTTAAATTAGTTCTTTTGTCAGTCATTTTATACTTTCTAGACACTTTTTTAAATGACAAATATATTTTTACGAAAAAGTTTTTTTTCATTTATTTTTTCATTATTATGAGAGGGGTATTCTTTCTTGAGAACTCGCATTTATTTCAGTAAACAATGTATCAATTAAACTACTTTAATGAATTTCGCGTAACAGTTCTGTGAATTTTATAGTATTTTGTTATTTTGAATAAGCTTTAAAAAGTATTCTTCAAAAATTCGTTAACAATAATTTTAAAACTCCTTTTTTGATTCACAATTTAAATAAGAATTATCAAATATGTAAACACACAAATATGCAGTAGTAGCTAGAAATATAGAAACAATTTAGGTAAAACCTATTTTTGATGTTTGAAGATATCTAACACTAAAAAGTTTTAAAGTAAACCATAAAACTCTATATACCATTATAAAATAATTTAATCAAGAAATAAATGAAATGATTTTTTATGAAGGAATTTTTATACTGTGACATAAGATATAAGAAAGAAAATAGAAAAAAATGAGACATACAAACAATTTAACAGTTTCAATTAATATTTAGTTGGGTAACTATTAGCTTTAATTACTACTTTATAACTTTTTACATGGAGTAAACTATTTTGCTTATTCATTGCTTAATATAAATCAAAATTATTGTTTCTATTCACTGGGCTTTATAGTTAGGTTGTTTCTCACGCACCAGTATCTTTAATTGCTTCCATAGATTTTCCTTAGTATTTGGATCTCGGAGGTATCCAGACTATTTCAATTAATGAAAATAATTACCTTAAAACCGCTGTTACGAAGATGAATATTATTGGAATACAAATACTTGAAAAAAGCAAGTATTTCCTTTATGCATTTTTTGTGTGAACATTTAGATTTTATGTTATTTCACAAATTCTACCTACACTATTTGATCTCTAAAGCAGTTTCATACCATTAACCAAAATAAATATTTCATTGTAGTTGTAAGGTAGTGTAGATGCAGATCTTCGCCAATCATGCGTCTTATTATTTTTGGACAGCACTACAAAACAGGGTTTTGGTCTAACCTCTCCAAATCATACCTAATTGTTCGAACCTAGAGCTAAAATTCGAAGTATACTTCTCTATCTTAATAACCGAATGAGACAGGTAAAAGTCAGGTACAAAACTGTAGGGTAACAACGATTTAGAAAACTAAATGAGACTTTCCAAGCAGAAAAGGAGGCATATAGTATGCATTAATTTGTGCTAGAGTTTCAACACACTGTTACATCCGGCAATAGCGCCTCCTTATGTAACTGAGTTGAAACTAGAACACAATGAACGCGTGTTCTACCCGTTTTCCACACATTTTGTGGAAAGTATCGTTTGACATAAGATTACAGCTATTCTACAACTTTGCAGTTTGGTCTGTATTTTAATTTTCGAGATATAACTGCTACATTATAAAATCAATGCTAAGAATGATTTAAGTAGTCACACTTTGGATAAGCGCTTTCCTGTACTTTCACAAATTCTTTTTGACCTGAAACAATGGGTGTTCTAAAGTAAGCAGATGAAACTTTACTGGGTGCCTTAGTTATTAAAGTTGTGTATTTAATTTTCCAGTAACGTAAACAATACTGAAGTTTACAAAAAAAATTGTAATTTGTTTATTGTTATTCAATTTGTTAAAACTCAATTTGTTTGAGTTTTGAATACTTAATTTATGCAAGAACAAACAGGTCAAATTGAAATACAATAATTAAAAATAAATTTACTTTTGAATACTTGCTTAGAGTTTGGAGATTATTTCCAGGGTCTGGAAGCCTATGTTTAGCTCACTGAGACTTGAAGAAGCTCTCGATTCTCTGAAATAATTGTTTGAGAAGATAAAAAGTTTTAAATTGACATTTTTTCTCGATAAAATCTGAAAGTTAAGCAAAATAGTAATTTTTAAAAAATTGTAAAAAATATCACTTTAATTAGAAACACAACTTGATAATCTTATATTAAGAGAAATGTTGTTCTGAAATTTTACAAGTATAAAATTATAGTTTGAAATATAAACTTAATATAAAATCAATATTTTATTTAAAATATCTCAAATTATTGATAGTTTTAATTTAAAAAACAGTTCTTCGTGCTTACAAGTTTTAAGCACGTTAAAAATAAAAAGTTTGGTAATGCGCGCGCGTGTGTGTGTGTGTGTGTGCGTGCGTGCGTGCGTGCGTGTGTGTGTGTGTGTGTGTGTGTGTGTGTGTGTGTGTGTGTGTGTGTGTGTGTGTGTGTGTGTGTGTGTGTGTGTGTGTGTGTGTGTGTGTGTGTGTGTGTGTGTGTGTGTGTGTGTGTGTGAAGAAAAAGTTGTTACATAGTAAAAATTTTAAACGTAATATTTTATATACAGAATTGAAACTTTGTACGCAATAATAATGTATACAGCAAACTATTTTTTATTTCAATTGTTAAGGTATAATGTTTGCAAAATGAAAATAATATTATTTACAAAACTGTTACATATGATTTTAAAATTCCCCAATAGTAGTACTTCATGAAAAATTTGATAATTTCTTTAATTAAGTAATCTAATTTAAATTTTTTAAAAAGAAATGATATTGCTCATCAGCTAAAAAGATTAGAAAATAAAATAATAATAAAAAATAAGATTTCTTATAATTCGTAAACACACACATATCTTAAAAAGAATGTTATTATATGATTTTTGGCATTATTTCTAGCAATGTTTTCAATAGAACTAATATTTTATTATTTATTTATCCATTCAGATTAGCAACTTACGACTTTAAAATTTTATTTATTAAGTGGAAAATATAAATATATGATTATAAAACTAAATTCAAGCTTAATTAACTTCTGCATTGAAAATTTATTATCATCATTAATGGAAATATCAAATTTCTTACGAAATATTTTATTCAATTATTAAAATATTAAATGAAAATATATTTTCAAATTCTTTCATTTCTACAGAAATAATATTTGCACTCTAAAATATAGAAACAGAATATTGCTTTAATATTTTGCAAACAATTTTCTAATATTGTTTTAAAATGTTCATTGCAAAAATTATACTTTACCAATTTCTCTGTTTCTCACAAAGATAGAATTTCCATTAAGTTGGGGGAAATACTTAATTCGATATAATTAAATTAGATTATTTTATTTATAATCTAATTAAGTATATTATATATGTTATCAATAATAAAATTAGAATACATTAAAAATATTTCATAATATATTAAAAGTTAAAATAAATTGTAATGAAATGTTGCTTAAAATCCATTATTTTGTTGAAATATAATATATTATTTTTGTTATGCGTTTTTTTTCGAAAATAAATATTTTTAAGGTACATAAGGAACAATAATTTGAGGAGTTTATGCATAACTATTCGTAATTGTAAAGAAAATACTTCTTGCCTTTTCATTTCAAATATAAAAAGGTCATGAAATACTTCAATGAAACATTTTACGCTTCAAGTGTTCATCTAATGTTTAGTTTTTGGATCGTAACGGAAAATTTTATGCTAATGCTTATTTTTTTTTTGTTTTATTTTTATTTAGAAATATATCCTCCAGATTCCTCCAAATCAGACAAGTCCAAAATGCACGGCTTTGTATTACAGATCCTTAATACTGATCCATTGAAATAAGTAGAATAATTAGCAAATCCGTCCTCTTAGGAACAGTGATTTCAAATATCTTGCATACGGAATACCCATAATCCCAGATATATTGGCAAGTCATGACATATAAGATCTGTTGTGAGGCTTTTTTTTAATATCCACTGTGAATTAATTTCTTCTGGAAGAATTTTTATAGATAATGGGTCGTTTACAAGTCGTAATACCGGATACACTGGTTGCTGGAAAGGATTTACCTAAGGTATGTCACATTCTAATGTTCTGGAAAATAAAACATCTTAATCTTGAATATAACCATCATTTAATTTGAAATAATTTCCAGCATGGCTCAATGGTGGATTCATTTTCTTCGTAGTGGAATGTTCCAGGAGGAACTTCCAGAGACAGGATAGATGGATTTTTAAATGTCCAGTAGCAGACAACCTAACAGCCTAAATATGTAAATATCCATTACATCTTTGCATCTCAGAAGGTCTTTTCACAAAGAGTGGTCAGTTTTCGTATTCAACAAAGGAGAAAATTCCAATTACGACACATCTGCATACAGAAAGAAGAACTGCAACAGCCGTACCTCGTTCTTCAGCAATGGCTGGTTTCAAATCTGAGATTTCCGCTCTGAAGAATGCAGCCCTACTACAGGGCCTCGGTGAGCCAGGGATGGAGTTGCTTTCC
The DNA here is from genome assembly GCA_037975125.1 of Latrodectus hesperus. Lineage (NCBI taxonomy): Eukaryota > Metazoa > Arthropoda > Arachnida > Araneae > Theridiidae > Latrodectus > Latrodectus hesperus. The sequence continues at coordinate 42,222,704 of CM075856.1, read as the reverse complement.
TTCTTTTTACATACTCGTCTGTCCGAATAGCTGTATGAATGTTTATCCTCACTTATAACACATTATTATGGCCCACTTAAAAAGCTATACGAGGCAGATATTCAGTTTACGTTATAACTGCCTTTAGCTGTTGAGCTTTCAACTATACTGAGTCGAATACCAATCGATTAATTATAAATTCACCTTCTGTGTGTAAATTATATTTACATACAATTATGGATTTAATAGTTTCAAAGTTATTTTTTGTTGAAGAATTACTAATTTTGATTACATGAAAAGCTATTTTTGTTACTATTAAGATTTTATGTAGTAATTTTTATTTTTTTCTATTTCTATTTTAAATTTTTTTATTTTTTCAAAAATGTTTTTGTTTATTTTTTTCTCTCCCAAAATTTTGTTAATTTTCTTATATTATTGTGTATTTTCTTCCAAATTATTAAAAAGTTAATGAAAAATATATAAAAATTGGATCAGTACTGTGGAAAGTGTGTCCATTGAGTTCTATATTATATTTCCTACAAAAAAAGATAAAAACATTTTTTGCTATTACTATTTTGTTCACAAATGTCATTGAAATAAAGTTATACAGTGAAAAGTATTGCATAAACGTACCAACACATATGGATTTCAAATTAATATTTTACTGGATACAGTCCTTAATATTTAAAATTTAATACTTATTAAAAAAAAAGTTTTCGAAAAAGAGGCACATAAATATAATGGAGCGTTTTTAAGTGTTTGTCACGTGAACAATCACTGTGAACTGCAAATTACCAGGATGGAAAGATGGCACATTATGAGAATGTGAAGAAATAAAAATTATTTGGGACAGAAAAATAATGTATAATATTAATTTTGATCGAAATAAAAATATTAAGATAGGAAGTCTTTCTGCTCAGCATTCAGCAAAAATCTAATCAGAACTATAAAAAACTTGCTATTATATGCAAAATATTTATAAAATATACTCTTCCTTTATAAATATGCTCAAGCAGCTTGTTCACATTTGCTTGTAATTCATTATACATAATGATCAGGAAATTGTTCATCTAAAATACCAAATTTCCAAATATAATTACTAAAAATAATTTTACTATTAATACTTTTTTAATGAACTGTAAGTTAAAATATAATTGAAATTTTCCTTTTATTATAACTTTTGAAAGTCCTGTTCATATAAGGCATCTTTATTTGTGCTAAGAGTCATCATTCGAGGAATATGTCTTCTAAAAGCAAGAAACGCATCAAATTCACATTTTATTTCCAAGATCGTGATTTAAAAAAAATATGCTTTCCAGAGAGTTATCAATTTTGTTAAAAATCCGATGTCAAAAAATTTTGCTTTTGATCAAAAAATGTATGACTCATGAATTGATGTTTTGTTTTAAAAGCCTGCTTTCAAAAGTCCCTTGACAAAATAGCTTGGCGGGTTACTCTTGTAGTTTGAGAAGTATGATTTAAAATATTGAATACCATTATTTGTTTTTAAATTTTAATCAATATTTTAACAAAAATATTAGTTATTCGGATCTAAGGGTTTAGCATAGATAGTTGGACAGCAAAGATAATCGAATCTTTTTAGTGCGATAAGTTGCAGATGTTACACAAGCCACAGTTCGTATCTGTTTCTGCGTAAGCACACACACGTCTGTCTTTTTAAATGCTTGGGTGTTTCAGAATTTAATCGCTTATGACATGCAAATACATCTCACTAGCTGTGAAAATTCTTCCCGGTAAGTAATTTACGCAGTGGGCATTAAAATGAATTAAAATAGGCTTAGGCTGTTGAACTATTCATAATGCTGAATCAAAATTATTCGAATCTAAAATAGCTCTTAATCTTTTCATTAATATTTAGGGAAATGAATGGGAACTATTTTTTTCAAACATTTCCAATAATTTTTCCAATCAATTATTTCATTTTCATTAATAAAAATTGTTAAAAAATATTTTGGGGTAGGCAAAATCCTGAATAATTTAAATAAGACATTTTTTTCAATAAATCCGTTAAAACAGCACGAAATTAAATTTATTCGTTTTAAAATAATCGTGAGAGATAAATATTTTAATTACTTTAATTAGGAGACGAATTTCAAATTTTCTCATTATCGAATCGAAACAGGAATCTCGAAATAATTAACAGGTTCTAAAAGTCTTGCTTCATTCTAATCTTTTACAAATATGTTTTAAAAGTGATATATAATAATAAAATAGAAGAAATGAAATTATGACTCAAATATACACAGATACAAACGAGAATTATTTCATGAAATTAAAAATCAAACGCAGATGATATCTTCAGGCTTTCATATAATACAATTATGAAACTGTATTAGGTACTTATTCTGCAATGGATCAATGTAAAGGTGAACTTGTTTTACGATTGGCAATGATGAATATTTCATTAAAAATAGAAAACTAAATTATTGCTTGATGCTAGTAAAAGTTTTCTTATAAATATTTTGAAGTATTGTTTTTAAGGATATATCATACTTTTAACTACTTTTTTAATTAAGGAATATAAAGAATATAAAAGAAGTAAAATGATTTAAGCGTTTCTTTTTTTAGAATGATTCGTAATATTTCTAATATTTTAATTAAGGAATTTAAAACTAAAAATCCAAAATTAAATCAAAGTGTCGATTTTTTTAAAGATTTCTGAAATTCTTAGCAGTTAAAAACTAAATTTTAAAAAAAATTAAAGAATTGAACTCTCGAACATTTTTTTAGAACTTCCGATATAAATATTAATATTCTAACTTGTTACTGAAAAAATTAAAAGAAGAAAAATTCAACCCTGTTAGTTTTTACCCCAATAATTCCTTAATTAAAATTAAAAAGGAGAAAAATTCAATCCTGTTGGTTTCTTCCCCAATTTTTGTTTGTTTTCCATAATTCGTAATATTCTTAACGATTTTTTATAAAGAAATCCAATTCAGTATTGAGAGATTCAAAAATTCAAATGAAAGCATTTGAATCTAGAGGATAGATGCGATGAATTGAGCTCTGGTCTATTTTTCATAGGATATCTCTGATACATTTTTTATTGATCATTGGTGATATCACTAGAGCAATAACACTCCTTACTTTTTCACTACAGAAAATATTCGAAAAACAAAAGAATCATTTTGAGAGAAAACATCAAGTAGTGATGAAAATATGATGAGGTATAAAATGATTATGAATCAACTCTTGAGATAGTGTACTTAATTAGAAAAGACCATTTTGCAATACAATTTTACAGCGAAATGCTGAAAATTTCAAACATATTCAAATGTACTTAGACTCAAACTAAAATACGAACAACCCCACTAAGTTTTTTAATTTGTTATGCCATCAGGCCAAATGATGATAAGTATTATATTTAAATATACGAAAGAAGCAATAATTTGCTCATTCATGATTTCATATGAAGTATTTCAGTATCAGCATTTGTATTAGTTTTTCATAAATGACACACATTAACGAAAAATAAAGTGCTGGACAATGAAAAGAAATTTAATAGAGAATAGAAATAAAACTCTTACTTGATTCGGAAAATATCAGGAATGTTCTTGGTCCAGGAAACAGAGCAAACTTGCCCTGCAGAGGAAGGAGACGAGCACGCGAACTGATCTGTCTCCAGGAGACGCACGAAATGTCAGTTAATGGAGCATTTATAAATCCTAATGAATTTTTAACGTCATCAGAATTCCAGTACATAACAACGTAATCTTGTTGCTGAAAAAATAAAAAATTGCGTTTGAGACGATGCATCGACTTTCAAAAAACGCTGGTTTTGAACTGCAATCTTTTTATTTTCATTGCGAGTAATATATTTTCGTATGAACAAGAGAAATGCTATTTAGAAACACAAAGAGGAAGTTTATATTTACATGTTACATAACCTAATTATTTATTTTTCATAATAAAAATTCAAATATATGATGATTTTTCTCAGTTGAGAAACAGTTTCTGTTATATTACTGACTTGTTGATTCCCTAAAACCATCCCCCATGGTAACAAAATAATACTTTAATATTCTTATCAATTCATGCTCAACACATGTAAAGCCAGTAAACTGCATGATTAAAATTTAAGCTGCCTCATTTAAACCTTCCCTTCTCCACTGTTCCAACAAGGCGTTTGGTCAGTGCTGATTTCGTCTTTTAACAAGGTTATTGATTTATTTACTTTTTTATATTTGTTTGAATATAAGAACTTGTATTCTATTGGTGATATAGATAGCAGTAAGAAAATTAATTTTAACTCAAAAGTACCAATATTTTGCCTTATATCAGGATTGAATCAATCGTAGAATACTTTTTCTGTTTAAATTAGGTGTCAACTCGTGTTAACTTCAAAACATGGATACCATAGATAAGTCTGTCAATCTTTCTAAGCGACATTCTTTGCTTGACATAGATCTATTTCCAAAACATCCTGAAAATTTTGATAGGTATAAAATGTGTGGTGTTCCACACTGAAGTACTTATTAACTAGAGCAAATGTGAAGAAAGGTTTTGTTATGCAATCAAGAAAAGCATTTTACTTATCTAAACACTCATGGTTGAAGAGGATGAGGAAGAGGGAAAACAATAACACTCAAATCACAAGAAGCCATCAATTTCATATGATTTCTAAGTCTATAAAAGTACAAAAGTCCCACTGTGCCATATTTGACCATGTGGCAGTTAAAGAGAGATAATTTTTTCAGAACATAGCCTTCTCACGAGTCAAACGGGGAGACGATCTTTAAATCATCAAAAAGTTCACTCAATCAAACAGGCTGAAAAAGATAATATTGTGATTGTATAGGAAACAAAAATGAGATAGCAGCCACTTTAGTTATGTTTTCAATTCTTTTATGAAATAGGCACATCATAAGGGAAACAAATCATGTACCATAATATTCAATCGATTCATAGATGACAGGAAGTCATTAAAAGTGATCATGGTTCAAGGACAACGATATGTTGCAGCTCAATGAAATATTTTGTTTTGTTTAAACTATTGTTGAGGATGAATCCTGTTTTCTAGATTTGACATATTTTATTATTTGGACAAACACTCATCTGAAAGTAGAGAATCTTTTTGGTATATCTACATAATTAAGAAAGGGATTCTCAATGCAATGATTTCCTGTCTTCCTTTATATACATGCTGTGATACCTTTCTAATATAAAGAATTCCAAATATCGAGATTCAGATGAATATGGCTGACTACGAATGTCTCCTTGAAGAAACATCTCCATACTTCAGAGTTATATAAAATCAAATCTCCTTTATTCATAATGTATGGGATCCAAAGGAGAAAATTTTCCAAGACGTTAAAAGGTGCGAAATAGTTGAATTGGTGTCATCTGCAATATTTCACTGATGATAAAAGTTGTGTGAGAAAATGATGAGCATCTGCAGCATAGAGATCTGGGCAGAAAAGCACTTAAAAGGCATCCATCCGTCCGTATAAGTGTTGTTGCCATCATATATGTGGAATCGATGTGAATTCAAATAGTTACAATTTACCATTGTACGCAAGACTTTAAATGAAAAAAAATGCATAAAAAACTATTTGTTGTTACATTTTTATCGATAAAGTATCATTCTTTAGAGTAGTTCTTTTCTGACGAAGTTTAAATGCTTTTATCGAAAACATTTCTTCTCGGAAAAATAAACTAGCATAAGCATACGAATTTTTAATCGAAATAAAAAGGCAATCATTAATCATTTGAAACTTCTGTTTCAAATGGTTTTCTAAATATATCATAAGCAAATTTCAAATTCATTATATATATATATATATATATATATATATATATATATATATATATATATACAGGGTGATTATAAAAAAACTTTGCCAACATCTGCACTTCTAGCGTCCATTCTATTTAACCAATCAAGATGATACTTCAAATATAGTTCTTTTGAGATATGCGCTCGAGATTCTGTGAATGGCAACACAGTGGCCCTCACGGTTACAGTTATAGTGACAGAAACTCGAAATTTTCGAATGGCAACGCCTACTTTTTACCATCGCAAAATGTTCAGCACATGCGAAAACCCTAAATAGCGTTGAAACGGTACCGATATGTCCGAAAACCGACGTGTTATACACATACAAACAGTTCTTCAAGGCGCACGGAGGAATAATGCATACGACAGAGACAAGACACTGCTCAATGATGAGAACACATAGAGAAAAAAATCTTTATTAATTTCAAACATTTTCCACATGAGTGCCATCACAGGCAATTACGCATTGCATGCGGGAGACGGTGGACAATGTCGCTGCACGCAACATGGCACGAGGGATGTTTCCAATCTCACGCCGTATAGAATCCTTTAAGTCCGACAATGTTTGAGGATTGCACAGATAAACTCTGGATTTGAGATAGCCCCAAAACCAGAAATCCGTAGGCGTCAGATCTGGGGATCGCGCAGGCCACGGAAAAGGATAATAGCGTGAGATGATGCGATCACCAAAATGCTGATCCAGGAGCCTTTTAACTGACCTCGCTATATGTGGAGGTGCGCCATCTTGCATCCAAACAATGTCATTGAGTGCATTCAGCCGACGCAACTCCGGTAAGACATAATTTTTCAGCATGGCTGCATACCGAGGACCCGTTACAGAACATGTTGCAGGGCCAGTCGGGGTCGTTTCCTCAAAGAAGAACGGGCCCAGAACAAATGTAGCTGTAATGCCGCACCACGCAGTCACTTTGGCGTCAAATAATGGTACTGGCGCCACAGCATGAGGATTCGTCTCTCCCCAGTGCACACAATTCTTTGTGTTAATGCTGCCATTTAAGGTGAAATGCGCCTCGTCCGTCCATAGTATGCGAAGTGGCCAGTCGTTATCCGCATCATATCGTAACAAAAATGCATTTGCGAAGTCCAGACGTTGTTGTGGGTCACCCGGCTCCAACATCTGGACGCGCTGGAACCGATAGGGAAACATGTGAAGTACCGAGCGCAAGAGCTTGCGGACCGTTGAGTTCGGAATATCCAACACGCGCGCTATGCCTCTTGCGGTTTCTGTGTGTCCTGCAATCACTGTATGGTGCACTTCCATGACAACGTCCTCAGAAACAGTTGGCCGTCCGGAGCGCTGTTTGTCACAGGTGCAGCCTGTATCTTCGAATTTCCGCACTAAATCACGCAGAGCTTGCAGAGTACATGGGCCGCGTCGTTGTCGATGATTGCGGCGATACACACGCAAGGCTTCCGCAGCGTTCATCCCATTTTGGTAATAGAGTTTGATCAATTCACCGCGAACTTTCCTAGGAAGACTCATATCGTCGGCATGTGCGAGTTCCCGAATGACGACTTCGCATACCCGCTTGGTATTTTATAGGTTTCCTACGCTGAATATCTGGCGACCGGCGTTCTGTGATTGGTTTCTTGACTCTGTCACATGCAAATTTATTGCGTGCGCCCAGATCGTGTTTTATTGGCCGGTTTTCAGAACTCTTTTTTGTGTTTGCAGAACACGTCCGTTTTTAGACATATCGGTACCGTTTCAACGCTATTTTAGGGTTTTCGCATGTGCTGAACATTTTGCGATGGTAAAAAGTAGACGTTGCCATTCGAAAATTTCGAGTTTCTGTCACTATAACTGTAACCGCGAGGGCCACTGTGTTGCCATTCACAGAATCTCGAGCGCACATCTCAAAAGAACTATATTTGAAATATAATCTTGATCGGTTAAATAGAATGGACGCTAGAAGTGCAGATGTTGGCAAAGTTTTTTTATAATCACCCTGTAATATATATATATATATATATATATATATATATATATATATATATATATATATATATATATATATATATATATATATATATATATATATATATATATATATATATATATATATATATAACTCCGAATATTATTTATATAAACTAAGATACATGATGTCAATTGTGAACACTAAAAGCAAAACAATTTTGTCAAAGTAAATTAGTTATTTTGAGCTACTGTTCTGTCGTAATAACAGAAGACAACATACTAAATCTTGTTTTTAATTTTTGTTAAATGAAAACATATTAATTACAGTGTTTCTTTTTAAATTCTCTTAATATGAATTTTAAAAATTGTCAAATGTGATTGTAATCAAATTCAAATATAACAAGCAAGTATAAAAGTCTCTATAAAGCGATAATAATTGCAAAACATTATTATATGAAACTTTTCAAAGGAAGAATGCGTAGTTTGTTTCTAATTTTTTAAATGGTTAATTTGCAGAATTTTACGAACACCTAAATCAATAATTCCAATTCAAAGTGATAGGTCAAATCGAATGCTTTAGTTTCAACATGATTAGATCATTTTAAACCTACGTTTATAACTTAAGTAACAAATACTGAATAGCAGTTAAAGATGAACGATAACCGAATTTATGAATATATGAGTAGTATTAAACTGTGTATTTATGGAAAATGCTGGAAAGATTCATATTGATCTAAAAGCTCTATCTGCTGCAATTAAGAGCTCGTGTGCTGAGGCTGAGTCACGAAACTTGTTACCATGGTGACAAATTTTGCCCAAGAAAATGCAAACTTAATAAAAATTCTCATCATAATAAAGGTTTTATCCCAATAGCAAATTCTTTGCAGAAATTATTTCGTTTCACATAGATTCTTTTATGTTTTAAAATAATTTATAAAACAAGAAATAAAATACTAAGAGAAATTTTAAAAATTAAATATACAAATTTTATTTGCTAATTTAAAAAGGCAACGACGTATTAAATTAGGCTTACTTTAGGCCTAAGGGAAGTCTAGTTCTAGCTAATTCTAGGAATCAATAAATACATTTAGGATTCAAAATTCAAAGCTGTATGTAATTTTTCCTCCAAAATTAACAACATCAGACGTAATAGCGGAATGGCTAAAAATGTTGAAAATGTGAATTCTTGTGTACCTTTCTGGTTGTTACTATTCTTAAATCCTTACAGGCAATGACTAAGTGAGAAATAAATTTTACATAATTTGTAATAAGGAAAATAATATATTTTGGTATACAAAATTCTCATTTCAAGCAATGACTTATGCAAAACTTGTAAATAAGAAAGATATATTTTGAGAGAGATTTGAATCTTTATTAAATAAACGTGAAAAAAGGAAAAAAAACAGAGGTATACTATTCCTGAAAAATAATTAACTTTGACAACAGAATTAAAAAGTTAAAATTAGCATAGAAAAATTTACCACGTGACAGTTGGTTAATCCATTATTACATTCTTGAAGTACAAGTAGTAGAAAAGTTAATAATGCCAACAACAGATGCAAAACATGATGTGATATTTTATTGATCAAGTAACATGCTCTTTGAAGTTTTATATAAAACTGATTTGATGTTTCCATTGAGCAGAGTGGTAGAGACCGCATGATTAAATTGCTGAATCATCGATATGAAAACTTTACTCAAGATGACAAAAAGCTGTTTTTAAGTATTTATGAACCTTATCAGCAAAAACGAAATGTGAAAAAGAAAGTTATTGTGATTGCACCCACAATGCTTTTACATCTGAATTCAAGTTATCTAGTAATTCTCACTGATTTTCAACCTGATAAAAACTATATATTTATTTTAGTCTAACAGGATTTGTGATTTTAAGATTTTTTCAAACGGAAGAGCAAAAGAGATCACAATATCCAATATATTTAATTATTTGGTGATCCATTTGTTGTCAGACAATGAAAGGAAGTTCTGGAATAAACTTATAGACGATTGAAAACAGCTAGGTCGGAAAACATAAGACCGTACATGCTAAATCCAAACATAGAGTCAAGGGAGTGTCTAGAGGGCCAATCAAGGCATCCGAAAAGCATTATGCATGACAACCAATACTTTTTATGGATTCATGGATTCTAATTTATTCATCTCATTAGATCACTTTACTTTGATATTAAGAAAATGCTTAATTAAGGTTATTTTTGGCTGTGCTTCAAGATTTTTACAACCAAAAGCTCCTATTTTAAGTGAAGTGTTTGATGCAATAGAAGAGGAACAGTTTGAAAATGCTCTAACAACCCTAACTGTAAGTTCCAATCGTGATGATGCTGTTTTACGAAAAGAAGCAGCTTTGAATGAAACCTTAGAAAAGTTTTTTGAACGTTATGAAGATACAACCCCCCTCCCCTAATCACTCTGTAAAATTGTAAGTCGTGGGCAAAGACCATTTATTTTTCTGTAAATGCGAACCATGTTTCACGCTCATAAGTCTGTCACACGAAAGATAGAATTAAACAGAAAGTGAAAGATGAGCTTTACCATTCGTGTAGTAGATAAACTGGTTTTATCTCCCTATGAGGGCCCTGTTTTTGAGATGTTGAATTGAACAACAGCTGTCTGATGGTATCCAGAGGTCTCCGTCGTTGTTTTTGCTCATGACTGTCTCTAATCCTATATTTAGCAATATTGAATATTACTATATTTAGCAATTACTATAGTAGCAACTAGTTTACAAGTAAAGATTGAAAGTTTTATTGGATCGGGAACATTTGGAATGTTGGCACATTTTCAAAAGTCAACTAGTTAAATGTTTCATGAGAGTTACTTATAAAATCGATAATGAATTTTCTTTTCCAATGTCCGGCTGATTTTGGGATTTAATTCAATTAGCGCTACAAGGGGCGAAATTGATGGCAACTTATACAGTGGAACACCCAGTGGATCTTTGTGCCGAAAGTGAAAGATAGCAAGAAAGAGGGGTAGGGAAACATATACAGAGAAGAAAAGGAACATCCATACCCAAACCAGCATTCGAACACGGGACTTAGTGCTTCGAATCCAGGAATGCTAACCACTCCATCATTGGTCCGAGTTGAGAATAAAGAAACGTTGAAAAATTTTCAAAAGTTAATCAGCTACATACATATTTGTTTTGAATTATTTATTTGATAGAAGCTAAGAAAAAGTTGAAGTATTTTTTCAATGGACAATCAAGTTTATCCTCTTATAATGCTTACTTACGTTTTGTATTTCCCGTTTGATCAAGAAGGAAAGAATCAGGAACATTTTCAGAATTCAATTATATGTTCTATAATGCTTTCCTTTCGAAATGATTATTTTATCGAGAACGAGGAAATGTTTGAACCTTTTCAAAAGTCAGTTAATTACATGTTTCATAATCCTCACATATTGATCATATTTTCCTTGGATAATTAGTGTTCTAAACAATATGCAAAATAGAATTTTCCAGTAAAATAGCTATTAGAGGAAATATTTCGTTATTAATAAACTTTATAAAGATTGCCGTATTACATTCAATTAAAAATAAGTATTTTCCAAAATGGGTTTACAAAGCTGTATCAAGAAACAAAAACAAGCGAGGAACAACAAGAGGCAAAGTGATAAAAAAAGAACATCGCAGACAAAAATATATATGATAATAAAGGATTTCCAAAGGAGTATACATTCTAATTAGGGTATATTTTTTAATTAAATCATCGAAACTTAAGACAGTTATTTTTCTTTTGATCCTGATAAAAACATATTACAGAGAGGTAATACAATACAAATTCATTTTAAATGTGTGTAATATGCAAGCATTTTCTACAGCTCTTCAGCGCGTATTCTTAGAAATCTTTTCAGAGAGCACTTTTCAGATAAAGTGGGCCATGTTCTAGTGTCGCAAGAAGGGAAATGTATAAAAGTTTCAAAATGCAGCAATAGAGAATGTGTCATATGTATGAAGAAAACCTGAGAGAAACGTTAGAACATCACAAAATGTCGAACGAGTGAGAGTAGCAGTATTGCAATCTCCAAAACTCTCAGTTTGAAAACAAGCATTTGCTTTTGGCATTTCTAGATGTTATTTCCATCGGATTATTCACAATGAACTGAATTTTCACCCGTATAAAATAGTCATGGCCCAACAATTGTCAATGCTGGATTATATAACAAGAAGGACATCTTGTGAAGACATGCTTGCAGCCTCCAACACGAAGGTGTTCTTTTCTGACGAGGCACATTTTCACTTCAGTGGGTATATAAACAAACAGAGGTATTGAAGAAAAATGACCCACAGTTAAATTCACCAGAGACCCATGCAATCAAGTCGTGTAACTTTGTGGTGTGCCATATCACAAGTAGTTATCACTGGCATCATGCTTTTTCTAGGAAAATCGTTGACAGTGAATTTGGATCGTTACTTAACTGTGATATAAGAGATTTTCCAGTCGGTTTTCTAGGCAATGCAATTAAAGAAAACCTGGTTTTAACAATCAATCTATATCATTGCACACACAGCTGACATTACTATGAATTTTTTGAGGCAAACTTTCCCTAGAAGGTTTTCTCTTGGATGGATGGCCACCTCCTACTGGACTCAGCCCAATGCCATATTTTTCTTTGGGATTATCTGAAGTGGAAAGTTTCTATTGCAACTATTCCAACATTTTGAAAGACCCACAGAACAATATTGAGGCTGAAATTGCAAAAATAACAGAAAACATGCTTGAAAGAGTGCATGAGAATTTCAGAAAATGACTGCAGCAGCGTGTGGATTGTGAAGGTGGACATTTGCCAGATGCATTGTTTAAAACCATGTAATTAGAAACTTCCATTATTCCATGTAAGAAATTTTTGTTCAATATTATTTATTCCATTATTGTCCAATGAGAGAAAAATAAAAATGTAAGTTTCTAGTTGTTTTTTTATATTTTATTTCATTCCAAATCCGAATTATCCTGGTTCACCCTGAAAACCTACAAAAAGAAAAATATCTTCCTTTGCATAATAGAGGCTAGATTCATACTAGGGATTTTCTATTCCGAAGAGGGTGCCGCTAAATCTAATTCATTAGAACCCAATTTGAGAAATCCATAATTTTTTTCTTTTAATTCTCAACAATATTCCCCTTTTTTAGAGGTATTGGATATTAACCTACAGTTTACGTTCAACTTTTGTCATTTTGTTTCTATGAAGAATTATTGATGAAAGCTCTAGATAACTTAACTGATAACGCCAGCTTTATAGTTGTAGTTATTGAGTTATATTAACGAATATATGTGGAGTTAGTTTTTTATTTCAGTCAAAAACTTTCGTGCTGATATTTAAAAAACTTTTTTTTTTGCTTTAGTTTATCACTTGACGATTACTTTTAAACACGACGACTATATCACTTGAAATAGAATTCAAACATAAACATTTTTGCTGCACTGCATCATATATATCTTATGATGAAAAAAATTAATCTTTCTAACAATACATTCGAAAGTTAAGGTATTGAAGGTTATGGTAGCCTAATGAGAGGTGGTTTTTTTCTCGAGTTCAGATGGTCTATTTCAATATTTTAAAGCAGTCTGACCCCCTTGTGTTGTAAGGTTTTAATCATCTCAAACGAATCGTAAAGACCAACTTTTCTCCATTGATGTGGTTTGAAGAAGGAAATACCAGATCTGTCATTGACTTTATCATTTGACTATTATTCAAAATTACTGCAATCGGCTGTTAGCGATTTTTATCAGAAGAAATGGGTGGATGGAAATGAAATATTCCCAACGAAAAGTAATAATAATTATTGAAATGTACAAAAATATTTTATTCTGAGGTTTCACGTTAAGAGCACAATACATATACATTTTCCAGATAATATAATATACATTTTCCGGATAATTTAAAGCTTCTTTGATTAATAATTGTCAAACTTATAACTGTTTTGTCTTGAAATGGATTATCTTCTATTGCTATTTAAATTATACTTAATGATTTGGAATGATGCCAAAAATAGAAGTGAAATACTTATATTTTCTTTAAATTAGATTTATTGCCTTTGCACTCAAAAATTTTTTTGTACTGCTTTTTCTTGGAAACTTAAAGAAATTCTTTTTTACTTGTAAATGCATGGTAAAAAAAAATCATTTGATATAAAATTTTGATCAAATGTTTTACCACAGACCATACAAGAATTTCATCGTATTAATAAAAATTTTGAGAGCTAAATATCAAACGATATTTACCAGTATTAAACTTTTGAAAGGCAATTTTTTGTGATCTCTTTCTCTCTATTAAATTTTACCTTGTAATTCAACAAATAGAAATTCCAATATAATTTAAAAGAAAAATTCATAGAAAATGCAGGTAATAAATATTATTAGGCTTTTGTTTTATATATTAAAATAAAAACACATTTATACATCTATTTAAATACATTTATAATTGTTTTAGGTTTATCGAAACAATTCATTAAAAAATAATTCCATCTAGAACTCAAATATAAAATTAGTAATAAATTACAAGGATTAATGACATATACACGTAACCTTTTTCCTTCAACAACTTAGATGGCAATTTAATAAAAATTTTAATTATAAGTAACAACACTGATTGCGGCAAAGGAATAGCTCTGAAACCAATTAGGAAAAACTGTCGCTATTATAAGCAGTAAATAACGGATTCGACTAATTAGTCAAATAAAGATTATCATGCTGAAAAAGCCTGCTCACATTTAAAAATCAGTAAGGTCTCAAGCTCTTTCGCTGGTGTCACGTGGCATGGAACTTAAGTTTTGATCTCAACACTTAAACCTGGTTTCAAATTACGAGATGAGTTGCTGAGTTTAGAGGATTCAATCGACAAAAATAATCAACTAGAAACAAAGGAGGAAATTTTAGGAAAAGGGAGGAAATTTTAATATTACAGCTATTTATGTAATTCTTATTTATAACAACTAGATAAAACTCATTAGCGCAAAGAAAAATAATACAAATTTTTGTTTTCTGTGTTCACCTTCTAAAGCATTTTTCATTTGCTCCATTTTAGATAATGACGTCTACCAGCCATAACATATAAATTCATTTAAATTTGTAATATAGCACCATATTAGTTTTTACAAGTTTAGATACTTGAATATTTAGAATAATATTATTATATACGAAATACAAGCTGTTATTTCATATTTTCTTGTGTAACTTTATTAAATACTCATCTATGGTAGTGTTATAAGAACATGAGCAAACATGGTAGTTTAACTAAGTAAATTTAATCAGCATTTTTATTGTTTATTCGCGATGGTTAAAATATTACATATCTTTTGCAATTTGTTTATTTTCTTCTCGAATGTAGCTTTTCTCTCAATAGCTTTATTAATCTTCAATCGGTTTTTATCATTAACAAATTATTTAAATTTAAAAAAAATTATTTCCCAAATAAACAATTTGCAATGCTTTATTTTAATTAATTTTAATGATAACAATTATATCACCTTTCGAAAAACCTTTATTTTTTATGTTTAATTTTAAAATTCTAAGGTATAAGTTATTTTATATAAGAAAAGTATAAATGGGTGTGTATTTTATATGTATACTAACTGCAATTGCGAGCATGAGAACTCATTTGTCATAAATGCCTTCAGATATTTCGCATATTTTATATCGCATTCATACCAAATTAGTTATACAGATTCATTACAATGTATTTTGCTCTAATAATATCTATTATGTATAAAAAGTTGAAGATAGATAAAATTTATTAAAATTTTTTAAAATTAAAATTTATATTTTGTTATAATTTGGTTTTTTGATTCTGTACACATTTATAACATTTTTATTTTTATAGAATAATTCTAATATATATATATATATATATATATATATATATATATATATATATATATATATATATATATATATATATATATATATATATATATATATATATATATATATAAACAAATACAAATAAAAAAAATGAAATTTTAAAACATATATGCAGATTTTTCATTCATGAAAACGTTAAAATATATGTATATATATATTAATAATAAATCATTCAACAGCGAATGTAACCATAAAAGTGGTGTGCTTTTAATAATTTTGTAGTAAAAGTTAGAGGGTGTGTTTGTGTGTGCTTGTAGAAACACTTATTCGAATCAACTTCATAAGAAAATTATGAATTCGATGAAAATCTCCTTTACTTTCCATATTTTAAACACTGATCTTTCAGAAGTGGTTGACCTTCAAAACTCGTTTGTTGTCCTCTTGAGTAAGAAAAGAAAATTCTGCGATGGGGTGAAGAGCACATAAAACACTTTCGACAGATGAAGTAGACTTTATCCTTGAAATGTAATCTTTGAAGTTCGGTGGCTTTTTTGCTGTGAAGTTAGAGCAAGCATAAATGATATATTTGATTGTAATCAGCACCAAAACAATTGTGCCTCTATATATTAACAGTTTATTTTATTTACAATTACAATTCTTATACATTGTTGTTTTAATTAAAATTATTGTAATTTAATAATATTGATTATCTATTTTTGATGTCAATCAGCTACACTTAAATTCTCTAATAAATTATCCATTACATTTCTTTTGTGATAATTCATAGTAAGTCGTGTGTTCAGTGGCAACAATAAAAGGTATTCGAAAACTCTCAAGCACTCACCCGAGTCGAGCATGTAGAAAAATCGGAAACGGTGCAGCCCTCTCTTGTTATTCAACAGGGACAAATATTGAACTTAGAACCTTCTAAATTGAAGACTAGTCTTTCCATCAATATAATCCGACGTTTAACAGTCCCTCATAAATCCGGACTTCATATTTTGGACCAATATTTAATCCAGGTCTACCAATAAATTTTTAAAATCAAGTTTAAACAAAGTAAATCTTGTCTTCAATATTAAGACTTAAAAGTACTTCTTGTAACAATATATCGATTTTAATTTATTTGTGTGACATGATAAATGTGTTTTAAGTTTATCTTAATAAAGTCTGTAATAAAAATGCTCAGTTGTATATCTGAAAACATAGTTAATAGATCAATAACAGCTGAGACAATATTCCTGAAGGTTTATAGAATTCTATTATTTTGGAATAAATTCTTTTATTTGAATTCATGCTTTCAAAAATTTGAAATGAATTTAAAATTATGTCAATTGAAAATGTCCTTTCAATGGAAAAGAATAAATATTTGTGTTTTCTGTTTAAATAATTTATTTAAATATATTCTGACAGGAATTTATTTATTTATAATGATTGATTATTTTCCCCCTGAATTTTACGTAACTAGAAAAATAGTAATTAGGAAAAAATATCTTAAAATTTATATTAGAATTTTAACGACTAAAAATAAAATCTTCAAATAATTTCTCTCATGGAATACCATAATTCTATATTTTAGAACATATATTCTTAATATTTTCTCAATATCTATCTTAATTTTAATCTTTTCAATGGTGAAGCCTTCTATTTGCGGTATTATTGAGATAAATATTAATTAGAAAACATTCAATGTCTCTTCTTACACTTCTCAAATATAGAATTATATTTCCGAATATAGGATTCTTTATAGATCAAGATTATTCTTACCGAAATTTTCTAATATAGAATATTCTTTTCAATATCAAGACTAATTGATTATTTATTTATTTTTTATTGATCAATTTTTACAAGAATTTTTTTCCCTGCTATCTAGAAAACTTCTAATAAAATTTAAACTTAGACAAAAATAGAAAGACATTTTCATGAAATAAGTGGGAAATTTTTATCAATAAGAATGTCATATAATCATTTCACACAGAGCTCTATATTAAAACAAGACAATTGGTTCTATGGCTTCAGTTCTAGTTGAGTAAGCCATGGTAGCAGAGTCTCATGGCTTCACAGTTAAAGAATAAACCAAAACAATTGCTGTTTAATAAATTGTATTGTTTATTGTAATTTCAAGCGAAATGCATAAAGGCAAATATGCTCTCATTTTCATGCATTAATAACACTTCATAATGATTTATAGATATCATTTATTTTGAGCAGAAGTTCCTCAATCAGAGGTTCTAAGGATTTTCAAGAATTTTCGATGAAAAATTTAATAGTTAAATTCAGTTTTAATCAGAGGCACATTTCAAGTGACGATACATTTCTCGGAAAATTAAAGAAAACAACATGTTCTATCAGTAGAAAATAATGCATCTGCTTTGAATTAAGCAAAGTAAGTAAGCTTAATCATATGATCCAACGACAGGGTGTGAAAACATTAGTTGCACCTTTGTAGTTCTATCGTTCAGCAAAAAAGAAAAAATTCGGCGTATCTTTTGTATTCCTTCTTTAAAATTTCTTCTGTGTGAATTTTTTATTTAAAATATAATAACTCGAATTCGATATTGCATCATTTTACCTTTTTGAAAACAAATAATGCATGTTAATTTTAAATATTTCAAAAGGTTCAGTTCTATTTAGGTATCACTATTCTCCGATATTTCAAACATCAATGTTTGAAATAAAAATCCTTGATTTATAAATAAATAACAAATTTGCCTTGTGATAACTAGTCACAGTTTATTTCAAATGTAATAGTAGCTTCTCTATCACAAAAATATATGCGCTGTCCTTTCGATGCATTTTTGTGCTCATCAGGTCCAGCTCAAAACAAATTGCAGCAAGCACACACTGTAAAAAAAACCGGAAGAAATACAGTAAAAAACACTGTTATTTAAATAGCTGTCATAAGAACACTAATGATTACAGTAAATTTTACTGTAAAATTCAGCCGCAGAAAATCGTTTGCTATTGGACATGCGCATTGAATTGGCGGGATAAAAGTTTCTTCTGTTCCTGTGACAAATGAATGAAATTAATTTCGCCATTTATTTGCACTTGTTTTCGTTTGGTGAAGTTGGTGATATTTTGAGAATAATTATTCCTTTAGTTGAAGTTCTATTGAAATTTAATCAACAAATATAAGGTAACGTATACTTTTCATATTGTTTATTATGCAAGTTGTTAGCTAATTTTGATTTATATAAATTCTTATAAATTTGACTGAACATTTCAAAAAATACTAAGCTGAATTTACAAATGATTACATTTACTAGTATTAATACAGTGTCAATATTTTTTACTTACTTTTTATTAATAGTTAAAATATTTTATAGTAGTTTGGTAACATAATTGATTAGTATTTTAATTATCAATTTTTTGATGAAATTAGAATTGTATTTAAGTGTTTCCTTTGTTATAAAATTGCTTAGCTATATTTCTTTCGAAACTAGAAGTGAATAATCGTCTATTGTTATATTCTTTTAGATATATATTATTAAATATATTAACGGAATTTCTATTTTATTTCGCTGTTGAAAATTCCTGATTTTTCTTTTATTGTAAAATGATATAATTATTGTATATTAACTAAATATAACATATTTTTTTATATTTTTTAATAATTTTTTGATTAGAATTTTGTTAAAAAATGTTTATTTTTTAATACAGATCGTTAAATTGTATTCTAATTATGATGAGTAATTCAATTCCATTTTGTAACATGCATTAAAATAATCATTTTTTAGGCATAAATGTTTGTAAATTCTTTCAATAAAATAATATTATAAATAATGATATTTATTAATAAATGGTCTTGTGCTTAGAATTTGCATGAAATGTAAAAATGCATTTCAATGAAAAATGTAATGCTTTTTTAAAATATCTATTTTTTAAAATCATTTTTTTATAACAAATATATAAGGAATATTCCTTTTTTAAACTATAAGAGAAATATTCCTAGTATAAGAAATATTCCTTATATATATAAGAAATATTCCTTATTTAAATATATAAGAAATATTCCTTTTTTTATAAGTACTATTCGAATTAAGGTCATTTATTTAGAAAATGTAAAGTTTATTATTTTATAACCAGATTAATTTTTTAAATTTATATTACTAATTAGAACATTAAATTAAAAGCCTGTTTGAGAAATCTTGTTGGTTGTTTGATATTTATAAAACAAAATTTCAGGCACCACATTTTTTTTGTAAAAAATTACATTATTACTGCAAATTTTACTACTTTATTTTATTAAAAAATTGCAAAATTTGTAGTGCTATTTATGGTTTATTTACATGTTAGTGAAGGAATCTGAAATTCATAAATAGAAAAGCTAATTTAAAATTATAATTAAGAAACAAATACATGAGTGAAAACTTTGTAATTTGTTCTTGCTTAACATATTTAAAATATATTGTGCTTAAGATTTTTCTAATACTACTGTGCATATTAAATACTACCTTCCAATATGGTCACACTTTTTAAAAAAAAAAATTTAAATATATCTATGTTTTGAGAAAATAAGAATTTATGAAGAAAGTGTTTGATTTGTAAAGGAAGTTTTAAAAATAGAATAATCACAAATAACTTTTAGTAGTAAGACTATTCAGAGTAAAGCCTCTTCATTTCAACTTCAGCCATATATGAAAGCTGGAATAGGTATTGGGAGAGAGAGAGTTTTTGTAAGCATGTGTGTATTTTTAAAAGCTTTCTATTTTTCCTTCATTATATGATGTCCAACAAGAAACCAAAATGCAGTGTGTTTTTTGATGTTATAATTGAAGAGGTTGTAAAATTAATATCAGACTTTTCCATTTCAAAGAAAAGATATTAACACACTTAGTGATATTTCCACATTAAAAGAAAGATAGCCTTGCTCATTTTTAAAGCAAAACATTTTGGACCATTTTAAGTGTTTAACTGCTGTAGATTTAAATGAAAGACTTAAGTTTTCATCAGCTAACAAAATTAAAAGAATTGT
Source organism: Latrodectus hesperus (assembly GCA_037975125.1). Classification (NCBI taxonomy): domain Eukaryota; kingdom Metazoa; phylum Arthropoda; class Arachnida; order Araneae; family Theridiidae; genus Latrodectus; species Latrodectus hesperus. Next base: position 42,202,191 of record CM075856.1, on the reverse strand, counting down.
TAATTTCTTAAAAACTCCTGGAGTTTGTAAAATACAATCTTTAACTAAAGAGGAATTGGATGGAAAAGAGGATGTTAGAGCGTGTTTTGTTCTTTTATCTGCATATTTTAAAGAAGACTTGAAAAAATATTTAGAAGTATTGCAGTAAAGTATTCAAAATTTTATTTAAAAGAAATTACTGCTTAGTAAATTATAAATAAGAAATTTAGAAATGAATATAAAAATTAACCATAAATAAATTAATCAGAAATTTGTTTATTGGTTTTAGATTTCCACATCTTCTCAGGATGCAGTAGATATTATAGACTTACCTTGCACACCATGTGTATTAATTTGCGGTATGTATTATTTATATATTTCATAAGGTTTGAAATGTTTTTACTCAAAAGCAAAAAGTTGTTACTTTATTGACCTCTTCAACTACTGTTTACTCTGCTAACATTCTATTTAAAATAAATCACATGAATACATAAAATTCTAAGAAAATCTAAATAAATTATTTTAGTTAAATATATCTTTTTTGATACATCTTCAATTGTATTCTCCTTTATTTATCTTTAAGTACATATATAATGAAGTAAATATGCAGACTTAATGTACAGCAAATTTTTTTGTATTTCCTAATTTTGCATTATTTCATATAATTTCTTATTGAAATTAAAGATTTTTTAGAGAGAAATACAACTTTTTGATATCACTCTAAGACAACTTAGATTTCACTTTTGAAGTAACTATTTACGAGTTAAAGAAATTCAGTTTTAAGCAAATGTTTTATAAAATGTTATTTCATAAATTATTGTTACTTTGACACATTATAGCATTTCAATTTTTCTGTTTATTTTCGATGGAAATCTTTTTAAACTGTGTATATATGTATGCAAAAGAAATATTTCCATATTCTTTACAAAATTAATTTTTTTAAACTTAAAATCGGCTTTTGTAAGTTATCTTTAAAATGTGGGCACAAGGTTCATGTTTCGCACTTTATTTCTAAAAATTTGTAATTCACAGTTCCTATTGGAAATGTTATGATTTGCTTCTCAGAGGATATAATTTTCGATAACATTAATGAATCCTTATAAAATAAATTCTATATTCTCTTTTAATTAAATCGATTACAAATTAGTTTTTAGAGATAGAAAACATCCGTTAGAATGATTTAATTGAAGTGCAGATTTTATCATCTTCATAAGAAGTGAGATCTTCATTACCAAAAATTCTTATCATGAAATTGCTAAAACCCTTTGAAATAATTTTTATCATCAAAACGATTGTGATTGTATGAATGTAACAACCACTTGGTAACTATTAAAAGGAGTATATTTAGGGAAATTCAATCAGATATATGAAACAATAAAAAGTTCTAATTATTTTATTGAACTATTAAACAACTTTTTTTTCCTCTGAAATATTCAGCTCTTGAAATTTCAAATTAGTTATTCATGTGTCTGATTTCTATTTCCTTTTCTGTTTCTCAGGTGCTTGTTCAACTTTAATCCCTCGCGGGAAACGAAATCTAAAAAATATGTCAAGGATGAATTTCAAGCACATGTTTTTGTCACTTTTAAATAATTTATCCAACTTTAAATGGCTATAATTATTAAAATGTAAATAAAAAATTCTTTTCAATTATTTGTGTATTGTCAACTATATTGCTTTTTTTTTCTTCAGAATCTTTATTTGCTTTTATTATAATGGAAAAAATCAATTACTTTAAACAATATCAAAAAGAAAACTTTTATTGTCTTTACAGTATAATTAAAATACTATATCATTAACTAATTTCCCTTTGGTAATTTTAGTAAAATGGAATGTTTTGTAAGGTTATTTTTATCCTAAATCTGTAGAATCACAGATATATCATAAATCAATTTTATGCTTAGCTTTGTATCGTATTCAATATAACTGTTATTTCTTAATATTTTTTTAAAAAAGTATGTAATAAAAAAATTCGAACTTCTGTTAAAGTTACGATTGTGAGGTAAGAAAGTTAAACAATCTTGTTAGGTATTGAAAGTTAAATTATTGATCACAAAATGTTCTGAAAAATGACATCTTCTGCAATATAACAAGTTATGTTTTTGTGCTTTGTATATTGTATAAAAAATTGCTATATAATAGTTGGCCCATAATTAGGAAATTAGCTATTGTGTATTCAAAATTGATTTATACTCTACTATTATCTTTACAAAACATACTGATAGCTGTAAATAGCTATTGCAATAGGTTTAGTAGAATATGCAGCAAAATCCATAGTAAAATGTGCTGTAAAAATAACAATAAAAAGTGCTGTAAAAATAACAATAAAAAGTGCTGTAAAAATAACAATAAAAAGTGCTGTAAAAATTACAGTAAAAAGTACTGTAAAAGTTACAGTGAAAAGTGCTGTAAAAATTACAGTAAAAGTTTTACGAATATGCTGTAAAATTTACAGCATATTGCACTGGCGCCCAAAACGCCAGCACATTTTGCTGTAAAATAACAGTGTTTTTTTAGAGTGCATTCTAAAGAAAATTTAGATTTTTGTTATGTAATTGTAAGCTCATATAAACTAAATAATGTTAATAGCAAAATCATTATATACTACGTAGAAATTTAATAGAACTTAATAGGGCAAAGAGAATACAGTGATAATTCTCTCTAACAAGATCTTAAAAACATAGAATAGGCAATACGACAGTGATTAAAACCAAGGCAGTCAGTTAAAATATGCTGAAAAGTGTATGATTCATTGCATGTAGCACAATAGGGTATTGAATCGGTTAAAAACAAGTGTTTATGAGTAAAATGAATATGTTCGATGCGCAGACGAATGAATTTGACACCAGATATGCGTAATGGCAAAATTAACAGTGGAACTATACTTAGAATGATGGAATATAATTTGTTCCTAGTTTGAAAATTCAATAATTCCTGTCACTGGTATTGGATATATTTTTTTGCAAGAATTTTTCAAATCACACAGAGAAACTGCTTTTTGTAAGTACAGACATGTTTTCTTGTTACTTCATTTGTTTTGCCATTCCCATCTATGCCTGTAAGACTAGGTATCCAACAATGGATTATTTCATAATCTCGGTTTTGTAAAGTGCAAAGATGGTAAAAATTTGAAGAATTACGAGATAACAATGAATATCAAAATTTGTTAATATTTCCTAGATACTTGTATAATCAGTGTATACCCAAAATTTACGATATCCATGATCACATGATAAATTGCAGCAGCTTCAGCAGTATGTATTGATCAAATTTTGATAAAGCCGTAATGGTTAGAGGTGTTTTAAAATATATAACACATCCAACATAATCAACTCTTTTTCAACCATCTGTAAAAACAAGAATATGTGAGGCTAATAAATGTGTTAATGTAATTTATTGTCGGGATATTTCATGGGATGCTTATATAATAGTCAATGATACGAACCCTTTCATCATGTAACTCAGAGAGGCCAAGAAATGAATTAACTCTATCTAGAAAAGGAAATATGTTAAAAGGTTGAGCATTAGAAAATCTCGATAGAGCAGAAGAAGAGTACTCAGAATGCATGATGACACTCAAACATGATTTTAAAACAATAATTGTTGCCACTCTAAATTCAGTGGCAATTGATGACAAATGATATATATACTTTGCACAGGTGAAGTACGAAATGCCCTTGTTCTTACCCGTCAGCCAGAATGATAAATGGTGTCTAGTCGGCGTAAAATAGAGGATCTAGCAGATCCATATACAATAGGGTTATAATCAACTCCTGAAACTATAATGGCTTAATAAATTCAAAGTAATATTGTTCGATCAATTCCCCAAGAAGTATTGGACAGAACTTAAGAATGTTTATTGATCGCTCGCAATTCTTCCGTAGATATAAAATATGTGGAAGAAACGTAAATTTTTTGTCAAAAGTTACTCCAAAGAAATCATACCTGATTAACCATGAGATTTGAGTCATTGACAGTCTAAATAAAAGGGTCAGGATGTAAATTAGTTTTTCTGTAAAAATGCAATCATCTACTCTTACTTGGAGATAAAGTAGGCCCCATATCACATCAGTTTGCAAAGTTATCCACAACTGACGTCCTACCAGATGTATATTCGATTCTTGACATGATATCTGTAAATCATCAACATATAAGTTGAAATATATAGATGACAGACGCCGATGAAGAACATTGTTAACGTATAAATTGAGAAGTATTACGCTTCAGATGCTCCCAGGAGAACTCACTCAGATTGAATAAAATGATAAGATAAAACTGATTCTATGCGGATTCTAAAAGTACGTAACTATAAAAAGCTTTGAATGAAGACAGAAGGATAAATGACTAAATTATTATATTTTTATCTATTTCAAATTTTACTGAATGCAGCCGTAATTTATTCTATCTTCATAATATTTAAAAAAAAAGTTTTAGCATAATAATAAAATTTTAAACTATAAATATTTATTATTGGGTTGTTCGGAAAGTAATTTCATTTTTCCTTAATGGATAAGTTTTTTGCTAGTAAAAACCATCCACTTTATGACTGTGGAATCGTGCTACTACCAGAAAGATGGTAAAAGCTATTGGACTAGAATGAACTGTGTGCAATGCAATACAATATTTATTTGTTGCAAGTTTTTCATTTCATGAAAAACGAAATGACTTTCGGCACAACCTAAAGTACAAAATTTTTTAATAACTATTTCTAACATAATCTGCAGTAATGAACTGACTTAATTTTCAAAACTAATTGCTCTCTCAGATTTTGGTTAACTGATAAAATTAATGAATATCAAAATCATGATTGCTCATTATTAATAAAACAGATGTACTAATTGTAGTAATTGTCATATTTAAATAAAACAATTTCTCAAACATTTTCTATTGTCAAAAAGCTTAATCAAATTAAAAACTGCATTCTTTAGTTTTAATATCCAATTCTGATGTCACGTAAGAACGTATATAATATATTTCAGTGAATAAATCAAAATAATTTTCTTAAACCTTAAACATATTGGGACAATTGTATAGAGCAAAATTGAATTTAATGATTGATAGATGTTCCTTTTTCGTTTACATTTTGAAATGTTAGATTGCAATATCGTATCCAAGAAAAATCTTGTATGGAACCTCACAAATTTTAGTAGGTACATTGTAAATAATATTTCAACATAATTACTTCTAATAAACTATTATACATGTGAAAGCCCAAGGTAATGTGAAGCGAGAAGAAGTTGCTCTCTTGACCAAACGAGCAATTGGTTCGATACCTGTTCCAGCTGAAGACTACACTTCTGAGAGGATCTTTACATATTAAACATTCAATAGGGTCCAATATCCCTCCATTAATGTGACGTACTAATGTAAGTGACAGCTTAGGTGTTACCACTTGACCCTAATTCTAAGTGACTAGTTGTGCCTAGCGACATTGGTTACCAGAAATAAATAAATAACAGGAAATGTATGACAAAAACCTAATAAAATCTTACAACTTTGATGAAAAATGATTTTAAGAATATTAAATATACATTATAGGACATACATATTATATAAATTTTAACTGAAATTTAAAATCATGTTTACTGATATGAAAATACATAATCCATTTATCATCCACCAAGTTTTAATTTATTGCATGATGTACACCATTATCAAACGACATTATCAGGACAATTTAAGATATCTTTCTTATTACTTTCAAAATAATTAATTTTTTTAAAAATATAAGAAAACGAGCACACGCATTTTTATTGATATTTTTGGTTTCATCCTTCTAAAATTATATAAATTTTTTCTCTAAGTTATTGAACTCATATTTTGTAAATAAGAACAAAATAGAAACAAAATCTGTTCAGTGTAAAAAAAAACATTATAAAATGAAAGCAAAATATATCAAAGATTAATGAAAGAGGAAAGACAGAGAGCATTGCACAAAATTCATAAAAATGGGTTCAATGTTTATAGACGTCAACAGAAAATATCCGTATAATTACATTAATTAGTTCTAAAACAAAAGAGCAGGAAAAATCATCACAAAACCAGACTTTTTCGAATGTTACAAGAATACGCCTTAAAATATAAACCAAATTCTGTTTTCTAGTGAGCACATTTTATTTACTTACCCTTGTTTAAGTTTGAAAAAGTTGCATTTATTACAGAACCGTGTATTTATTATATTTTATTGAATTAATGGTATTTATCGGTTATCGAGACACTTTGTTAAACAACTGTTTCTTCTTTATATGTTTGTCTTCCATTAAGTTGTGAAGTTAATATCTTGGTGTGTAGCTGTCATTTTTAAAGACAAAGAAAACCTAACTCCTTTTTAAAAGCATTTGTAATATAAATAAATTTGCTATTTTGAAAACATTCAAAATATACTTTAACAAACATTCAAAATACACTTATTATTTGAAAACAATCAAAATATACTTACCATCTAAAGGTTGCAAGTTCAATCCCAGTCATTGTTTAACAGAGACGAATGTATGCATGTCTGTAAACTGATACTTGATTCCTTACCAAGTTTCCACTTTTGTGAATACAACCCTTATCTATGAAACATCTTCCCGTGCGGTAATAGTATGGACATTAAAATGCTTTAGGCTATAAGGCTATCTACAACGTACTGTTAGAAGATTACAGCTAATTACAGCAAATTACATTAAAAAAGACATTAAAATCTTGAGTTCGATCCCAGTTAGTGTTGAACAATGAGAGTTGAATGCTGCGCTTCTACCTTCTACAGGCACGTCTGTGAGGGTGGATGCTACGGAGTTTTCTGGATACTTTAATACAAAGAACTTGCGATACTTTAATACGGGCCGTTATCCATGAAATTTTGCCGAAAGTAAATTACTGAAAGACAATTTAAGTGATAAATATTAAAATGCTTCATACCGTCCGTCAGACTCTCGACTACGCACCAAAAAAGATTATTGCTTAGTGCTATGGGAATTACATTGCTATTATCTATTAGAAAGCATTGAAACATTTAAATATCTATCACGTAAATTGCCTTTCAGTAATTTACTTTCGGCAAAATTTCATAGATTTTATAAGAAAAATATTAATACAAAGATTCCTTTTTTTTTCCATTTTCTTACTATTTGTTAAACTACTTTCATTTTATACTTCTTTCTCAAATTACTTTGTAAATTTTTGAAATGCATCGACTGTATTAGAAATGTGTTCATGAAATTCTTTTAATATAAAGAAACTATATATTTATTACTTAATTCATAATATTTCAAAAGTTTATTCTGAGAAACAAAAAGTAAATCGACATTAATTTTTTTAATATTTGAATTTTTACTACTTAGCAGTTAATTTTATAAAACAGTGTGTGTGTGTAAGGAATAATGTGTGATGTTCCTGTGTGTCTATCTGTTTTAAAAAGAAATTTCTAAGTTAAATACAGTTCAAGAGAAATTAGAGCCACCGAATTAATAAACTACCTAATGATTTTGTGAAAAAATTAGAATAGTGCCTAATTTTTTACTGTGTAATGATATCATCCAAGTACTTTTAATGATCTGAAATTATTTATCCTGACTTTTATTCAGTTTTTAAGCCTCATATAAATAATCCTAGATAAATTTATCTAAGAATAGATGAGGCATAAAATCCTAATACATTTTTAAATATTATTCGATATTCTATCCATTAAGAAGTGAAAATTTTGTATATCCAATTAATTATTGATCTTTGTTTATGATACATGTTTAAGAATAATTTTTTTACGTTTTAAATATAATGTTTATTTTCCTCAATGCTCATATTTACTTTCCTTTTTATATAAAGAAAAAGAAAGTAATACTTAAAAAATGCGTAAAAAGTATTATTTAATTCTAATAAATTTTTATTGTTAAATTTATAGGTTCTGTTCTTGTCTTGACCAATTATAGTGAAGAGGCAGTTTCAGTGATTATATAGTGAAGAAACATTTAAGGGAATGTATTATCTAAAACTCAAAAATATATGCATGTTGAATAAAAGTTTTAAAAATAAAATGTTCTACTGTCTGATTAATATTTTCAGGAGAGAATATTTCTGCACTTGGTCAATTTATGTTCAAAATTAATTTTGAGTTCTTAACAAATAATGCATGAGTTTGCTCATATTTATTTTCTTTTTTATATAAAGAAAAAAAAAGTAATACTTAAAAAATTTGGCAGAAAGATGTGAACTAAAGTTTAAAAAAAATCAGAAACAATTAGTAGTTAATATCTAAATGAATATTTTTAAATAAGTGTAATACAAATTTTGATACTTTTCTATCAGAGATACATCTATAAGGTAGAAATATTAATAAAATTAAGAATTTTTTTTTCTTCATGAGAGCCATAACAAGAAAATAAATAAATGAAAAAAAAAGATTTTAAGTGCATTATTCTCAATTTAGTTTCTTGTAGAAAACAAAATTTAATTAGAGTACACTTAATAAAAAAAGCGTTTATTTAGTGAAAGGAAAATAGCTTAAAATATAGCAATGTGTGTGATTATCCATATTTATACACAGAAAATTAAAGTTTGAGTTCACAAGTATTAAGCAATGCAAAAATGTAATTTGCTTTTAATATCTATATGATAAATAGACTATGTGTTTACAATTGGTAGGTAGTAAATATTTACTTTTTTTTGCATGTTCTTCTTCTTCTTCTTAGAATTGGGTTTGTATGTCATTGGGCACCTCTGCTTTTATCAGCATTTTGTACCATTAACTCCAAACCCAATGTTTCCTAGTTCCAGTTGCTCGGGTCACCCACTCTATTAATAAAGTCCGATAACCCTTTAATGGAGTCTAGGTGTAACTCTCTAGTATGGATGATGCCTAAAGAAGTTAATCTAGGGAGGGCAAGAGCCTCACATTCGTAAATGATATGCTCTGCCGTTTCCTCTTGCGTATGACATTTCCAGTAGATAGGGTCTTGCTGAAACAGTCTCATCTGGTCAGAAAGTCAGTCATGCTAGGGATAGCTTCCTGACTTTCACCAGAAGAAGATGGTTTGGAAGTCATTTCTACCTCAAGTGAAGGATTCATTGCTGCCCTTTCACAAGATTGCCTCTGAGTTCCCTTGTCTTTTTCAGCAAGGTCTACTTCAGAGGCTTCACCTGCAAATGCAGAAAGGTTTGTTATTTCTTGTGTCTTTTCAGCCACAAGATAACAATTAAAAAGCTCAGGTAATATAAGTCCACCCAGCATTGCCTGAGTTACTGGGCAAGGCAAATTACTCTAGAAGTTCGCCAGGCAACTAGAGGCTCCGTTAAGACACCAATACCGCGGTGCCAATTAGCCCTACGCACAGATCGCATAACACCAGGGTTTACGGGAGCTGGTTCGCGGCCTCTGATTCTATATTCAAGGCTATCCTGTCATTCCTACAGGACATTCGGCGATCCACCACTTGCCGACGCGCCTGGTGAATGCTCAAGCCCCAGGAAGGTACACGTACTCTTCTTTCTTTTTTTCCATGTTAATTTCAACTTAAAAATGTGATTTTCATTATATAACAATAAAATTTGTAAATTTTGCTAAAATTTTAAGTATTGCTTTAAAGAGCAGCAAATTTGTCACTTGTGTTTACTTTCCAAAATGTAGTATAAAATAATAAATTTTAAGCATGACAATTATTTTACTTATATAAAATGCGACAATGCAGCTTCAAATCAAAAAATTTGCATTTATTGCCATAATTTAAAATAGCGTCTTTTCTTATTTAGTAATTCAAAATAAAATTCTTTGTTATGAACCAAGATATATATATATATATATATATATATATATATATATATATATATATATATATATATATATATATATATGCCCTATCTGGGGTTACACCCACGACAGTAAAATTAAAAAACAGGAAACTCTCCAAAACAAAGCTCTCAGATGGGCAGTGAAGGCCCCCTGGTTCATTAGAAATCAAAAAATCTGACAAGAATTAAAAATCCCTACCCTGAGATAATATTTCGGGAAAATAATGTATAACATGATTAAAAATATTGATAAAATTAATAACGATAATTAGCCTTCCGTCCTATAATGACCTAAGTACCCATAATAGATTCCATTGCTCAGATATTGCCGAAAGTTTCCTCACCAACCACCATGAAATGAACTATAAATACAAAATTTTTCTTTGATAACTACTTCCTTGTATGGAAAAAAGAAACTACTAAAAAGATAAAAGTAATTTTTTGTTACATCTCATTCCATATGTGAAAAAAAAACTATTAAAAATAAAAATGATGATGAAAAATGCGTATACAAGTATGCATACTAAATGCATATAAAAACAGATAATTTTTTTAAATATGTATGTATATGTAAATAAATAAAATATAAAAAGAAAGATAAAGATAGAGATATGGTATTGCAGACCAAGTTATACCTTGTAAATATTATAGTGTGTATAAATTCTTGTAAATACCTTTACCTGTTCTTATGTAAATATTCTTATTTCTCTCAATTTATTCCTTTACTGTTTCCTTTATTATTCTATTAGTTTCATTTAATTTAAATATAGATTTCTCATAAATAATAAATTAATGAACTATAACTTTTTAAATTCTGAAATAAATTCTATGAAATAACCATAGTCCAGTTCATTAAAATTTCAAACTCATTTTAAGCCAATCAGATTCAAGTTATAACTCACCAACCAAGAACCAGCTATCTAATGAGGGAAGAGGATCACCAGATCCAGGGACCTCTGGAAACTGCCAGCCAGCAATCACTTTAAGTTTGGTCTATATTAGCCTCCAAGCTTGGGCTTGCCTTGGTTACTTAGATTGATCCAATGTAAGTTGTCAAGTTTGATCCTATCTTGGCAACCCACATTGCTCCTATAGGTCCAATTCATCCAGGATTAGACCAATATTGGCTACCAGTAGTTCACCTAGAAAAATCCATGCTTAGTCAATATAGGGCCAAGATTTTGCTACTTGGGATGTTATCACTATTCGTACAATAATGTCCCAATCAGCTGTAAAGTTGTTTTCAAGGAAGATATACTAGTAATCCCATAAAAATATTAGGAAATTATTTTAAACTCATTCAGAAGAAAAGTAGAATTTACCACATGACTCTTATACAACTGAGCTAATGTGAAATTTCACTCATTCGATTTTGTGCAAATCTTCTTTTTATTTTAATATTTTTCGAATTAAAAGTTCCAGTTCATTATTAGACAGTTCTATTTCTTTGGTTTAAAATTAGTTTATTAATCTTGCTACATTGAAACGTTTATACATTATCCAGAAATTTATGTTTATCATATTCTGTCCGTCATTTAAATATGCTACGTATTTTAAATATGCTTCGTTTATATTCGAACGAATATGAACGAAGATGTAAAAAAATTCAAATATCATTTATACCACACTGAATATACACAACAAACAATCAATAAATATTTCCGCTAAGATACAATCCAATTAATAAAAATAATATTCAAATTAATATCCATAGTACACTACTGGCCATTAAAATTGCTACACCAGGAAAGCGGCACCCTACAAACGTGAAATTTGCATGACAGGTAGAACTTGCTGTGACATGCAAATTATTAGATTTTCAGCGCATTCATACAAAGCAGGCGACAGTAGCGACATCTATAATGTGCATAAAACCAGAGATTTGACAGAAGTTTTCTCATACACAATTTCCGTTTCAACGTTGTTTTCGGCAAAGAAAGTTGTTGCAATGCTTCGTGTAAGAAGAAGAAATGCCTATCAGCACGTGTCTGACTTTGATCGAGGAAGGATTATAGCCTACCGGAATTGCGGTTTATCGTACCACAATATTGCTGCTCGCGTCGGTCGAGACCCCATGACTGTTAGCAGAATATGGAATCGATGGGTTCAGGACAATCATACGGAACGTCATCCAGGATATCAGCGACCCCCATCACTAACAGCAAAGAAGACAGACATCTTATCCGCATGGTTACAAGGGATCGTACAGCCACGTCACGAACCCTGAGTCGAGAAATGGAGTCATTTGCAAGGCAACAAGTTTCTGCTCGAACAGTTCGACGACGTTTGCAGCAGCATGGATTGTCTGCACGCCGACCATGGCTTCAGCTAACATTGACGCTGCGTCACAGACATGAACACCTTCAATGGTGTGATCAGCGACGAACCTGGACGCGGGAATGGCATCACGTCATCTTTACAGATGAATCTCGGTTCCGTATACAGGACCATGATGACCGCATCCGTGTTTGGAGGTATCGTGGAGAACGCGCATTGCCAGCTTGCATTGGACATCGCCATACTGGCCCATCTGCTGGATAAATGCTGTTATTGCAGCCAGAGGTGGCTGCTCTTGGTACTGATTTCTCAAGATCTATATATCCTAATTTCCTGTAAAACTAATCACTTGTTCTTTCCACTATAATGTATGTGTCCAATAAATATCGTTCTGTTATTTGCATTCCTTCTTGGTGTAGCAATTTTAATGGCCAGTAGTGTATTTTTCAAGCTTTGCACCTATAGCTCTTAAATGGCTTTCCATTTAAACTAAAGTGAAACTCACAAACCGCAAATCTCAAAATATTATAAATAGATATCTTCGAAAAAGCTGCTGAGATCAAAGAATATCTTTCTATACGAGTGTTATTTGCTAATAAATATCTGGCAACACCAGCGATCTTTACCTTAAAAAAAAGAAAAGAAAAAAGAAAGAAACAGAAAGAAAGAAAGTGGTTTACGAATCTTCGAATGATTCCACGAAAGTGGTGATTGAAGAATATCTATCATTAGTACAATAAGTAAAATATTCTAAGATTTTTAATATTCTTATTTTTATATATGTATTAAAATTTCTTGGATTTACGCAACTTATGTGGTAAAAAACAAAACATCTCGTGAGATCTCGTTTTGTCGCTAAAGTGAAGAGATGGGTACGGAGGGTAAAATGCGCCAAGCAGGCGATAAAGTGGTGCGATAAGTTCGTCAAACTGGTTTAACGGTTCGGATTACGTATGTATGACCTATTTTTTTTATTGGGTAACGTGATCGCGTGACATGCGCGTTTTGTATGTAACCCTTGAAACTATTTTAGAATAATATTTAATAATTGAGTTTCAATATTCGAATTTTGGAGTTTGTGTGTTGCTAACGATAATTAACTATGGATGAGAATGTTTTGAACTTACGTTTTTTTTTATTTAGAGCGTGATGGTAGTAAGAAAGTAAGTATATGAATTTTTAAGTTGTGTGTATTGCATGTTAGTGTTAGAATGTGCCGCGTACTGATATTTTTTTATGTAGGTGCCATTGCTCGGTATATTAAAATTCCAGTTTAAACAAAATGTGAAATTTGTTAACGTTCGAAATTTAGTTTTACTGCCCGGTTGGCACTGCAGTAGGTAGCGCTACACTGATGTTTTTTTAAGGTGGGCGCCATTGCTCGGTATATTTAAAATTCGAGTTTAAACAAAAAGTGAAATTTTTTAATGTTCGAAATTTAGCTTTACTGCCCGGTTGGCACTGCAGTAGGTAGCGCTACACTGATGTTTTTTTAAGGTGGGCGCCATTGCTCGGTATATTTAAAATTCGAGTTTAAACAAAAAGTGAAATTTTTTAACGTTCGAAATTTAGTTTTACTGCCCGGTTGGCACTGCAGTAGGTAGCGCTACACTGATGTTTTTTTAAGGTGGGCGCCATTGCTCGGTATATTTAAAATTCGAGTTTAAACAAAAAGTGAAATTTTTTAACGTTCGAAATTTAGTTTTACTGCCCGGTTGGCACTGCAGTAGGTAGCGCTACACTGATGTTTTTTTAAGGTGGGCGCCATTGCTCGGTATATTTAAAATTCGAGTTTAAACAAAAAGTGAAATTTTTTAACGTTCGAAATTTAGTTTTACTGCCCGGTTGGCACTGCAGTAGGTAGCGCTACACTGATGTTTTTTTTAAGGTGGGCGCCATTGCTCGGTATATTTAAAATCAAGTGATAAAAATTTCCTTTCTATTTATTCGAATTTTAAAACTTCTACAGTATTTAATTGTAATGAAATATTCAACTTTTTAATATTTGGAATTCGAAAAAACGCGTGATTTCAAAGCTGAAGTTCGAACGCGATCGTTATTGGTTGAAATTTATCGCGCGTAGTGACGCAATTTAGGTTGGCGACAGAGCTGTAGAGCGCTTGGTGCCAAAATTTGAAATCGCGCCAATCCCGTACCCATCTGGTAACTTTTACC